>LDAU01000159.1:0-475660 GCA_001447515.1 Pseudocohnilembus persalinus
CAAGTAATATACAATCTTATAAAATATTTTATTTCAATCATCACTTTTAATAAAATAAGTTATAAATTTTTAACTAAATTTTTAAATTCTTTTAAAATTTTTCTTGGTTTCTATATTAAATTTTAAGAAATAAAAATAATTTTTAATATTATTTATTTTTAGGTAATTTTCACTATTGTTGCATCCAGATAAATGTAGGGATCCTAGAGCATAAGACTGTTTTTTCATAGTCGAAAGAGCATATAAAACTTTGTAAGACCCCGAAAAAAGAAAAATTTATTTAAGATTAATGAATATTGCAAAAGAAAGAACTATTTACGAAAGAGATGAGGTAATTTATTAATAATAAAGTTCATTATATTTAGTTTTTTAAAATTAAAAATTAGCATACATTATAAAAAATAAATTTATATTAGGAAAATAGAAAAAGAAAGAAAAAAGGTATGTCTGAATTACCTGCTGATTATATGGAAACAAAATATGAGGAAAATTTAAAGAAAATTTTTGATGAAATTGAGGAAAAAAAACTACACCATGCGAAATTATAAGAGTCAGAAAAAATGTAAAAATAAGAAGATTAGGAAATTAAATAACATATGGAATAATATAAAATATATACAGAAGATGAGTGGGAATAAACTAGAGAAAATAGAGTAAATAATTGGAGAAATTTTTCCAAAAAAAAATCTGTTGTGGGCACCAAATCCTCTAATAAAGGAATTAGAGCCCCTTAATATAAATAAGAATAAAGACCTGATTATGCCCCTAAAATTGATAACACGGGTAAAATTATTGGCTTAAATGAAGATTATAAAAAAAAATGGAAATGATTTTAATTGCATCTAATTTATAAATAAATTAAATAATATTAAAAAAATAAATTGCCTTTTATTTATATAATAAAATAAAGGATTCATTTATTTTTATTGATCAATAAAATTATAAAAATTTATTAGTTATAAAAAACAAAAATTATATTCTAATTTTACGACTGAATTTTAATCAAAATAAGATTTTTTATTGACTTATCTTTTTATTTATTATTATTATATGTAAAAAAATTAATTTCATGAATTCTAATTAATCAATAAATAATAAACAAAAAGAATTTTTGATAAAATAAACATAAATTTTATTTTTTTATAATTTTTAAAATGTAGTCATAATTAGTTCCTATGCCATAAATAAAATAAATTTCTGATCACATAATTAGAATTATGGGATTGAATCCGAGGTAAATAAATAATTATATATAAATATTAATTTTCTTAAATATATGTTTATATTTATTTTTAATGTAAATTTTTACCAATTATTATTATATGATTATTTTAATTTTTTATTAGTTCGTATACTCTATAAGGATCAAATACCTATTTAATAGGTAAAGGTGAAAAAAGAATTTTAATAGATTCTGGACAAAATAAAGAAGGTTATTTAGAATTACTTTAAAAAGTTTTAAATGAAACTAATTCTAAATTACAAGAAGTTTTGATAACTCATTGTCATTAGGATCATACATTAGGAATAGAACAGAGTATAACCTGATTTATTATATATTATTAAATTTTAAAAAACAAAAGATTATCTTTCTTTTATTTACTTTTTATGATAAAATAAAAAAACCATTATATTTAAATATATTTTATACCTTATTATTATAATATTAGTTTTTTTCTTTAAATATAGTTTTAAAGATAGATAAGAATGTTAAGATAAGTAAATATTATCATGAAGAAATAGACTCAAAATTAGAATAATAGTATGGTTTTAAATATAATCATATTTCCCACAATTAAATTATAAAAGGTGAAAATTTCGAAATTATGACATTACATATGGCTGGGCATAACCCAGATCATTTGTGCTTTTATTTGCCATAAGAAAAAGCTTTTTTTTCAGCAGATTTTATTTTAAGTGGGTCTAGGTAAAATTAAAAAATTAAAAAATATAAAATTGTTTTATAATTTAATTGATTATAAATAAAAGTACTGTTGTTACAAATATGAAAGCTATGTTCGATAATTATTTTCAAGCTTTATCTTTAAACGCAGAGTATTTATTATCGGGTAAAATTAAAATATGTTAATTATTATAAAAAAATTTATAATAACTGATATATTTTTATTTAATATTTTTAGCTCATGGGCCTGAAATAATTGGGAAAGAAAGTGTCTACAATATTATTAAATAAAATTTAGATCATAGATAATCGAGAGAAAATATGATAATAAAAATATTTGAAAAAAAAAATACTTTAACGAAAGACGATATTTTTTAAGAAATTTACTCAAATTTGCAAGATTAAAAGTTAATTTATGGTGCCTATAATAACATTGATAACCACCTAAAAAAACTTATAATAGAAAAAAAGGTTGAAAAACTGGAAAATTAAGGCTAAGGTTAAGAAAATTTAGAGTAATTTAGGTTTAGTATTTAAAATAACCAATAAATACATTAATAAAAACATAAATTATGATAAAATTTAAAAATATAAATATAGATAAATTTATTTTAGTTTTTTTAACTAAATAAAATTATTTTATATATAAATTTTACAATATATTTATCTTCAATTATTAATTTAATTTTCATTATTATAATCATTTTAAATAGCTGAAAAATTAAAAGACTATTATAAAAGTTAATTTCTTTATTCTTAAATTAATTTTAATATATCTTTTATGTCATTTTTTAAAATATTTAAGTAATTTTTTAATTATAAATATTTCTTCGAATTTTTATCATCATACAAACCTAGCATTGTTTTTAAATCTTTAAATTCTGCAATTTTTTACTCTAATTCTTAATTATTGAATTTTAACTGCTATTCTAAGCTAAAACACTAACTCTAATTTTATCCTTATTTTTATATATTTAAATCGACATTTCCATTTTCTAATTACACTTTTTTTTAATCGTTATTTATATTCTAATTTTAAACAATATTATTATTACTATTATCATTTTATTATTTATAAAAGTTGGGGATTTCTTATTATTATTACCAATTTTTATTCTATTTTAAATCATAAGTTTAGTTTATTTAAAAAGTCTAGTTTTTTTCGTCAATTTAAACCTATTCCTATGTAAAACCTTGTACTTGAGAAATATTATTTATATTTTAATTTTACTGATTATTATTACTATTATTATTATATAAGTTTCTTTTTTTAGGTGATAATCTTTATTTTTTACAAAATTCATTAGAAAACCAGTTATCTATTTCCTTATTTATTTTACAATTTTCTTGATTTTTTATTTATTGTTTTTAAACTTATTATTTCTATTTTACTAATTCCTCCTATTTTTTTTACTTCTCATTTTCTTCTTATTATTATTTTAGGATTTATTATTTTTATTTATTTCGTTCATCTTCTTCTTTAATTAAAAAAACCACTTGCTTTTTCCATTTTTCTAAAACTTGTTAATAAATTTATTTTTAACAATTCTTATATAATATATTAATTTTTTATTATTATTATTCTTTAATATGTTTTCTATTATTTATATAGTTTTTAAAATTCTGCCAAAAAGTTTTTAATTCTTTAGTTTTTTTCTCTTGAATTTTATTATTTATTATACTTTATCTCTTTTATACGAGTTTAAAATTTTTAACTATATGGAAATATTTATTCAAAATATATTTATAGTTAAAATATACCAGTTTCGAATAAAATTGTTATTACTTTTATTATTCCTATTTTTTAATTACATTTAAAGTATAATTTTTTTTATTAAAATTATTTTAATCAATAAAATAGATATTTTTACTTGTACGTTGATTTAAAACCCCTTTAATCCTTTTATTAACGCATATTTATTTTTAAGAATTTCAATTTATATTGCTCTAAATCTTTTAAATTATGATTTTAATAAATTTTTAATAAACTAAATAAAATATGTATAACTATACCTTTTGGCTTATTAAATTTAAACATTTTATTTAAAAAAATGAAAAATTTTTCGTAAAGTTTCTTTTTATTATTCGCTATTTTCTTACATTTTTTTATTTTTATGCTTTTTTTTTTATAGAAGTAATTTTAATAAAAAATTTTTAAATTTTTATTTGGAATATTATTTTTATAAGAAGAATTAAGTAGAATAAGATCGTTATTATCAATTTTGTGAAATCAACTTTTATAATAAATACTGAAAAATTTTAGAAAAAAATAAAATGTTTTTAGTGTAAAATAAGTATTTTACTATTGATAGATAATAAATAATAGATATGGAATAATTATTAAATTATATATATATATTTAATAAGAATTATATGTTAAATGTTAATATAAAAATTGAAATTTTTATTAAAATTATATGAATTAAAATATAAAAGTACTATACAAAATAAATTGAAATAATATTTATATTTGGTTAATTTATTTTTATTATTTAAATTTAATTAATTTTTTCTAATTATTAATTAAATTTTTACTTTTTGCTTTAAAATCTTTATTTTAATTATTATTAATGAGGCTTATCTTTTTTCTCTAATTTTGTTAATTTTTATTATTATTTTATTATTGAAAGGTTACATTATATTTTATATATATATAAGTATGGTATTAATTTATTAATTAAGTAACATTTTTTCACACTTATTTTTTTCAAACAGTTGAAACAAAATGGCTGGAAGTACTTTTGGGTGCAAGCTGATTTGAATCATCTGATTTTACTTAGGAATTACTATTATTATTTATAAAAGGAGAAGTAAATTATTTATTTTAACTATTGGAATTACTTCCAGAATTACTGTTATTAGATTTTTTTTTTTATTATTAAATTTATAAATTTTCTTTATTATCTTCATTTAACTCTTCTTTTATTTGTTATTATTACTATTATTATAATTATTATTACTACTTATTAATTTTTACTTTCTTCTCACTGTTGCTAGAAGATGAGCTACTATTTTTCTATAATTGTTGTTGTTATTATTATTATATTTATTTAGGTTATTTATTAGCAAAGTAGCCAGGAGGTTAAGAATGCATTTAAAATTAATTAAAATTCTTATTATTTTTTTTATTATATTTCATCATCTATTAATTTAAAGGACCATGCAAAAAAGGCATAGGAATTATATGGTGTGGAATTTAATGATGATGAGGATGATGGTGAGGATGAGGGGGCATATGTGCCTGCATCATATGAGAGTGGTGCGCATACATATTGTGGTAGTAATAAGGAGGGTATTCTATTGTTATTTATTAGCTTTACTATTACTATAATTACTGTTATTATTCATTTTATTATTATTATAATAATAATTGCTATTATCTTATTATATTTTAGTTGTTATCTTCTTCTTTTACAGCTGGATTTTTTAACTTTAGTTCGCCTTCGTTATCGTCATCTGAGTGTGTGTGAGGGAAACCATTTTTACAATCTTCACATTTGCAGTGTTTTGTGCACTAAACTCCTTGGTTAAAGCATTCACAGTATTTTTTTTAACAATTCGATTTTTTACAATTGCAACCTTTAAAGTGCTCAAGTTGGTTTTAATTCTAATTATTAAAATTAAAAGTTAAATATATACATACTTGATTATTATTTCATTAAAAATTAAAAAAACTTTATTATTTATTAATTTTTACTTCAACTATTTTGGATTTAAAAGCAGTAGAATTTCTGTTCAAAGTTTCTTTTCTAGCTTTTTCGAGATCTTCTAAATGATGTTCGTTATTAAAACAATCACAGCAGTTACATTCATCTGAGCACAATTCTTAATTGGCAAAACATTCGCAGTATAATTTTTAACATTTAGATTTTTTACAATTGCAAATGATTTTTTTTTTCTAATTAGACCCTAAAACGTTTCTGTTTTCGTCAAACTCTAATGAACTAATAATTTGGTTCTTATTAGTTACATTCAAAGAATTGTTATTTTAATTTTGTTGTAATAACATTTCTTTGTCTAATAAATTATATATTTTATTATTATTTCCTATACTAATTGAATTTATAGAGCCAATTTCCATATGATTTTAAGCAAAAATCTACTGTTAATTTTAAGGGTCGAGATTAAAAGAGGGCTTAATTTTTTCAACTAGTCCACCAGGGTATTATTTCCCTTTAAAAATACATTTTTTGTTTACTTTGTCAAGAGATAAATTTATGAACAATTTTTGGTCTTTTAATTTTTTTCCAAAAACCATTGTATATTCTTCTTCTAAATTATTATTAATATTATTATTTATATTATTGTTATTTTCGTCATTTTAATTTGGTTTAATTTTTTTGGCAGTTGATAAGTTTCCAAGTTTTTTTTAAGTAGAAGAATAGTACTCATTTGTAATTGACTCTTATTGTTCTTACATTTCATTTTCATCACTGTCTTCTTCTAAGGGTTCAAATTCGATTTATTAAATAAATCTTTATCTAATTTAAAAGGAAAATATATTTAATTTGATTTTTGAAATTTTGAATTTAATTTGAATATATGAATTTATATGAAATTAATTACTAGTTTCTTATTTTAAAAATGTTTATTAGTGTGTTTTTAATTAATTAAAAGAAAAGAAAATGAATATTACTAATTAGGGAATATGATATTATTAATGAAAAATTAATATTAATATGCCTTTTTAAGCAATTTGAAATTAATCAACTAGTTTTAATTATATTTAAATTGAATTTTAATGATTATGATTAAATTGCTTAAATTACATGAATTTATAAATTGAAATGAAAATTAGTAAAAACCATAATAGAAAATATGAAAAATATTGCGCTAATGAAATTTTCAAATTTAATTAACTTTAAAAGAACACTCTCTTTTTTTTTTTCTTTCTCTTTATAATAATACTTGATAAAAAAACTTTCTTCCAAAAATTAATGAAAGAAAAAAAACAAAAACAAAATAAAAAACAAAAGAAAAACAAATAACAATTTTTCTCAACCCAATATAAAAAAAAAATATTATATACAAAAGTCTTTTCTCTCAAAAGCCAATTTTTTTTAAATTTTACACTCAAATTAAAAAATCGTAAAATTAACTTAAAATTACCTCTTAAGGGGCTATGTCGGGGTAGTTTTCGCCGAAATTTCGGCTTTTTTCGACAAATTTTCAGCCTTTCCTTCGCTATCAGAGGGGACAGCTGTCTCCTGGAGATTTTTTTTTTCTTTCACATTTTCTTCTTCTAACTTCAAATTTTCGCCCATTTTCGACTCTTCTTCTACGCTTTCAAGGCCCAAAGCGCCTGAAAACTGCTGCGCCTACTTTTTCTAAGTTTTTTCCTGCTCTTTTATAAGAATTTTTTTTTCTTTTTTGGGAGTGTTTGTTGTTTGACCTGGTTGTGGAAAAAAAAATTAATCATTAACAAAAACAAGAGAAAAAAAAAATTAAAAAAAAATTGGGTCGGGACCCGGTTTTTACTTTGCTTGGGAGATGCTTTCTATTATAATTTTTCTTCTGAAACTAAGTTCAAAGTAGAAAAAAGTTTGTTTGGGTTCATGTGGTGAATATTTTTTGAATTTTTGAAATTAAATTCAAAATTTTTTGATATTTTTTTTTTTTTTTTTTTTTTTTTTTTTTAATTTTTGTTGTGCTTATTTTTTCATATTAATTAAACATTTCTTATTGAAATTCAAAACAAAATATCATATTCCGCGTTTAGAGATAATTTATTAATCTTAAAGACTAGTGTGTGTAAAGTATTAAGAAAAATTTTCCTTTTTTTATTAATTATTATGCGATTTTATAAATTTTTTCTGCAAAATATAATATAAACTTGCATATTTAGCAAATTTTATAATTTCTCTAAGAGTGATTTATTTTTAATTTTTTCATGAATATTTACTTCAGTTTATAAAAATTTTTAAGTCAACTTTCAGCAAATTTTGAATTAATTTCCCCTTAACAACTTTTAAACTGCATTCACCTATTAAAAATTGTATTTTAATTCAAATTTTAATCTTAATTTAATTATTAAAATTTTATATTTAAATACTTGTACCCCGGAAATAAGAGTACATTATTTCGAGACATCCCCGAATTTAAGTCTCATATGACTGTTATTAATAGAATTTAGTTCAAAAAACTTTTAAATAATAAATAAAAATGCAAAACAAGAAAATTATTACTTATTTTATTTTCATTAACTAAGGATTTCTAAGTCATATATTATTTTTTTCTAATATGGTAGATATATTCCTAAAATTGGAGAAAAAAATACAATTTATCTTTCCAGTTTAAAATCAAAAATTATTCTTTTTAAAGGTTTTTTTATAAATAAAAATATCTGAATTTACTAAATGAATTTAAAATGATTGTTAATGAATTCAATCTCGATAAAAAAAAGGAAAAATTTAGGCAAAAAGAATGTTTCTAATTATGAATGGTAGAATAAATTTTTATAAATGCATTTTTTTTAACAATCATAAACATTTCGAAAAAAAAGGGGAATAAAATTCAAGAAAAATAAAAAATCGTTAAATTTTTGATTTTATTTATTTTAGAGGGAAAAATTATAATTATTCCATAAATGTAGATGTTTTTGTTATTATTCTATAGAAGTAAGAAAATTAAAATTAAGGTGGAATAATTAGTTTTTTTTTTAATGATCAATATAGTTGAAATATGATTGGTTAAATTAATGATGAATAATGTAATTCGTGATTAAATATTTTATAATTTAGATTAAATAAAATTTTGCTTAAATGTAAAAATACATTAATTATTAATTAATTTGAAAAAAAAATTTGCGGGAAAATTTGAATTCAAATAATTGCTAAATTTATTAATTTAGAAAATTTTGAATTAAGAAAAATCGAGGGTAAATTTTAATAGTGTATGCTTAAAGCTAAAAATTAAAAATATAATTAATACAAAATTAATATAAATTTATCTTTTTTTTTCTAATTCAATTTTTAAACAATATTTTATGTATTTAATGCATGAGTATAAATTTTGGTTAAAATTAAAATGTTTACTATATATAAATTTAAAAAAACACAATAAAATTTACTTTAAATATATTATTTATAATAATAAAATTCATAATGTTATTTTATTTTCATCATTTTAATATTATAGGGTACATTTATTTATATATATTAATGTATTATTTAAAAAGAACTTAAAAATTTAAAAATACTATTATTTTTACCATTTATAATTATAGCTTTAATTAAACTACATATATATATATATGTGTGTATAATTAATTATTCAATTTTATTATACAATTAATTTAATTTACAATATTAATCATCTTTAATATTTAATTAGATTTTATTTTAATATTTAATTGAATGTATATTAGAAAACACATATAGGTATATTTTTATTATATAATATGATTTAATAAATTAATTTATTTTATCTAAATCGATTTAAATAAAATATTATTTATGTTTGATTTTTTATTATTTTCAATTTTGTTATTAAAAATTAATATTTTAAAATAAATTTTACTAATTCATTTAAAAGTCTTCCTAATAATTACTTAAAAATGAATTGTTTTCCTTATTTATAAATTATTATTATTATTTATATTTATTTTAATATTTATGCAAATTTTAATCCTTTTATTCTTCATGCTATTTTAATTACTATAAGGATAATTGTTATAAATCTTTATTATTATTAAATTAATTATCAATATAAATATTAGCATTTATTTTATCTAAATTTTAATTATCCTCTATTATTTAATTCTCATTCAATGAAAATTCTCTTTAGTTTTAACTGTTATCTTTAAAAGTCTTTTCTTCTTATTCTTCATCTTTATATAAAAGATTTTCATATTCAAAATCATTTTCAATATCATCAATATAGTTTAAATTTAAATTTTATTATATTTAATTTATATCTAAATTTGTATCCTATTTATTATTTTACTTATTCTAGCATTATTAAATATTTTATGCATTTTTAATTTTTGAACCATTATTAAGTTAAGAAATTTTATTATTATTATTTAAATTTTACATAATTTGTTAAATTTCTTATTATTAAATTTGTGTTAAATCTTTGTTTTCATCATCAAATTAAGAATTATTTATATTTTACATTTAACTAAAATCTTTAGTAGGAGTGATAAATTATTTTTATTATGATTTTGAATTCGAATATATGTATTATAAAACTTTATTTTAATTTGGAGTTTAGTCTAAAAATTTATTGAAAAGGCCTGTATTCATCAATTTTTCAAATCTTACTTAGTGTTAAGCCTAGTTAAATTTCTTCCAGATTTTGAAAAATTTATAAACAATCTATATTTTAATAAATAAATATTTTAAACTTACTCAATTATTTTAAAAAAAATTTATATAAAAATATAAAAAAACATATAAAATGATTTATCATAAATGTTTATTTATTACTTATGTCGAATAATGTTATTAAGCAATGTTTTTTAATTTTCTCATTTCAATTTTAGCAATTATCGAAGTCAAAAATTATTCGAAAGATTTTTTCAACTAAAAAGTATAAATCAAAATAAGTTATTTTTTTTTTAATTATTATTTTTGTATATTTCTTTTCAGTTATAAAAGAACTAATTTTTCTAAATATTATTTTCTGTATTCAATCGCGTACTAAGTATTTTTTTCTTCAATTATAGAATTTTCAAGTAAATTTTGTTTCAATTTTAAAAAAGAACTTTCATAGGCATTCAATGTTAAAATTTTTTATAGTTTATTTAATACAAATTTTGCGTTATTTTTATTTTTATAATTATTTTTCCAAGTTTTAAAATGATCTCCTAATATTTTTTATTCTTATTTTTATTAAAATTTATAATTTATAATTCTCATATTTGATTTTTTATTTTAAAATTAAAATAACGCTTAAAAATATTTATTTAATTATGTTATATAAAACTGCTTATCTGCCGTTTTTAAAATTTTCCTTTTTACTTTTATCTATTTTACATAATATTACCACTCATTAAAAAAAAAATCCATGTTATTGTTTTCTATTCGCTTTAAAAAATTTTTAACTTTTACTTCGTTATCTTTTTTTCTGAGTTTTCTAATTTTTTTATTGTAAAATAAAATTAAAATAAATTAAAATTTTTAATAAAAAATTATTATAATTCATTAAATTTTTTTTTTAATAAAAATTTACTTTATAAGGTAATCTTTTAGAAAAGAAAATGCTTTTTGTGTAAGAGTTAGTTAATAATTTTTGTCAATTATTTTTTCAAGTGATTAATTTCTCCAAATATTTAAAAATTTATTCAAAGTATATTTTTTTTGTTTTACAGCTAAATTTCGCTACTTAATTTTTAAATAAACATTTTATTTTAAAATTTCGATAAAAATTTTTGCTTTTTAAGCCAAATAAAATTTAATTGCTTTTTAATTTTTTCTTTAAATTACTACATTTTCTTGAAATTTTTTTATTATTTTCTATTTTAAAAATTTTTAATGTTTTTTATAAAAATTTTCCAATTTTTCTGCTAGCATTTTTTTTTATTTCAGTTTTTTCTTAAGAAAATAAAAAAATTATGATTTTCTTTTTATTTAATAGATTTGTTAGGACTAGTCCAAATATTGTTTTATTTTTTAACATGACTTTTTCAAAACTTAAAAGCATTTTACAATCATTTATTTTTATTTTAATTATAGTTTTTACTATACTATTATATTTTATTGCTATTTTATTCTTTTATTTTCCTATAATATTAAAAATACCTTATGAGCTTTTTTGATAAAATAAAAAGTTTTGGATTTCTTTTGACATATAAAAGTTTTAATCAAACTGTAAAAAAACTTTTTTTTAATTTTTTATTATATTTCAAATTTCACTGCATTTTCATAAAGTGCCTGCTTAGTTATTACTTTTAAATGTTTAAAAAACCTATTTTATATTTAAAAATTCTTAAATATTTCCGCGTTCTATATTTATTTTTTTATTAATTTTTTATTTTAAGCATATTTTAATAGTATACCAAAAGTTAATTATTAAAGTTGTATTTATTTTTATTAGTAAATAATTTAAGTTATTTTTTAATATTTTATTTTTATCTAAGTTTCCTACTTCCAAAATTAAAACGACTTCTAAAATTAATTCCAATAATATTAAGAAATTAAAGAACGATAGAACTAAATTTTATTATTTTTATTTATTACTGTTTATTTTAATGCAAAATATGATTTTTGAATTAATTAATTTTTTTGGTAGTTATTTATTTCTTATAAGAATATTTTTTTTTCCTTTTTTCTAACAATTTTTTTTTTCCAGGCGCTAAATATTAATCTGGGTTTAATTTAGGTTTGGAAATGATTAATTTTAAATAGATTTTTTTTTAAAGTCAAGTTTTTAAGGTATAAAAAAACTCTACCCATTGTTATTTTTTAAAGACATTTTTTATGAATTTTTTGTCGAATTTTATTTTACTTTTTATGAGTCTTAAAAATTGAATTTTCAAAAGCCTTATTATAGTTGAAAGTTAAAATTGATTCTTAAATTTACGGAAAAAATTAAAGAATAAATATCATAGCTGTTTCATTATCCTAAAAATAAGGTTTTTTTTTAAAGTTTTGCTTTTATTTATAATTTGAAAGAGTTGTCAATGTTTTTTTAGCTAAATTTTTAAAGTAATACTATTGGGCTGAATATTTTTAGATTTCATTGATTTTTCTCATTTCTATATAAAATTTTTAATTAAAATTATATTAAATACAATGAATATATAAATTTAAAATTTATTACTAAACATAAGCCTGTATATGTTATAATATTTTTGCTTTAATTTATTTTAATATGTATTTCTTAGGACAAAATATTTTTAAAAATTTTCATTATGAATTATTGCAATAGCTTTTAGTAGATTAAAAGTTTTAAAAACTATATGATTGTCATGGAAAATAACAGCTTATTCATACTTTTATTCATCAATGAGTCTTATTTTTTAATAAAATAATTTTTTTTATTAAAATCAATATAAAAATATAAATATATAAATATAATTTATACCTTTTATTATTTTTATGCTTAATATAAGTTATCCATTTATAAAAATATTTTGACTCTAATTTAAGATGTTCTTAACTAATTAAATGTGAAATTTGTAGGTCATTTTATGATATTTCCATTTACTATTAACTTTTAACAATATTTTCTGTATTGTAACTTTAACTTTAATTTTAATCTAATTATTGATCCATTGAAATCTGATAAAAATTAATTTTTTTAGCAATTTATTGATCTGTTTTAAGAAATTCTATTTTTTCAGGCGATATTCCTACTTTTAAATACAAAAAATAAATTTAAAACATTAATAAAAATCTGTAAATTTAACTATTTACCTTCATTTATTAACTAATTAGTTTATGGCATATTCTGGAAAGATTAGTGCAATTTATAACTAAAAGTTTAATTTTTCCTATAATTAAATTAAAATAAAATAAATTCGCAAAAATAATTAAAATATAAATTATTTACATATTGTTTGATATTGGATTATAAAAATTTTCCTATGGATTAATGAATTCTACACTTTCATTTTTGCCAAAAATTTAATTATAAAATTCGTTATTACTATTATTGTTATTATTTTTGGGATTATTTATTCTAGCATGCGAAGTTTAAGGTTAGGAAATTTAAATTTAATTTGGACTTATATCATTAATCTGTATCTAATTTTAATTTAAACATAAATTATTCATTTTCTAATCTTTTAATAAATTCTAATTAAATATCTAAATCTTTTTGTTCTAATTATGCTACTAAGTGTATAAAATTTAATTTGAATTATAACTAAAACTATTATTATTAAAATTATTAATATTTGTATTTTAGCTATTTTTGTAGTGGCTTTCTGTTAACAATCTCTTTTATCTTATTTAAGTTTTTTATAGCGCCTATAACTATTTATCAGTTTTTTATTTTTTCTCCGAAATTAAAATAAAAAAAGATTAAAAAGTTTTTGTTTTTAAACTATTTTCGTAATAGGTTTGTGCAATTAAATTTTATGAGTTTTCAAAATTTATCCTTTTATTAATATTTAAAAGATTTTAAGTCAACTAGATTGGATATTCTTATAACTGTTACTTTTATTATTATTAATGTAATTCTTAATTTTATTATATATTTTATTATTATTTTATATTTTCTATATTAAAATTGTTAAGATTTTTATACTAATTTTAAAAAATTTATTTTAAATTTAATTATTATCCCTATTAGTTGTAATTATATTTATTTTAAGAAAATTCTTAATGATTGGAGAAACTTTAATTTCTAAATCTTAAATTTTAATTTTTATTCTGATTTAAAATTTATTTATGCTCTTTATTATATTGTAAATCTACCATAGATGACGATTAATTATTATAATCTGGCTATGTAAGATTTTTTTATTTAATATTTTAAAAAATTTTCTAACTATTTTGAGTAGAATTAAATGAATAATTGAGTTAATTTTCTAATTACTCAGTCGTAGATCTTTTTTTTCTTACGTAAAATAAATTATTATTATTATTGTTGTCAAAACTTGTATGAGAACAATTATTTTTTTTCTTCTATTCTTTTTCTAATAATAAAGACTTCTAAGCCAAAATTTTTCTTTTTGCAAACTTGTTATAAATTTTTTCGCACTCATGAAACCATTAATTTGTTTTAAATGGGTCTATTTTTTTGCCAGCCTGAGTAAGTAAGTGTAAATATGCAATTTCCTGTTCTTCAGTGATATCTTTATAATTAAATAATTTTAAGTTTAATCAAAAATTATACTTAAAATAAAATTATTTATTAAATTATTAATAATTATTTTTTACTATTTTTTTAAAGCACCTTATAATTACTCGTTAATATTTTAACAGGATCAAACTCCTCAATTATTTATTAATTTACTATCTTATTTAACTAATTTAGAGCTGAAATTTCAATTATCCTTTTTACAATATTGATATCTATTGGAAATATATAAAATTATTAACAAACTATTTTTTTTCATACATATAATTTACCTATTGATAAGTATAAATTTTAAATGTCCAAATTACTTATTTTATTTTAATGTTTTTTCATTACAATTACTAATTTATTTTATTAAATTTTTTTTTTGGCAGGTTTTTATTTTGGATTTTTAATTTTTGTTTTTAAATTATAAAATTTAAATTTAATTGAATAAACAGTAAGTAAATAATGTAGAATTATTATTTTAATATGCATTTAAATTCTTTTTTCTAAATTTAAAATTTGTCAATAAACTTTTTATAATCAATTCATAATATTCTTAAATTTTATATTAAAAAGGTTTAGATTTTAAATTTTATAGCAAAATAAACCAAATTTTTTTAGTTAAAGTATTTAACTTTGTTTTATATCCAATATAGTTAAATAACTATAAATAAAAATAAATGGAATTTGTGTGTATCAATAAAAATATAATGAGTTTTTTTTAAATATCAATATATTTTAAAACTCTAATAAATTTTTTATTAATAATCATTTACAAACAAGCATTAAAAAAATTAATTACAATTTACAAGAAAAAAATAAACAAAAAAATGAGTTCACAAAAGTATAAAAAGCGTATAATTTTAGCGTTTACAGTTTTATTTTTTTTCGCAAATTAAGTTTAAAGTTTGGGCACAAAATGTAACTAATATATAGGGGATTCATATTTCACTCTTGATACTTTAAAATCAGCTACTGACTATAATTATACAATGGATGATGGTTCAATTATTTATTGGAATTTTTGCCAATTTGCTCATCATAAATGTAGCGAAAATGCAAGGGATTCTTATGCTTTAGTATAAGTTATAGACGGCGAAAGTGGCGAAATAGATGAGTGTAAAATTGAAAAAAAATATATTAAAATTTTATAATTAAAAATAATAATATTTTTAATTTTTCAATTTTCATTTCTCAACCCTTATTTCATATTTTCAATTTTTCTAATTTTAATAAATATCATTTATATCATATATTTAAATCATTTAAAATATTCTTAAAAATGGAATAAAAAAAAATTATAAATTAATTATCTATTTTTTAACTTTTTCATATTATCTAAAATGATTTATATAATGTTTTTATCTAATTTATTTTGATAAAAAAGTTTTTGGTATTTTTATATTATATTCATGAATTATTTTGATAGTATTTATTAATGGTATTAAAATTAATAAAATATATATACAATAAACGTTAATTTACACAAAATTTAGGTACAAGGTTGACATCAGATTAGCAAAATTCTGATTATTCTGCCGAATTAATAGACAAAGAAAACGCACAAAAAGGAATAAAAATAAATATTAAGCATGGGGACACTTATGAAGAGGAGTCAAGTGATAATTAAGATGAAGAAAAAAATTGGCAAGTTAGGTTTATTATAAATTGCAAAAAAGAAAGCGATTAAGATAATTCTGTATATTGTAAAAAATATTAAATATTAAAATTATTATTTTTAATTCTAGTTTATTTCATATTTTTAATTAAAAAATAAATAAAATTATATAGTTGAAAAAATAATTTTTAAATAATTTGAAGCTTCTTTTAATACAACTAATGTAACAATTAAAGAAAATACATACATCATAGAAGGAGAATCAGAATACGGTTGTCCAGTTTTACAATTATCTAAAATTTGGGAGTATTTAGGTAAAAATTAATCGACTCTATATACCACAAATTTTTTAAATACTTAAATAAAAAATAATTTAAACAAATTCCTTAAATTACATAAAAAATATTAAAATCAACAATTTACCTAAAATTAAAAATAAATATATTTAAATCAAAATAATATAAATCAATATAAATAAATATAAATAAATATAAATAAATATAAATAAATATAAATAAATATAAATAAATATAAATAAATATAAATAAATATAAATAAATATAAATAAATATAAATAAATATAAATAAATATAAATAAATATAAATAAATATAAATAAATAAATATAAATAAATAAACAAAAAAACAATTTACACCATTAATTAAAGGGGAACACAAAGCTCTTTTCGCAGTAATTTTAGTGTCCGTAGGAATACTAGAGTGTTTTTTCGGGTACAAGCTGTTAAAACCCACGTTATTTATCATAGGGTACGCAACTGGGTTCGGAATACTAGTGGCAGTTCTAGGGGAATTTATCATAGGCCCCGACAGCAACTCAGTGGTCGTTTGGGTCATCCTTATAATAACCATCGTTTTCGGCGCCCTTTTAGGCTACCTCACCATGGCTGCCAAAAGATTCGGCTTTATGGCCTTGGGCTTCTGGCTCGGCGTCGTCATCGCCTTCCTACTTAATAATGCCTTCCTCTATAAAATTGACGTAAACTAACAAAAAATAATTAATAAATAGTATTTATATCTCTATAATTATTTTTTTTTATTATAAAATTTAAACAAAATTATTTTTTATTATGTCCATAAATTTTTTTAAGTATTTCATATGTAAATTTAAATAAAAAATTATTTAAAAAAATTGCACTTTTTATTGCTCCACTTTTTTAAAAACAGTTTTAGTTTTATTTCATTGGTATTTTAAATTTAAATTTTTAATTAATTTAAAGCATGATTCAGTCGTTTGGATTACGATTATAGTTTTGGGATGCATATTTGCCTTTGCAAGTTGTATATTACATTAACATATAGTAATTATTTCTACAAGTTTAGTCGGAGCTTATGCAATTATAAGACCAGTCGGATGGGTGGCAGATGGATTTCCAAATGAATTTACAGTAGTTGATTAAATAAGGTTAATTTAAATTATTAAACTCAATTTATAAATTAAAATAAAAAAATAAAAAAAATAAAAAAAATAATATACAATTTTAATCAACAATTAAATAATTTCTAAATTTTTAATAGACACGGTGTGTTAACGGAAATTCCCACTGAATTTTATTTATTTTTAGCTTTGATAATATTATTAGCGGGTATTGGAATGAAATACTAATATTATACTTATTATTAAGATTTAGCTCGTGAACAAGATTTAGAAGCTTAAAAAGTTAGTAAAGCAGAAGATGACTTTAGTAAAAGCTAAAGTGACGAGAGTGAAGACGATATAGAAAAATAAAAAGAGGAAAAAAATGGAATTTTAGCAGGAATAAAAAATTTTGGATCATCTATAAAAGATAAGCTAAAAGGAAAAAAGCATTCTTAAAATTCTGATTTGGATGAAAGTTTACTTAATAAGGACGAGAAAAAAGAAAAAATTAATAAAAAATAAAAAAAGATAAAAAAATAAAAAATTTAGCAGTAAATTTCTGACGAAGACGATGATGATGAAAGCTAAGGAATAAAAGTTTAAGAAAGCTAAGAATATGAAGAAATTTAGAAAAATAAAAAAAGTAATAAAAGTAAATAAAGCGCAAATTTGGAAATGACAAAAGTGGGCAAATAATTTTCTAATAAAAACCAATTTAAAAGAGATTCCACTTAGCAAATAGAAGACTCATCTGATGATAATATAGAAAATGATAATAATTAAAATTTAAATTTCGGTAATTTTAATAATAATAACTTAAAAAACAAAAATTAAAAAACAAGTTGGAGCGAAGAAGATGAATTTGATAAGTTAAATTTAGGATAATAATAGTAATAATAATAAGAAAATTAAGATTAACAGGAAATAGAAGAAGTTCAAGATAAAAAAAAGAAAAAAAAGAAAAATAAAAAATGATTATTATATTTTAAATTTTAATTCATTTATTAAAAAACTTAATTAGCCAATATTATAAATATAATAAAATATATTATAACTGTGTAATTAAAAATAATATATAATATTATATATATATTTATATATTGTTTGTAAATAAAATGAAAACTATATTTTTTTCATATTAGACAATTTTATTAGATAAAATAAATCTTATTAAAAATAATTTTTTCTTTAAAATTTTAAATATTGGTTAATTTTATAAATATATACATTATATAATTAAATATTAAATAACTAGTTAATATATGATTAATATAAAGATAAACTTAAATATTTTTATAATAAATAATCAATTATCTTCTTAAATAAGTTCATTTTATTCAAAGTCAATTTTTCCTATATTTTATTATTATAATTCATACATTTCTTCAATATTTGGTCTTAATACAAATTTATTGTTAAGATTTCCTAATTTTGTGCATTAATTTTTATTTGTGTCAATTAAAGTAAGTTCTTATTAACAGTTATTAGGAATTCCTTTTTAAATTTCAAGTTGATTTTCTCCACTTTAAAATTTTATCTCACCATTTTTTTTTTAAACAAATTTCCCCAATTTGTAACCGATATTTTAACTTGAAAAATCTAACTTTTAATAATTTTCTAAATAGTGGTTTATGTCTCCATAATAACTGGTAATTTAATTTCCTAAAAATACAAAATTTTAATTATATTTTTATATTTTTCAGATTAAATAATTTTTTTGTTAAAATAAATCTAATAAACATGAATCTGTATAATTTTTATTTGTCTATATTTTAATTAAATTAATCTATATTTTATAAAAATTTACCCGCACTATCATAAGTTCTTTAAACATTTAAATTTAAAATTTCTCTATTATCTCCGTAATTTTCAGGATTTCCAAGAGATATTCGGTTTCTTCTGTTAAAATTCTGAGGCAACTAATAAAGAAATTTAGAAGGAAACTGTAAAATTGCATAATCTTCTTCTTCCAAAACCTCAAAAAAATCTTTTTATTATTCTTTTTTTCTTTCTTCTTCTAATTTTTCTTTTAATTCTTGATATTTTTCTTTGCTTTTTTCTTCATTTTGACCACTTTTCAATTTTTACATCAAAATTTATTCGTCTAATTGCTCTTTATTCTTAAAGGGAACCATATTAGGCTCGAAAAGATCTAGCTTTTCTTCTTAAAATAGGTCGTAATCCTTAAAAATTGTAAATATTATAATATTGTAAAATATTTAATATCTTAAATAATAACTACATTCAATTTTTTGATTTTAAAAATTTTATTTACGATTTCTTTGTTGTATTCTTCTTACTCACTCACATCTTAATCATCCAAATTAACTGCTGCATCAATTATTGTGTTAACTAAATAAAAATAAAAATATGAATAAAATTAAATTAAAATTAAAATTATATTTAAAAAACCTATTTTTTTTATTTACTTTATTTTTCTCTTACAAATGGACCTTTTTTAGCTTAAGGTTTTAAAGCATTAAAATTTTTCTTTTTCAAATCAAGAAAATCGATTCTTTTTAATTTTTAAAAATTATAATTATATAACTTAAAAATAATTTAATAAAAAATTTAATCTTTTTTATATTTTTTGATTTTATCATAATAATTTATAAATGTTTTTGAATTAAAAGTACTCTTCTTGTTCAATTTCTTCACTTTATTTATGAGATTTTAAATGTGGATTTTCCATGATTTCTTTTGCCTTTATCAAAGATTATGATTCTACTTTTATTTTAGATTTTTGGTTAATTTTAAACCCTCTTTTAGGTTTGTCTGCACTAAGACCTTAATATTCAATTAAAAAATACGTTTATTTCATAAAATATTTTTAAATAATTTCATAATTAACCGATGTGTAATAATATTTAAAATATATTTTTAATTATTAAAAAAATAATTATGATTACTCATATTGCCCTGAATTTTTTTATTTGTCAATATAGTTTCGAAGCTAGCTTTATCTAATAAATGTATTATATAAATATTAAAAATATTAAAATTATATTTAATTTTAATTTCTCTTTTTTATTTTAAATATTTCAATAATGCAAAAAATAAATAAAAAGAACAATTTTAAATTACCTTAAAATAATTTATTAGTTTCATTTTTAAAATTTTAAATAACTGAACTTCTTGGCTAAAATGTTATTTCTTCTTCTATGTTTTAATTCTAATTTTATTAATTTTTTTCTGTTTGTTCTTGCTTTTTTTCTTATTTTTTTTCTTATTTTCCTGGATTAGTTTTGGATCTAGCTTTGTTTTTAGACTGTTAAGTTTTTGAGGTTTTTTATTTTTCCATTGAATTTTTTAAGAAAATATGATTTTTTATAGGTTTTAAAATTTAAAGTTAAAATTTTATAAGTTTTTTTGTTTTTTTTTTATTCTTTTATATTTTTAATAGATTTATTAATTTTATTAAATTTACTTAGGCATTTAGTTACAGGCCGTATATTTACTTCGATTTCGTATGGTTAAAAATCGATAAAAATAAAAATAAAAGTTAATTTAATACTATAATAATGTTTTAAGAATTGAAATATTTACTTCTCTTAAATAATTTAAATTTAATTTAAAGGCTATAATTATATAAAATTATAATATTATAAAATAAATACGTATATATAAAAGTCACTATTATTAAGGTTTAAAACTTATTATTTCTAAATCATCTTAAATTCCAAATTATTCTCCAATTTAATCTACAAATTTACCCACCACATTAGTTTCTCCAATTTCAATAAACTATCTTTCTTTTTGCTAAATTAAATTTTTAGCTATACTTTAGTAAAATAAAACGGGTCTATCAAATTATTAAACTAAACCTTCAATTACAGATTCTTTGCTATCATAAATTTCACCGTCATAATTTTTAATAGTCTAAAAAATATTTATCATTTATTTAATTAATTACACAATTTAAATTATTTTTATTATATTTTTTAATCCAAATTTTAAAAAATAATAAATTATATAAATTAAATTAATATGGTTACTTTATAAAATTAATAAGTTTTTTATATTTAATTTACCTTTATGCTAATTTAAGAAGGATCATTAATTGTAAGATTTTATTGTAAAAACTCCTAAAATTCTTCTTTAACTGGACTCAAAATTTCAGAATGAAAAGCAGTTTATAATTTCAGGAAAATAGAAGGAATTTTTTCTTCTTTTAAAACCCTATTAAATTCTTGTAAAATCTATTTATTGCCCGAAAAAACGACCTATTAATTAGAGTTAAAAAGAGCAAGTCCCATTTTTTATTCAGGAAAATCTTTCCTAACTTTATTACTAAATTTCATAACTTAAAATTCATTTTCGCCACTTGTTATAGCCAACATTCCGCACTCTTAATTTTAACAAGCTTTTTGCATTAATTATCCTCTTTTTTATAAAATTTTAACAATTTACAAATAATCTGGTAAAATCCCAGCACAATAAAGAGCAGCATATTCTCCAACTGAGTTTCCTATAGTCGTTTTTATATCGTAATTTTTTTGCCTATAAAAAATTATAATATTTATTTAAATGTATACTTATTTTTACAAGTAACATAATTATATCAATATAAATAAAATATGTAAAAAAATATATTATATATATTATATATTTATACTAAATTTAATTTAAATACATAAAAATATTTAATTTAATTTACTTATATATATATATTTAAATTATTTTACATTAATATTTTTTAATATTTTTAATTTATTTCTTTTATATATATTTATATTTTTATATGTATTTTTTAGTCTATAAGTATAGAAGTTTAATTTACAAATATTCTTTATTTAATTCGTAAGAAAGTAATTAATTTGTGAAAATTGCAGGCTGGGTAAATTCAGTTTAGTTTAATTATTTTAATGGACCATTTTACATTAATTCCTTTATATTATACTATAATTTTTCGTTTATTTCAGAGCAAATTTTTTCATATTTTTCAGGATTTTATTACTCATATTATTTAGTCATTCCAATTTTTTGAGTACCTTATCCGGCGAAAATTAAAGTTGAAAAGTTATTTTTTTAAAAATCTTTTATTAATTTTGTTTTTTAAATGGGTAATTTGGTAAAAATCATTTTTTAGTTTTAATCAGATATTTATTTGTTTAAAATTTTATGATTATATTTAGAATTTTTATTATAGATATATTTGGGCAAAACGGATCGAAATTATCGGGAAACCAATTAAATACATATTTTTACTAGATTAGTGGAATTAATATGTTTATATAGTATTGGCATTAATTTATTAACAATTTTAAAGATAAATAAAAATAAAAGAAAATTTGTGAAAAATAACAAATAATATTTTATTGACAGTTACGATGAAAAAAAGAAGACCTGGTTTAAATAAACTTAATGTAGAAAATGATGTAAAACATCTATTATAAATTAAACATTATGAATTATTATATAATATCAAAAAAAATTAGGATTAAGTTAAGAAATCTATTAGCAATGATAGTTTGATATAATAAGATGATTTTTTTAGCCAATTTGAAAATAAAAAAGTTTTATAAAAGTAAATGTAAATCTAGATGAATTAATTAGAGCAAAACAAAAATGAAGGATTTTTATAAGGGAAAAGTACAGTTAAGTAATTAAATTTTTAAATTATTTTTACAAACTAATTTAGGCATATTTTTTTACGTAAATGACTTTATTTTGATAGAAAAAAAACAAGGAATTAATTAAAAAAATAAAATTAGAATTATCAGAATGATGATGAAAATTTTAAAAATAAATAAAATTAAATAGAAGAAGAAAAAGAAAATTAAGAAAATTTTTAGTAAAATTTGGATACAAAAAAGAAATAATATGATGATGTAGAAATAACTTTAAATAATGAATATGGGTAAATTAATGAGATTGAAGATGACTATAGTTAAAATTTATTGGAAATGTTAAAGAGTAGTAAAAAACAAAAAAATATATAAAAAAAATCTAATAATTAGAATAAAATTGAAGAAGAATAAAACTAATAAAATATTAAAACTGATATAAAATAAAAGTCTAATAAATAAATTCATAAAACCCCATAAGATAAATGCAAATAACAAAATACACAAAAAAATAAGAAAAAAATTAAAAAAAATCAAAAACATTAAAGCTAAAAAATCGAAGAAGAAAAATTTTCCTACTCCGAAAAAAGTGAAGACAACAATTTATCCGATGACGATTTTTAACACATTATAAAACAAAATTAAAACTAATAAATTTAAAATAAAACTGAATAAAATGATCTTTCTGACTTTGGTTATTTTTAAAACAAATCTTAAAATGAAAATAATTAAGAATAAAAAGAAGAAGAAGATGATATTTTTAGCCAAAATAAAAATTCAAACGAAGAAAAAAATGAATAATAAAAATAATAACAGCAAAATGAGTTATTACTTCAAACTTTGCCCGATTTTTGTTTGCCTTAAAATGTTAAGGATTTAAATGGAATCAAACCTGGCTAGCCCAATTACGACCCTTCAACTTTATAAGTACCTTTAGAAAAAATCTAAAATATGACAGAGTAATAATTTTTATATATATATTATTATTAAAAATATATTTAAAATGAAAAAATTAAATTAAATGTTTGATATATAACAAAAATTAAAGTAAATCTATATTTAAAAAAAAAATATTATTCATTAAAATCTGAAATTAAAAATAAAATATCTATACATTTATATGAATTTGGCATTCTTTATTTAGGTACATAAAGCAGTATTGGGAATTTAAAAGTGTAAATTACGATAGAATTTTATTCGTAAGGAGAGGAAGATTTTTTGATACAATGTTTGAAGATGCAATAGAAATACACAAAATTTTGGATTATAATTTTTAAATGAAATAACTAAAAATTGGCATACCAGCCCATAAAATACACTATGCAATTCAAAAATTGTTATTAAATAACCGTTCAGTAGCAATTTGCGAACAAATTGAGTCAGAAGTGTAATAATAATTACGGGTTAAGTAATAAAAATAACTGGCCAAAAATGAAAGGGATTTATAAGTTATGAAAAGATAAGTTACAAGTGTTCACACAAGAGGAATAATTCCTATGTCCATCAATTTTTTTAACGAAAAAACCAGCCAAGAATTAAAACATTTTTCAATTTTCTGTCCTCAAAATAACCATTATTGTATTTTTATCTAATAATTATAGAGTGATTTTTCATTCATTTTGTATGATGCCTTTTTAAACCGGATTATTTTTGCCGATATTATCGAAGATTAAGAAAGTAAACTATAAAAATAAGTTAACCATAAAAATCAAAATAAAAACTAGGAAAAATAAATAGAAGTTGAAATTCAAAATGAAAATTAAAATGAAAATGAAAACGAATATCAAAAAAACCTTGTTAAAAAAATTTAAAAAATCAAAGATTTACTTAATTTTTATTAACCAGTTTAAGAAGTTGTGTATAGTGAAAATTTATCACAAGATGTAAAGGAAATTTTAGAACATTTGCCTTAAAAGCCTTTAATGAAAAAAATTCCTAACAAATTTTGGGAAGATTTCGACTCTGATTTTATCCAAGATTTTATTTAGTTAATGAATGAAAATGGCTCTAATATTCCCAATTTTATTTTAGAAAATTACTAATCTTAAGAAAATGAAATTGATAATAATTAAACTAATGTAAATTCTTTAAATTTAAAAATAAGAAAAAAAATAATAAGACAACAGGTTTTTAATTGTTTTAGTTATTATATGAAAAAAAATATGCTATTTGACAAAATTATGTCAATTGCTACTTATATAGTTTGTGATACAAATCAATTTATCTAAAGTTAAATCATTAATAATCAAATGAAAAATTAAAACGAGAATAAAATGTTAATTGACCATTAAACTTTTGAAAATTTAGATTTATTTAACGTTTCATATTTAAATTTTTAAGCAAAAAATATTTACAAATACAAAACTGTTTTCGATTTTATTGATTTTACTTGCACCTAATTTGGAAGAAGAAATCTAAAAAATTGGTTGTTATAACCTTTATATGATAGTGAAGAAATTAGAGAAAGGTTAAAATTTTTAAAATCATATTTAAAAATTTTTTTCATTTATTAATTAAAAAATTTTTTTACAAATTTTTTATTATAATTAATTTTTTTTAAATCTATTTTCTTAGGTAATAAGCTTTGATTGACCTTGAAAATTTAAAAGGATATAGGGAATAATTTAAAGTATATATACGAGAAATGCCTGATTTAGAAAAGATGATACAAAGAATTTACTTATATACTATAAGATAAAAAGATATAGTGAGCTATGGCGATATAAGTTAAATGCGGATTACTGAAATGAAAGAAGTTTTAGAATAAATATAAAGGATTTATACTTAAATTTTTACCTAATTTACAAGTAATGTAAATAAAATGAAAGGAAATTTGCTAAAAAAATTAACAACTGAATTTAAAGAAGATGATAGTAATTAAAAAAATTAAAACAATTCTAAATAATAATAATAAAATTAGGGACTTTTATTCAATATGAGTGAAAAAATAAAGGTAGATATATTTTATTTAACTAAGTATTATTTATTAAATAAATAATTTTAGTTTATTTTTTTATATAAAAATTATTTTAATAGTTAAAAATATTATATTTAATATAATATATTTATTTTAATAAATATTTTAGTAAGTTTTGGAAAGTATTGAGTGGAGAGGTCCTAACAAAGAGAAAGCAGTGCCTAAAAAGGGTTATGTAAAAAACTACGATAAGCAATATGAAAAACTTTTATAAGTCGAACAAAAATTTTTAGACTATTTATAAAAAGTATAATTATTTTTCGGAAATGATTAAAGAATTTAATATTCACACTCAAAATTTGAATATTAATTGGAATTTCCGGTAGATGTATTTGAAAAATATGAAAAGCCTATTGATTTCGAAATTACATCAAAAAGGTAAAAATTTTCTTTTTTTGTTATTTATATATTTATAAATTTAATTTTTTTAAAAATTACATAAATTTAGAAAAGGATATGAAAGATTTTATAGTAAAGAATTAAAATAAATCATAAATGAATTTCATATTTAGGTCGATCGAATTCGAGATGAGCTGGCTGAGTTTTCTATGGGAATTTTTAAAAAATTTTACTCTTTTAAATATTATTGGGACAGTTTTATAGAAATTTTAAAATAATTAGACTGTTTACTTGCTTTGCACTAAGTTTCATTTGGCGAATAATACTAAGAAATTTTCGATTAAAAATTTGTGAGGCCAGTTATAATTGACAACAATTTAAATGAAAAAAAATAAAATGAAAAAAATAATAATAATATAAAAGAAATTTAAAAATAACATTAAATATTATAAAATGACGATATCAAAAATTTTAATATTGAATAAGATAATATAAATTAAGTTAATGAAAGCTTCGTTTACTTAACTCAGGCTGTCCATCCTTGTTTGGTGCTACAAGGGTTAAAAATGGTAAAAAACGATGTAATTTTAAATACCCAAAATTTTCAAGAATTTAATAATATAGTAATTTAAAAAAATAACGAAAAAAATTCAAAAAATGAAAAAAATCCAAGGTGTGCCGTTATAACTGGTTGTAATATGGGCGGAAAATCTACTATTATGAGAACTTTGGCTATAAATACAATTTTGGCCTAATTAGGGTGTTTCGTCCCTTGTAAAGAATTTTATTTAAAACCTTTTAAAAAACTTTTTACTAGAATGGGCTCAAGTGACGACATTTTATAAGTATATATTAAAAAATGTATATAAAAAAAAAAATTTAAAAACTTATTAATTTATTTTTAACTTTATATATATTATTTATATTAATTACAATTTGAAATTTATAGAGTTTGATTTTAAAAATAATATTAATATTGCATTAAATTATTATTTGGATTCGTTCTAAAACAATTTAAATTTAATTTTTAAGAACAAAAGTACTTTTTATTTGGAAATGGAAGATGCCTACAATATAGTTTAAAATAGTTGCTAAAATTCGTTAATTTTAATAGATGAATTAGGAAGAGGAACTGCGGCATTTGATGGAGTAGCCTTAGCATACGGTATATTAAAATATTTAATAGAAAAAAAAAAAGGCGTCATATTATTTTCCACACATTCTCATATTTTGCTAAATGAATTCCAAAAAAATGAAAATTTAAAACAATAAATATAATTTTTAAAAATGGACTCAATCTTAGATGAAACTGGAAACTAAGTCCTTTTTCTTTATGAATTGGTAGAAGGATAAGAAAGTCTAAGTTATGCAGCTAGAATTATGAGTATGTTAAATTTTTCAGAGGAAATTATACTTAACTCTAAATTTAACACTATTTTATTAAATTTATAATAAAAAATTCCCATAAAAAATATGGAATTTTGAGTTTTCAAATATATTTATAAATTTTTTAAATACCTTAATAAAGAATTTATTTATATATTTTTTGTATTTTAATTTTGTGTATATATTAATATAATATAAATATTTTTAAGACAAATTTTATACTATAAAACAAATATTTTTAATATTTAATAATATTAAATTATCTTATATAAATTTATATTATTTCAATTTTTTTTTATTTTTTTATTTTATTCTTTTTAAATTTTTGCTGTCTAAAGAAAAATAGTAAAAACTGTAATCATACAAATTTAAGCAATCAAAAGTCCATTTTAATACTTCTTTTCAAAATTTGATTTATAAATCTGCGTAATTTCTCCTACAAAAGTGAGTGCAATCAATAGCCCTCCAAAAATTTTACTTTTAATTAAATCACTTTTTTAAAACTAAAATTCTTTTTTAAAACTAACAATCGTTGTCCATAAAGTCAATAAACTCAAAGGAAATAATAAAGTATGTTCTATATCCGGCACTAAATGATCTTTAATAGGATATAAAATTCTAGGCAAATCCGCTAATTATTTTTTATGTTCATTAATCATATTTATTGACCCTGAAATCTCTCCCAAAAAATAAGGAGCCCACCAAAAAAAAATCTACATGCATGTAAAAATAATCAAAATTGGAAATAAAATCGCAGTCAAACTTGACTTATTTTTTTTTAAAGCGTGCCCTAAAAAAATAAAAGGCATTCCGTTCAGTAAACAAGAAATGTAAATTTCTTCTTTAGCAATTTATTTATTGTTGTTTAAAGTTTAATGCACTTTAAAGGGGTCCGAAGTCCACATCAAAATTTCATACATCCCCAAAATAATTAACAAAAATGATGCTATATTTTTCATATTACGTTATTATTAATATTATCTATTTTTTTCTTTAAAACGATATTTTATTCGTAATTTTTATCTACTTTATTTTATTCTATATTTTATATTTTTTCTATAATTCAAATTTTTGAATAAAATTTATTAGGAACTAAAGTTAATTTTGAAAAAAAAAAATTAAGAAATTATTTTTTATAAATTTTATATTTTAGAATTTTTGGAAATTTTTTTTTTTATTATCTTGGAAAATTAAAGAATAATAATAATTTTTAATGAATTATGATAGAGCATTTAAATTTTTGCCCAATTTTATAGCCAATTCATTATATAAAAATTACAAATTCTATTTTTAATTTCAAAAATTAAGCCTTTTAATAATATTAATTAAATAATAAATGATTTCTGATTTCTATGTATTAGATTTATGATGAAAAAAATATAATCTACTGAATTTATCACTTAATCTAAAATTTAAAAAATAAAAAAAAAAATAAAAAAAAACAATAAAAATCATGAAAAATTTGATAAAAGCAGCTTTTTTCTACCTATTTATTTAAATAACCATTTAAGCTACTTTAAAAAAGTGTATAAAAGAACAATATTAGCATTGTACTAACTAATATGGTGAATGTACTTACTACGAGTCAGAATGTGTTTATCCAAAAAATTAATATGACTGTTATTACTGTGAATTAATAGACAAAAAATACAGTGGAAGAATGTATTGTGGAAATTACAAAGATTGTTATGGAAAATACGATTAAAGAATGGTAGCTTTTTGGATTGTTTTAGGAATCGCTGTTATTGGAGCTGCAGTTGGAGTTTTTATTTATTTAAAATAAAAAAAATAAAAATCGTAAAAAAATTCAAAACAATAAATGCTATTATCCTTACAAGGTTAGAATTAAAATTACTGTCCTCCCTAATAAGATCTTTAAGATAACTAATAAGAATAATAAGAAAAAAATGATACTGAATAACAATAGTAAGCTTTTTAAATAACCAAAGATAATGATAATATTATTGTTTAAGAAAAACAAGTTAATCTAAACAACTCAAATGATTCATTAACTAAAAGTTAAAACTGATTATTTTTTAAAATATATATGAGAACTTCAAAATTTTATTATTTAATAAATGGACATAATATAAAAGTTTCTATTTTTATTTTAATATTTTAGATCTTATAATTAATATAAAAAAAAAATGAAAATGAGAAAAAAATAATAATATCATTATATTATTAATTTAGATTTAAATACTTGTGTATTATTAAAATAAAAATATATTTTAGAGCATTTCTAAATTTTTCTTTTCATAAATATTTTTTTTTTTTATATACTTTTCTTATTTACCCGAAAAATAATAGATAAATATTCATAGTAAATAAGTATATATAAAAAAAAAATCTAAAATATTTAAAGTATAAAATTAGTATAAATATTAATTATAAATAAGGTTTCGAAATATTAAATTATTTATAAAAATTTAAAATTTTCTATATTATTTTATTAATTTATAGCCCCTATCTAAATTATATATACCAAATTTTGAAACATAACTTTGCTACCTTATTATTAATTAAAAATTATTATTATTTACTATATAAAAGGTGTACTCTACTTTTTTTTTTCATTAAATAATACTTTTTTTACTTTTTTTACTGTAATATATAAAATTGTGCAATTTTTCTAGTTAGGCTTTACTTTGATGTTACAAAAATTTAGAATATTTTTTTATTTATACATTTAAAAAATTACTATTTCACCTGATAGATTGATTGGATTATTTAAATATTGATTTAAGTTTGAAAAATAAAATTTATTTGACTTATAAATAATATAAATATAATATAATTTAAAAAACCTTTTTTTAACTTTAAATTTAATAAATATATATTAAATATTTAATGGATAATATTAATAAAAATAATTTTTTATTATATATTTATTTTCTTGTAGATTTTTGATTTAAATTTATTAATTTAATCAAAATTATTTTTATTAAGCGAAATATAAATTAAAAAACAAAATTAATTAGTATATTTAAGATTATAATAATTTCATATACAAATAATTTCTATTACTTACTTCCACACAAATTTTAAAATTAAAATTTTTTAATTATTTAAGTTATATCTTATAGAATTATTTGGATATTTAAATAGGTATGCTATAAAATAAAATATTTGATAAATATGTATAATTTATATTTAATTTAACTATTTTTTGTAATCTTTTATACTTAATTTAAAATTAGAATTCAAAAAAATAAAATTATACTAATTTTAAAAAAAAATAAATATCAATTTTAAAATTATAGGATATTATAATTTATTTAGAAAAAAAAATTTGTTTAATAATTATTCTCTATTCTTAAAATAATTTACAATTTATATTAAGAACATTTTTTTTATATGAAATATTTTAGTATATATTTTATTAATAATATTCTATTACTTAATTTTTGCAAAAAATTACTTTTTTAATCGGCTAATAAATCTAAGAAAAAATCATTTAAATTCTTATATACTAAACCTTCAAACCATAAACAAAATAACAAAAAAAATATTTAAGTAAAAGAATTCCTATTTAATAACAAATAAATCGCTAGTTTTTATCAAAAACAAGAATAAATAATAAATAATAAACAAAACAAAAAATAATATATTTATATATATAATAAAATTCTTAAAAAAAAAAATAGAAACACCTATAAAAAAAACAATGAAAACACTTTTATTAATAACTTTATTAAGCACTTGTATCCATCTTTCTCTATAAGATTCTCTTAAATACTGTAATAATCACGGTTACTATTTTTGCACCACTAAATATGGATACTGTACAAATTATGAATATGACTGTGCTTATCCAGATAAAGGAGATTCTTGTTATTATTGTGCTATTACTGATTGGGATTATAGTAGTCAATCTTATTGTGGAGAATATAATGAATGTAATGGTTATTATGATTTAGACGATTGGATTTGGATTTTCTGGCTCATCTAAGGAATTGTTGTTACTTGTATTTTAATCGGAATTTGTGTTTATGTTAAAAAAAGAAGACAAAGAACTTAAAAAAGAATGGAATAATAAAGATTACTCAATTAATAATAGGGATTATATTAATAATAACCAGAGTAATAAAATTTCTAATAGTAATATTATTAAAACAATAATTAATAATCATAACCAATTCCAGTTTATGGATAACCTATTAGTAATATGACAGATTCTAGTGTTGTGATGGGACAAGCTACTCAATAAAATGCATGAAAAAATTTATTTAATTTATAATTTTTCAAAATTGATTTAATATACTAGCATTTGCAAATTTTATAATAAAAAATATTTTATATCTAAATATCCTAATTGTAAATAAAGATAGTAAAATATTGTTATCATATCTTTTATTTAACATATACTTTTATAATAATTCATTTATATGTAAAAACTTAAATATCTCGTAGAAAAGTTATTTAATTAAATAGTATATTAAAAATAAAAATATTAAACAGTATTTATAATTTAGTTTTAAAGTCAATTTAAATGACTAAGTTTAAAATTACTTGATATGAAATATAAATAAAAAATGTTTAATGGACATAATTTTTAATTCTTATATAATTTAACATATATAAATACTAAATTTTTCTAAATGTCAAATAAAATAATTGAAAAAATTGTTTTTAAAAATATAATAATAAATTTATAAAAAAGGCTTATAATTTTAGTATATATAATGTAGAATTGGAAATATAATTTATTTAAAAATAAAATTACGATTAATAAATTTTATTTGCTTGAATTTTCTAAATTCTAAAACTTTTATAATTTTAATTATTAATTAATATAATAATAAAAAAACAAAAATTATAATAACATAAATTACTTATAAAACAAAACAATCATAAAATGTCAAAAAATAACATAGATTATAAATTATAAGATAAACAAATAGATTCAGACATAAGAAGTTATAAATTTATATACTGTAAAAAGGATAAAATGCATAATCTAGATGCATTGAATTCAGTTTTTATGTCTACTAAATTCCCAGAGGCCACAAAAATACAGGTAAATTTTTATTTAAAAATTATTAAGAAAATTAAATAAAACTAATATAAATAAATTAAACTTTATCAATAAATATAACTATAAAAATTACTGTAATTTTTTTAAATATATATGATAAATTCACAATAATAAAAGCCTGCTTGTGCAGTTTGTATAGAAGAAGAATTTGGAAATCCTAAATTCGATTCCTATGGTTTAAAAAAATGTTTATTGGAATTAGCCAAATAAAATAGAGAGACCCAAAAGGATAAAAAATAGGCCTAAAAAATGTTCGAATTAAAAGAAAAAGTGGATAAATCTTTAAATGGCTTAGAAGAAATTGCTGATAAATTCCATAAAATTGCTATTAATTGTGAATAAATTTCAAAAAACATTAAAAAAAAAATTGTTTAGTTAAATGATATGAAATAAGAAGGATTAAAAATTGATAAGTTATAAGAATTAAAGGTGAATAATTTTTAGCATTAATTTAAATTTTTTTTTCCATTTTAAAACATAAAAAATCAATTTTTTTATTATATCTGATATAAGGATAGAAGAGAGAATCTTTTAAAAGATGTTTTATAAGCTTAAAAAAGAGAAGAACTAGAAGAAAAATTATAGAAATTGGGAGACGAAACCGTTTTAATTTAAAAAAATTTAGAGTGGAAAAAATAAAGCTTAAAAGCAACTTTAGTAAATACAGCTTTTCCTTATGAAATTATGAGCTTTAAAAATTTAGTACAAGTAGACTTGAAAAAATGGGAATAAGAAATAGAAACTAGATTAAATTTTGTAAAAAACTGGGATGTTAAATAAAAATCATTAGTCCAGGATAATTAAGAAGTATAATAAATATTTTAACATCAAAAAAATATATATATTTATTTATTTATAATTTATATATTTATATGTATCAAAATAACCATTTAAAATATTTAAAATATTAAACTTAATTTTAAGTACTTGAATGCAATGAAAATGGAAAACAGAATTGAAGATACCTCTAATCTAAATAGAGAAACCTTTACCTAATGGAATTATTAAAGGCTAATAGATATGAAAGAGTCCATGGAAAATTATTGCTAAGGAAAATGCGGCAAAGTATATACAAAAAATTTATAATATATAAAAATTATTTATAAATTTATTTATTTTAATAAATTTTTAGGATTTCAGTAATTTGGAAGAGTATGAGTTTAGAGAAGTAAATTCAAAAAATTAAAAATTATTTTATATATTTATATATATATATTATTAATTCATTAAGTATTTTTTTTTTTAGGGCGTAAATAAATATATTCAATAACTTTAGTAACGTTTTAAACTAATTATTAATATATTTTTTTACTTATGTTTCTCTGTTTGTCGCTGATTATAGTTTGTAAAAATTATAAAAAAATTTTAAATTAAATTTATTAAATATTTATAAATTTTTATTTTATTTAGATCGTAAAATTAATTCATTTAATAAAATTTAGTGATTTTAATATTAAAATTTTTTTTTTAAAAAAAATGACTTTTTGGATTCCATTAGTACGTAAGCAAATTTAAAATATTGTATAAATTTTATAAAAGTTTATAATAAATTTTTATATTTAATTAGTACGTAAAGATTATGTTTAATTATTGTATAGGATATTATTAAAATTATGAAAATTTATTAAAATTAATAAACTAAATTTTAGGGCGTAAAATGTTTAATTATATCTATTTACTATGATTAATTAGTAATATATTATCTTTGTAGTTTGTAAAAATTAAATTTATTTAACATCTATTATTTAAATTTAATTTATTAAATATTAATGCAATAATTAAATTTTTATCTTTTAGTATGTAAGAAATGAAGAATTAAAAGTTTAGGATATAAAATTCTATTTATTAAAATAATATTTAATTTAAATATATAAATTTCTAATATTTTTTTATAATATTTTTGATGAAATAAATTTGACGATCTCTTCTTAATAATGATTTATTTGAATAGCAAGTAAAAATATTTTATAACAATTATTAAATAAATTATAATTATTTTTTTATTAATAGAATGTAAGAAAAATTTGAAATTAATAAAATTTTCGATAAATGATTTACAAATTAAATTTGAAATTAGATTGTAAAAATTTTCAAGAGTTTATAAATTTTAGATTTATTTAAAATTAAGTAATTTTAATTTTTATTTCCTCTTAATAAAATTCATTCTTTGATAGTATGTAAGAATTAAATAAATTTAAAATATAATATACGATTCTAATATTTCACAATAATTAACCTTTTTTTAATATTTTTAGGACGTAAATTATAAATGTTTAAAATAGTAAATAAAATTTTTAATGTTTAAATTTTATTTAGTTCTAAGGAGTAAATTCAAAATAAAATTTTTAATTTAATTTATTAAAATTAAATGATTTTATTTGAAATGACAATCTTTCTAGTTTGTAATTAAATTTTACAAATTAAAATAAATTTAATTTATATTATTAACTTAATCAATATATTTTTTTTTAGGGAGTAAGAAAATATTAATTTTAATTCAAAAAAATAAATTGTTCTTATTAAATTTTAAAATAGTATGTAAGGAATAGATTAATAAATTAATTTAATATAAGAAAATTAATATTTATATATTAATTTTTTTAATGTTTAATTTATTAATGAATCATATATTTAACGTTCTTAGAGTGTAATTAATAAATATAATTTAATTAAAATTGTGATTTAATTTAATATTTTTATTAACAATAGATTGTAAAAATAAATAAAAATATTTAATTTTATTAAATATTTTTGGATATCTAATGTCTTTAAATAGAGTGTAAATAATTCTATATATTTCATTTTTTATTTTTAAATCTAGTAAAAAAAATAACTTTTAATTTATTAATAGGACCCACCAAAAGCAGAAGGATATAAGTAAAACGGATGTGAAATATGTGATGATATAATAAATAGAGCAAATTAGGAAACTTTTTAAGTCTTATTAAAAAATAAAAAAGATAAATTAAAATGGTGAAAATTTTTAAATTAATGAAATGAATAGTGTGAATTTAAGACATATCTTTACTATTTTATTAACTAAAACCATTGATTTGTTATAAAATATCTAATTAATAAATAACTCTATCTATTCTTTATAATTTAATAATCATATATATATATAAAGGCAATTTATAATTTATAAATGTAATCATAATTTTTCAGCCATTTATTTTAAATTTTATATTTCCTGTTTTATATTTTATCTCGCGACACTTTCGTAAATATTTTAAAAATATTCGGTTTTAAATAATTTTTCTTCTTTTAAAAAAATTTCTAAAACCTGGGCTCTTCCTTAAAATAGCTCTTTCTAACTATAATGTTCATACTCAAGTAAAATTTGCTAAGAATATTCCAAATAAGTTCCTTACTATTACCCTAAAATGGAAAGATCTAAATCCAAAAATAAATTTAAATCATTATCATCTGATTTAACCTTAAATATTAAAATACATTATAAAAAAATATATAAAAAATATACCAATTTTAACTAACAATATTTATTATATGATTGATAATAAAAAATGCAATATTTATGAAATTTTTTAAAAATTTTTGAAAAAACTAAAAAAGCTATTCCTTTTAAATTTATTACTATTGTGTGGTTTTTAGTGAATACAATATAGTCATAGATTTTCTAAAATTATTAAGAACTAATAGGTTTTTTTCCTTCGTAATTATTGTAAAAATTTTCAAATAACTAAGCACTTTTTTCTTCATTATATTTATCTCTGGGGTTATAAATTATATCGTGGAAAAAAATAGCAAAGGAAACAACTTTTTCGTCTTTTAATTTATCCTTCAGTAATTTATAAATAAATTATTACATAAAATAAATAATATTTTAATTTTACTTTTATAATTTCTTTTTCTTTCAATAAAGTCTAAATGTGCTTTAAAGTATGGTAGTATCTTTAATATTATTGGTAATAATTAACTATTTCCCAGAACCACCTTTGGGCATACTAGCTATCTTCCTAAAAAATTATTAATTTTTGTATAAATAATTAGAATTTATTCAAATCAAAAAATAAAAACATAAATTAAAAACAAAAAAAACCAATATTTACAACCAACAAATTCCATTATTCCTTTAAATATTAAATATCAATAGTCGGATCATTTTACAACAAAGTCCTAATAGCAGTGCTTGAAATTTTTTCGTTAATTTTATTTATATTTTCACTATCATTTCCAATTAAATCGATTATTACAAAAGGGGCCGTTTCCAAGTTTTTTTCTTTTCTGACATTATTTACATATTCTCCTCCGCTTACAGTTTCCGGAGTAATAACCAAGGCGTCCAACTGGCCTTCCCCGGCAGGCCCCGCCGGATCTTATAAAGGAATAACCTCCTAATTTTTATCTCCTTTCACCAAAAAAACGTAATTTTTTGTATCAAAAATCCTTTTATGTATGTTTTAAATGTACTCCTTTTACTACTTCTTTTAAAGCATTGAATCCGCTAATAATAAAAAAAAAGAAAAATTAATTATATACTTTTTTTTAAAAAATCTAACTTATATTATTATAATTATTTTAATTTCTTTATAAAATTTGGGTAAATTTGGTATATTTATTATAATTTTCAAGAAATCTTTTAATATTATATAATTTTTATTTATATATATATTTATATATATATTTTTTACTTGTGATTCCTATAACCATTGTTTAAGCTATATATAAAGCCTTTGAAAGAAGCAATTTGTGTCCACTATGTAAATAGTCAAAAGTTCCACCAAGACCAACTCTTTTTTTGCTTAAAATTCCGATATCATTTTCATTATCGGGGTTAAGAATTTAAAGGTCAGAATTGAGCTAATTAATTTTTTCAGCAAAATTTTTACTTTTACAAAAATCTTTAACTTTTTCTCCAATTTCAGTTTCGTGAAGATCCTCAAAAACTACATTATTATCTACTTTTTGCTCAACTTTTTAAAGCAACTAATTTTTCTCCAAAGATTTTTCTATAATAACAGTTCCAAAGGAAAAGTGAGGTTTTTACTAAGGAATCTAAATTCTTTCTTTAAAAGAAGTTATTAAAGACTCAATTTTAAAAATTTAGGGATAAATTATATTAAAGTCAAATTAAGGGTTAGTTTTTATTTTCAAATCGTTAATAAGTGAAGTAAAAATCAGCTATTTTATATAATAATATTAACTATTCTTAATTGAAAGCTCTTATTAGTTGCTAATAAATTCAATGCATAAAGAAAATTAAGAATTTTCTGCTACTTGGTAAGCTAAAGCTAACTAGTTTTAAATATTATAGGAATCTAAGTCCAAAATTAACAATGAATTTTCCACAACTTTGTTCATTTATTATTATTCTTTTATTCTTATATATATATATTTTACTTTTTTTTCTTTATAATTTTTTAATTTTTACGATTTATTTTATTTATTTTATGATTTATGATTAGTATTATTGATAGCTTTTATTAGATAAGATGTTGAATCATTTGATTATTAGAACATAAGTAATAGTAAATTTTTAGTATTATTAATTGCTTATTTGTATTATCTTGATTTATAATGTTAATAAAGAAAGTTGTATGATTTTGTTTTATGAAAAAAATATAATATATTCTTCTAAAAAACTCTAGTTTTAAGCTTATATAATAAAGTAGTTTTTTATATATTAAAATATATAATTTATATTTTAGAATAAAGTATATTATAAAGTTTTGAAAATCATAATTCAATTTTATTTTAAGTTTACTGCTCTTTTTATTGGTTTTACTAAACTGGGATTTAAAATTATGTTTAAAGTTCGAGCTATTATTAATTTAGTTAATCTTTTACCAAACAATTAATATGATATATCTGTCCATCTATCAATGAGGATATATCAGCCTTTATTTTCTGTCCTAAATTTCCTTTTTATTTTTTAAATAAATAATTATATGAAATTAAAATTAATATAATTGTATAAATTATATATTATTATTATAAAAATAAATTACCTTTAGGTAAAACAGTTTATGTCAATTCTTGTTAACTGGCATCGAAAATAGTCCATTGATAAATTAAAGAAATTTCATTTTCTTTATTTGTTTCTGCCTAAAGAGTAAGTGATTTTTTTGAAGTAATCCCAGAATTTTACGATTATTTTTCCTTAATTGAGGTTTTTATTTACCCTTTCCATGTCGAGGGATCATTTTCATTACAAACCAATTTACCATTTTATTCAATTAATTCTTATGGGAAAGTACAACTTTCTTGTTTTATGCAACCTCTTGTTTAGGGAACAGAAATGTATCTGATCAAAAATAAATAAATAAAAATAAATAAAAATTAATAATTTATATTTTTTTTATAGTATTTTATACCCATCAGCACAAATAGGACAATGAGTTTTACAAGGAACAGCATCGACTCTTACAAGAACTCCATTCACATTAGGCTATTATTTTTCATTAATAGTATAAGGTAATCCCTATAAAAAGAAGTTATTTTATCATTAAAATTATAAAATATAATTATATTATCAATACAAATGTAAAAAAAAATAAAACTAACCCTTTAAAAAATATAATAATAATAAATGACTAAATTTACTTAAGTTTCTTAAGTAATAGTTTTTTTTCCATCAAGGTATAAAGCGTCGGCTTTATAATTTTCGGTACTCATTGGAATTTGAGGATTTATTTTTTGGAAATCTTTAATTTAGGGCAAAAATCCAGCAGGAATATTAGATGAACAATAACTTTTAACCTTTTTTTCTAAAATTACTCTAAAATATCCTGGTTAACAAATATCACAATTTTAAGAAGATTAACATTATTCGCAGTTTTAAGGACAACTTCCACATTCTCCATTTTCAAGAACAAAAGCGCCAGCACACTTTAATTAATCAGCTAAAATTTTTTATTATTGAGCCTCTTATTATTCTTCTTCGCTAATTTTCTCTTGTTCCTTATAATAAATAAAAAAATTAATAAATAAATAATATAATTACTATCTTATCTTTAATATTCAAATGAAATTAAAATAAATAAAATTTATTATTCTTTTTTGAGTAAAATAAATAATTTTTAATAATTTTTATTAATATATTGTCTACTTTAATAATAATATAATGTAAATCTAGATTGTAATATTTTTTAAAGTTTATTTTATCTATTTTTTGGAATTAGAATTAAAATTAAATGAAAAAAAACAGAATGATAAAATATATATTTATTATTTAAAACATTTTAGAAAATGAGATAAATATTTAATTTTTTACTTTTTTAGATATTTCTTCTTATTTTTATTATTATTTTAATATTTTTTCCTAAGTTTTTTTTTCTTTTTCTTGCAACTTTCTTTCTTTTTCCAATTATTTTTTTTCCCTTTCATGTTATTTTAAAATTTCTTTTTCTTCTTTAGAAATCTTTTTTTCTTTTTAATTTTTCTCAAATTTAGAACTGTCAATTTTAGACTAAAATTATTGAATATTTTCTTGAGCTTTTTACAAATCTAACTGAGCTTTATTTAAATCTTATAGTAACTCTTCTTGAGTTTTTTGTTAAGCTAATTATACATTCGATTTAAAACAATATTTAAATAAGATAAAAATTTCAAAAAATTTATATATATAAATATCATTAATTAATTTAAAAATAAGTATTTTTATAGAAATATATTACCTTAAGAGAATAATAATACTATGAAAATTAAAAATATTGTTAATTTATGTAACATATTTTAATTGAAATAATTATTTTTTATTTTTTTTTTAATTTTATTTAATATAATAATTTTAAGAGTTATAAAGTGGTAGGCATTTAAGTTAATAATAATTTATCAAATTTTATATTAAGTAGTAATTTCACAAAAATTAAAAGGACTTGCTTAATTATTTATATGTGGTAAATAATTATGCTAGAAAATTTAAACTCATTTATATTATTATCATATGTTATTGTTAAAAAAATGTCATTAAATTTAAAATATATATTTTCATATTCTAATATACACTGATTAAAATTTAATATTTAATATAAAGAAGTATAAATTTTAATTATTTATAAAATTTATAATATAATTAAATTTAATATTTATTTTATTTAAAACCTATTAAATTATGTTTTCATGCAAAATTTTAAAATATATTATTGATATTATTATTTTAAATTAAAAATTATTTTATATCCTATGAAAAATTAATTTTCTAATTTTATCCAGACGGAAAAAGATTCATGATATAATAGATAACGTATTTTGTTTAAGTTTTTAAATATAACTAATTTTAAAGTAAATTGATTAAATTTGTAAGATTTTTTCCAAATTATTTTTTATTATAACTTTAAATCAGTATATTCTCGACTGTTTTACTTTAATTTTAATTTTTAACAATTTTTTGGTCTAGTTTTTTTAATTAAAATATTTCAATCAAAGGCTACATTTTATTTAGCTTTAAAAATAATTCTAATCCCCAATATTGTTCATTTTTTTACTGCTAAAATTAAAAAATCTCGTCTATTTTTCTCTATAATATTTAATTATTTTCATTATCCTAATTCTATTACTAAAGACTTATTTATTATTAATAAACATTTTCATTTGATAAATTGCTATACATAATGTATTCTATTATAAGTTTTTTAATTTTTATATTTTTCTTAAAAAAGCACATTAAAAAATTTTTGACAAACATTCCTAATTATAAATCTTAGAATTTCTCATTTTGTGAATAAAAATCTTAATTATTTATATGAATTTATAAAGTGATTTTTAATGGCCTAATATTTTATGAGTTAATTTAAAGGTTTATCCATTATATATTATTTACTGAAAAAAAAGTTTTATCAAAGTCTAAAAAATCTGCTATTAATATTATTTCTTCCAAATTCGGCTATTTAAATATAATATATAATATGTCCATTAATTTTTAATCTTAAATCATATATTTAGGTAATTAGTATTGCTATGAAAAATTTTAACTATTTCTGGATTGTAATTAAAATTCATTTTATTTGTGTTATTATTATTATTTTTTTTATAAAAAATTAGATGCAATATCTAGGAAAAAAGACTTCAAATTTTACATGTACGCTAAATAAGATAATTAAGACAGAATTTCATAAGTTTATTGTTCATCATAATTAAAAAAATTGTTTTTTTTCCAAATTAAATAGAAATACTCACATTCATTTGGAAAATTTTATAATTTACTCTAAAAATCATTAATTTTATTAACATTTAGGAAAATTTATTTAGGATTGAAATCAACTTAAAAATAAAAAAAAAATTCATTGATAAATAATAATTGTTATCTTAAGTTTTAATACTTAATTTATTTATTTTTACTTTCAATTTTAGGATTTTTAATAATAAATTTTTGTAATTATTCTAAATTTACAATATTTTCTTGATAAACTATTTCATTATATTTTTCATTTTCTAATAGATTAAGATTTAGATATAATATTTGATTTTATTTTAGTTTAGCTTTTAATTATATTTATTAACTATTAATTAAATCTTCAATATGGCCTGCTTGCTTGTAAATATTGAAATTCTTAAGATAAATTGCCCCGTATACTAGAAAATTATCTTAATTTTATAATAACTATTATTGAATTTTATTTCTCTCTATAAAATGCTAATAATGTTTTGTAATTTAGGGAAAAAATTCTTCTAAATCTTAAATTGCAAACATATTTTTTCTTGTAATTTATGTAAATTTTTTATTTTGAATATTATTTTGAAAATTTTGTTTTTAAATATAAAATTATTAGATTAGAATTTAAAAAATTAATTAATAAATCTACCAAATACTATAATTGTTCTTCTATCCTTTTTGTAAGCTTAACTATAATATTATACTTTGGAAAAAGAAATTATATAAATATATTTAAAATTAATAATAAATTATAATATATACTTTTATTTCATGTATTTATAAAATAAATTTTAAAACTATATAATTTTTTATATTCATTAAAAATTTTAGTATTCTTTATTTCAACTAAACAAATCCTTATGATTTTATTTCAAAGCTTTTAATTTTTTTTCTCTAACCGCAATATTATTTCTACTTTAATACTGTGATTACTAATTATAAATTTCATTTTATTTAACAAATCCTAAATCTTTTTAAACTTCAATTAGTCTATTTTAAATTGCTTATTAAATTTACAGCTATTTAGCTTTATCCAAATTTTAATTTTAATTCTAATTTTAATTAATAAGAGGCATTTACAAATTACCATTAATATTAATTTAATCATTATTTAGCTCAATTATAGAGTGTGCTCTCTATTTATTCTACCTGTTTAAGTTAGACTTAGAATTTTACTCTTATTAAATTGAAAAACTCCTTTAAGAAGGCCTAATTGTCCTTTAATTTTGCCTGTTGTTATTGTAATTGAGATTATTATTTTTATTTTATTATTGATTATTTTAACTCTAATTCGGATTTAGCGTTGTGCTATCATTATTAGTGTATTTTTTTGACATACCTATTAAATTTGTATAGTCTCTTTTTTCACTGTCCAAACTACTTTCGGTTTAAATATCATTTGGTCTTTAAATAAAAAAATATAAATCATTTAATATACTTTTTAAAACTTTATAAAAATAATAGTTACACGATAAATATATATTTAAATAATCAATAAATAGCTTTACTTTATTTTCTGGCTTGATATTGGGACTTAGTAGCTGGAATATTTTTAAAAATGTTACTAATTTTATAAATTATTTTGTTATTATTCTTATTAATATTAATTTTGCAAAAAATTCTACTGATTATCTTAAATTTACTGTTGTTATTATTTTAATTTCATAGCTTCATAAGCTTTATTTTTTTCAGCAATAACTTACGGATTCGTAAGTTCATCAACTAAAGTTTCCACATTTTAATAAAAAGGTTAGTATAATTTTTCAAGTTCTTAATCTTCTCCCCTGTATTTTATATTATTATCTTCATTCAAATAAGACTATTCTAAATTCTAGCTTTAATTTTTAAAATTTTGCTATTAATTCTTTTAACTACCAGGACTCTTCGTTTGGTAATTTGTAGAATAATTATTTTAACTATAATTGTTATTACATTAATTTATAGTCCTGATATACTTATTACTATTATTTTCTTCATTTTACATATTTTTTTCTATACTATTATTATAATTATTACTTAAATTTTAATTTTAATTTTTATTTAAACTTTAATTTTAATAATTTTCTTGAGAAATACTGTAATTTCCCTAGTGCTAAGAAGGTTTAACCGCATTTATTTACTGTAAATAAGTGTTTTTGCCCGAATTTTTTCTACTGAGGTTTTTTGAATCATTTTTTATGTTATTATTAGAGTTTTTACCTCTTATTAATCTATAAGGTGAATTTTCTTAAGAATTTTTTTTTTAAATGTGGCTTTAAACCTAATCTTTAATATACTCCTTATTAAAAATAAATTTGTTTAACTCGTTGTCGGAGTCTTCTTCAAAACTGTTACTATTATTATAATTATTATTATTGGGAAGAGGATTGTTTTTGTTTCTCCTTTAATTCGATAATTTATTATTATTATTTAATAAACTAGAAGATTTTCCTCGCTTATCAGGGGAATTTGAATACATTGTTTTAGAAGGAGAAATTTACTTTCTTTTGCCCAAAATTTAAATATTATTATTTAAATCTTCCTATTCTTCCTCTATTTATTGCTGCATTTATAGTTTATAATTCTATTTATTTTAATGGTACTACTGGAATTTTTCAGGCGTGAAAAGTTGTCCGTGCTTCGAATTTTAAATAGAAATTTTTTGCAAATTATCTTTTATTTGGTTTTAAAAAACCAAACTATTCATTTCTTTAAAATTAATAACTTCTCTCGTTAAATAAGAAACAATTGATTGCGAAATTTCCTATTAACCTTCAAAATTTTTGAATTTTTTCTCGATTTAACTGAGATTTTATTACAAGTATTTTATCAACTTTATGTCTTTTTCTTTGGAAGGTTATTCTTCTATAGTTTATTTATGGATTTTTATTTCTTCTTTTAATTGAGTAATGTTAGATTTAAGGTCCAAAATTTCCTTTTAGTGCTCATCTTTCAAATTTGAAATTATTAATTCATAATCTTCTTGTTCTTTTTGAATTTTCTTCTTAATTTCCTTTTCTTGGCTCTCCTTAAAATAAAATAATTTATAAACCAAGCTATAAAAAAAATCTCATTTATCAAATAATATATTAAAAATAACTATTTTACTTTTAAATCTTTAATCTAAGTTTCAAATTTTTCTTATAACTCTATCATCTAATTTTCCTATTATTTCTATTCTTTTTATTAACTTAATTTTTAAGTTTCAAGCGCAGATTTCAGTTCTTAATTTTCTATTTCTTAGCAATCTAATTTTTCTTTTGCTTAACTAAATTTCTCTCTTAATTTCTCAAGATCTTCTTCCAACATTACCTTTAATTTATTTAAACCTTCGTTATCATTTTAAATTAATTTTAATTCATTAACAGTTTTATTCAATTTTTAACTTATTTCCTAATTTTCAGTTTATAAAGTCGTTATTTTTAATTATTTTTCTTCCTATAATTTCAACATTTTTTAACTTAACTCTTTTTCTTTGGCAGAAATTTAATTTTTAAGGTCTTACAATTACTTGTCAATTTCTTCGTTATTGTAAATTTCAAAACCCAAAAGTTTAGACTAATTCACTATATTCATCAATAATTCTAAATCTTTTTTCGCCGTAATTTCTTTTATTTTTTCCTTTACTAATAAAGTATTATTGGAAATCTGTTAAGCTGGTCTAAAAGAGTCTATTTTTTCTATTTCTTTTCTTTAAATTTTAACAATTAAATTTATAATTATCGAATAAATAAATTTTAAAAATTAAATATTCAAAAATTTAAATTTAAATTTATTACTTGAGCATATATTCTCTTTAATTTATAGCCAAAAGAGTTTTTTCGACAAATTATTTTAGTTCTTTTATGGATTTTATTGTAGAAATCTATAACTCCTATGGCTTATTTTATATTTCATTTTCTTAATTTTAAATATTTTCATCATTTTTTTTAAAATCTTTTAAATTTAAAGAATTTTGAGATTAATTTTGTAATTTTTAATTTTAACCACCTTAATTTTCCTTCTATGTATCTTAATTATCTTAATTTTTATTATTGTCTATATTATTTTCGTTATTTTAAGCTTCATTTAGATTTGTACTGATTCTATTCTTACTTTTGGGTTTCTTTTTAGGTGAATTTTTATTTTTCAATTTATTTTTAATTTATATATTATCTTAGTGTTTGTTTTGTATATTAGGATTTTGACTTAGCATCTATAAATTATCATTAATATCATCAAAATCGTAAGAAGAATCATTTTCATCATCACTAGACTCATTTAGCAATAATAACTCTTATATCCTTGACTCATTTTCTTATATAATTTTATTTTATCTGTCAATTTTGTACTCGTATTGATTTTTAATCTATTCTTGTTTTTCTTTGTAAGAAGTTTCAATCGACTTTATTTTTTCTTCTTAACTGTAAAGATTTCTGTTTTTCATTTTTATTATTTCTTCCAGTTCTTGTTTTGCTTTTTATATTATATCACACTATAAAAATAAAACAAATTAAATTAACAATTAAAAAATTTAAAAATTAAAAAATTAAAAAATTTTTTATAACAAATTAATGATTTAAAAAATATTAATAATTAAAATTGTTTGACCTTAAATTAAAATAATATTTATATCTATTATTAAGCTTATAAATTTAATTTTAAATTTTATTTACTTAAGATGATTTGTAAGAGTGTTCTTTTTAAAGGTTTGACAATTATTATTTTAAAGTGAAAATTAGATCAGCTTGACTTTAAATTTATTTTTAATACAAGTCGATTTATTCTTCAGGACTCGTATTATAACTAACTTACCTTAATATTTTTTCTTAATTTTATTATTTTTCTTGATTTTCTTCTCTATAAAATAAAAAATTAAATTAATTAAATATTTTTAAATAATTAATTTTATTTATATTAAATTTAAAAATAATATTTATCTTTACATCATTTTATTTATTTATTATTGTTATTTAGTAATTTGAGTTTCTAACCTATTAGTATCAATTTTAAATTATTTCACCTAGAATTAAAGATCTTAATTTGTATTTTCTAAATTGACAATCTTTAATTATTCTTCATTTATTTGCTAAATTTACTATTCAATTTAATTTTCTAAATTTTTTATATTTTACTTATTATTCTTATTTTCTTAAATTACTTCTTAATTTTTATAAATAACTTCATTATTACACTCTCTTTCCTCTTTAAGAGTGTGTTAAAGCTCTTTATTTTCTTCGATTTACTTTTCTAAAATGTAACTTTTTTCTTCTAAATCCGATTTCAATTCAAAATTAATTCTTTCCATGTTTAAATTTTCTTTTTCCAAATTTATTATTTTTTTTTCCAAATTTTAGATTTTCCCATTTAAAGAAGGGTCTAATTTCTACTTAACTTCCTGAATAATTATTTCTTCTTTTTCTAATTATTTTTATAATAATTAGTGATTTTTAATTTCGTATTCCCTTTTGGTCAAATCCAATTCTTACTGAATTTTATCTTCTTTTATTTTACTTAATAATAATAATCATTTATATTTAAATATAAAAAAAAAATTATGTTTAAATTTAAATTTAAATTTTATAAAATAATTAATTTAAAATTTAAATTCTTTACGATTAGGTTTAATGTAATTGCAATTTCGATTTTAAAACCTAAATTTCGTGTTAACTTTAGGCAAGACCTTGTTCCAGTTTTTACTTTAATTCCCTGTCTTTATTTTAAAGTTATTATTAAATTTTTTCTTTTAACTTTTTTTCTTATTCTAATTCATTTTCCAATTATTCAGAATTTAATTTAATTTTGGCAAGTTCTCTAAAGTTTTAAAAATAATTTAATAATTTAAAAAAATTTTAATATAAAAACTATTTTTAATTTTTCAATACTCCTTATTTTTTTTCAATGCTTTAGAATGTTTAGATTCTAGTTCAAATATTTTTTATGTATGTTTTTTTTGCACTTCTTATAAGTGACTTTTAAACTTTTAATGTTCATCCTTTTACTGTTTTTTAAAATTTTTAACCGTTGTTTAATATAATTTTTCATATATTTTATCTTATTTGACCACATCTAAAATCGCATTAAAACCCCCTAATTCAAGCTTAAAATTTCTTTCTTGATCACCTTAAACTGAAAGTATGTCAATCAATTTTTACTTTATTTCTAAAAATTAAAACAAAATTGATATTTATTATTTTTTTAAAATAAATAAGGTATAATAACATAATAATATTATTAAACATTTTAATTCTCATTTTTTTACCTTTTATTTTTATTTTTTCTTCTAAATATTTATCTTTTATATCTTGATTTTCTTTGAAAATTTCACGATAAAGGTTTTTAAAATTGTGATTCATGTCTTCTAAAATAGCAGTATTGTAATTGGGATTTTATTAATATTACTATTATTAAAAACCATTTTAAGAATCTTATAATGGATATTTAAAATTCTAAATTTTGTTTATAACTCTTTATTATAAATTTGGGTCGAATTCATTTTTTTTCTAAATTTTATATTTAAAAATAAAATTTATTAATAAAATATGAAAAATTTAATTTTTATTCAAAAAATGAAAACTAATATTTCTAACAAATTTTAATAAAAATAATTATTAAATTATCAAATTTATGTTAAATAAATATAAATAAATTACTGTGTTGTTGCTACTAAAATCGCTGTTATTTTATTCAATTTATTAAGATAATTTTTATATTTATTTTCCACCTTTGATTTTTATATTGGAATATTGCTCATTATTTTTGCTTAAAACTTATTACTGTTAATTTTAATTTTCCTCTTTTTTTAAAATAAAATAAAGTTTAAAAAATTTATTTACATATTTTAATTTTTAAAAAAAGTAATTAAAATCAAAAAATCTTTTTACCCTTTGGCTAATACTAATCTATCAATTATTTTTGTTATTTTAAATTTTGATTTATTTCATTTTTTAATTTTTAAGAAGATGTATTGTTAGAATTATTATTGTTTTGATTTTTTTATATCAAAGGCAGTTTATTTTGAACATTTTCAGAAGAAATTGTCTCTTGATTTTGTAATTCTTTCATTTTTGAAAGAAATGGTTTAGAAATGTTATTTGAGGAATTTGGGTTAGAATTTTAACTTTATTCCATTAATTTTAACCTTTTTTTTATATGGAAAAGTTATTTTTTAAGTTTTTATTTTTTAATATTATTATTATATCAATATTCTGAAATTAATGGTTTTTTATTAATTTAATTTTTATTTACTCGTGGAAATAATTAGAAATTTTTTAATTTTTTACTCAATAGTATTTTATTTAAATTTTATTTATTCGGTTTATAATGAATAATAAAGGTATTCTTAATTGTGAAGTTAATAAATATAGTTAATTTTTTTATACTAATATTATTCAATATTTATTTTTTTAATAAAAAAGTAGAAAAAATTCACCAATTTAAATAATTTTTTTTATTTTAGACTTACAATAAGAATTATTTTTTACATAATAAATTATAATCTAAAATATATTTTATTGTAAGTTTTATTGTAATAAAATATATAATAATTATTTTTACATATAATAAGTATATATATTTGAATAGCCAATATTATAAATTTATTTATTAAGTATTTATAGAAATTTCATTTTTTCACTGTTAATTTTTTCTTACTACCAATCTTTTATTAATTATCATTAATTTAACTTTTTTATTGATAAATTTTCTTATTTTAAGTAGAATTTGGACTTTAATATTAATATAAATTTTATTAACTTAATTACACATTTATATTTTTTTAACTGGATTCATTATATAAACTATTATTGTTACTATTAGATCCAGATTTAACAAAATCTAAGAGATTTTTATTTTTTTGATAAAAATAACTTTTTTAAGAATTATTTTATGGAGAATTTTGACTTTAATTATTAAAATTTTAAGCTTAATTTTATGAATCTAAAGTTGTTTAAAAACTTTCTTATTGCTCTTGCTTTTAAATATACTTATTTACTTCTTATTTTGACATTTACTTTATAAAAATAAGTATATTTTTTAAAATATTAAGATATAAAATTTTTTAATAAATTACCTAAAATTCTTCTTTAGTCATTATTTTATCTGCCTCTTTTTATTTTTCCTATGAATTAAGTATTTCGTTAATTAATTATAACTTTTACTACTTTTATTTAATAGCAGGTAAATCGTAAGGAAGTTCACCATAAACTTTTTTGAATAAATTTTGGTCTTATATAGCCTGTTCCATCATAACAATTTCATCTACTCTTTATTCAATAACTGTAAGAAAATCCAAAAAATTCAGAGGATGAATATTTAAGTGTATATTTTATCTTAAATAATATTCGTCCAAAATTTAATTATCCTGGTATATTTATGGCATTGTTTCACCAGCATCTTTTTTTTTTATATAAAATATTTATATTAAAAATACACTTTTTCAAATTTTTTTTATTTAAATAAATTTTTATTTTTTAAAATATTCTTATTACTTATAAGGATTTCTTTATATATATTTTGTTCAAGAGACATATCTTGAATTTAAGAACTTATTTCTTTAATTTCACTTAGCATATTAAATTTTCTGTCTTTTTTGCTTTTAATAGGATTAATTTATTTTAGAACTGCTATTTAGCCTGTTTTCAAATCTTAGTTATTATCAATTTTTTCAATTTTTTACTAAAATTTAAATAATAATAATAAAATTAAATAAAGAATAAAAAAATTTAAAATATTTTTAAAATTACTTCTATTTCGTGAATTTTTTCCTATAATTATTCATTTTCATCATAAATCTCTTTGATATTTATATCAATTTATTAATGTTTTTGAATAAAATCATTTACATCATTGCATTAAGATAAAATTAACAATTTTTCCATGCTTATTTCATTATTCATGAATTCTTCTTCTAAATTTTTGTATTCAATTTAAAGTTCTTTTAATTTATCTATTTCAATATCTAGCTTTTCTTGAGTCTGGCCCAAATAATTAGAGTTAAACTAAGAAATTACATCTTCTGACTCTCCTTCGTCGTAGTTGCCGTTATGAAAACTAGTAATTTATTGTTATGAATTTTGTAATTTATTAACCTATCTCTAAGAATTTGAATTTATTAGTGCATTGCTCAAAATTTACTGATTTTATAAATTCGAATTTTAACTCTCATTTTTAATAGGTTTTTATGATAAAGTTTCTTTGCAATTCTAAGTGAAATTTTATATTTCATATTCGTGTATTTATTAAATATATTATTACAACTAGCTTAACCAATGGCAATATGATTCGCTTTACACTATATAATTAAATTTACAAAATCAGTATTGAAAATTAAATTTATAAAAATAAAATTATATATAATTATTAATTCTATAATTCCTTACAAGACTATAAAGATAACTTTTTAATTTTTTCTTCTTTTTATTTAAGATCATTTTCTAAATTAGTAAAAATATTATCAAAAATAACTCTTTCTCTTCTAGAATACTTAAGTTGTTCCTTTGTTTTCAAAATAGTAGCAAAAAGCTCGTTATTTTTTTACATGTATTTTTCTTATCTGTGTTCTAAAACCTTAAGTCTTTAAATTGTTTCACTTATGTTATTGTCTCCTGATGAAGTAAATAATTTCTTCTTCTCGTCTATTTCCTATTTCGTAGCTTCCATTTCAAGACTTAAAGTCTAAAATCTTCTTTATTCTTCATCTATTTTTTTTACCTTTTTTTTTTTTTTTTAATTTATTAAATATTTAGGAAATTTATCATAATTTAAAAATATTTAATGTATCATTCTTTTTCTCGTTAAATTATTAAAATTTTTATAAATTACTAATCAATTTTAAAATTATAATATTTAAATTTATATAAAAATAATTTTTTTTATTTTACAAGACTCTGTCCTTCTTTTTAAAATTTTTGTATCCGCTCAAGTATTTTTATTTCATAATTGTGAGTATTTTTTTCTTCTAGTGAAATTTCTTCTTTTATATCGTAATTTTGTTGCTTTAATTTTTTCAAACTTTACCAATTTATTTATTTTATTAATTATTTGCTTTAATTTAAAGAATTATTCAAACTACTTTTATCAGTATTTTACTTTTAATAGGCATTTGGGGACTGTGAACGAGCCATTCGTTTAAAAATCACACTTGGTTTTTCAGCCATAATTTAGCTTGTATCAAATATATTGAATAAGAATTTATTAGTTTTTTATTTTAATTATTTTGTTGTTTTTGTAATAAAAAATATTCTATATTTTATTCGAAATATATTAAAATTGTATGCTATTTATTTAAGAATTGTTATATAAAAAATATTTAGAAAAATAAGAATAATTTTTTTTAATATTCTAATAGTATATTTTTTATTTCAACTGTATTTTAAAATATAATAATTATTACTCTTTAGTATACTTCATTTAAAAAACTTTTTTATATATATATTATAAATCTTTATATTCTAAGTTATATATTTGATACAATTTTCTAATTAAATATTTTGGAGAAAAATATAGAATAGCTAAAATTTTTATTTTCAAAGTACTAGTAACATAATATTTTTGATAATTCATGTGATTTTAAAATTTAGAAAATGAAATATTTTTTCTTATTATGATAAAAAATAACTATTTATCAATCAATCAATCATTTTTTTATAATTTATTAAATTTGAGATATAAATAATGTTGATTTATTATTTAGTATTATAATGTGTATTAGTTTTATAATTCATATTCAATTTAGTTTAATTCTAATTATATAAATTAAAACTTTATTGTTTTCAATATTGTTATGCTTATATTATAATGATATAACTTTATTTTAACATTTTTATAGAAAAATAGGATATTATGACATAATTATTTAATTTCATGTTATATAAGTGCATGCATATTATTATATATGACGTCGAGAAATTGATGAAATAAAGATAGAAATAAAATAAATTATTATCATTTTTCTATAAATGCTTTTTTTTAAAATGAATTAAAAATGATTTTAAAGTGGAATAAATTTCTCGGGAATTTATATAGTTATCTTTTTTTAAAAATTTATATTAATTATAAAGATTAAAATTTTAAATTCATGTACAAATTACTTTATCATCTACAGAATTTATAAGTACGAAATAACTTATGCAAATTGATTTGAATCTTTAATTTTTACAATAAAAAATAAATAAAAAAAAAAAAAAAAAAAAAAAAAAAAAAAAAAAAAAAAAAAAAAAAAAAAAAAAAAAAAAAAAAAAAAAAAAAAAAAAAAAAAAAAAAAAAAAAAAAAAAAAAAAAAAAAAAAAAAAAAAAAAAAAAAAAAAAAAAAAAAAAAAAAAAATGGGTAATCCTGAAACTTAATACGAATAAATTAATGAATTACCAACAGGGAAATTTAAAGAAAATCAAAGCTAAATTTCCAATTTAGAATAAAAAAAATAAAATGATTTTCAATCTACTTGTCCTAAAACACATTCCTAGAATTTATATGATGAATACAATATAAATAATAATAAAAATGCGAAATCACCTGATTTCGCTAATAATTATGGTAATTGTGATATTTATATGTCCCAATAAATTATTTTTAGTGGCTCTTATAATTATTAAAATTAAAATAGCTATAAAAATTAGCATTAAATAGGAAATTTAAGTAGGAAAAATTCAGAGCAAAATTTTATTTCTGATATCAATTATTATAATTAAAATGATATTTCTCGCGAAACAGTTTTTTCTTTAGGAACTGAATTACAAAGTGAGAATAAAATAAAAGAAAATTAAAATAATTAAATTTCTTAGAATTATTCATAAGATGATATTTTTAATCAATAGAATCAATAATATTAAAAATAATAAGATAATTAATAATGCATTTAATAAACAGATGAAGTTTTTAATTTTAATAGATTCAATGACTCTAACGATAATTAAAAAAATCAAGAAGAAAATAGAATTAGCTAATAAAATTAACTTTATTGTTATCAAAATGAAAACAAGTAAATTTAATAATACTTTTTTTATCTTTATAAAATTTAAATAATTATTCAATTAAATTAAATTTTTTAATTTTGAAACTTATTTTTAAATAGTAAATAAGAATAATAAAATGATTAAAACTGCAGTAATTCTTTTGAAATCGAATAAAATAAAGAAGAAATAAAGGAAAATTATTAAAACTTCAAAAAAGAAGAAAAAGAGGTGTAATAATTGAAAAATGACTTTTTAAATTTGTTTGATGTCGAGGTGAAAAATTAGGTTGAAAAATATGAATAAGATTAAAAATAAATCAATAGTTTGTAATCAAAACAAAAGGATTTGAAATTAAAATTGTACGAGGTTGATGAATTATTAAGCTTATAAAGTTAATATTGTTCCGCTGAGTAATTTTTACAACTAATACAGAAACAGAGTGAAATTACAAAAGTTCATATGAAATATAAAGAACTGCTCTCGAGAGAAAATAAAATCTAAAAGAAAAGAGAAAAAAATAAAAAAAACAGATTTAAGAGCGAAATTTATAAAAACTAAATAAAGTGTATTTTTTAAACTCATTTGCTGGAATTTGCTATAAATTTTATCAATGATAATCAGAATCATACTCAATATAAATAATTATTAAAAAATTTAAAATAGAATTATAACGACAAAAATGGGAAATTTAAGGGTCTAAAATATGTCTAATCACTATTTTTAGATTATAAATAAATATATGATAATTAAATTTAAAACTAATAAAATTAAGATAAAAATTAAATTAAACAATTTTTACAAGTACAGTAATAATTACTCATACTAAAATAAAATTACAATTAAAATAGAAAAATTAGCTTTTAAGAATTAAAATAATAAAATCTTGAAGTAAACCATTTAATTCTTGAAGATTATGAATTTTTTACTGGTTTTTCTTTATTCATGAGATAAATGGGCTGCTATTTTTTAAAGTACATTTATCCATCTATAATTTAATCAGAAAGTAGATAAGTAAGTAAGAATTTACGGTATAAATGCTGTGCTAAAATTTTACTAAGAAAATTTGACTTCCCTAATGAATTTAAATTCATGTGATTGCTTTAGAAAATAAATAATTTATATAAAATATTTTATATATATATAATAAATAAATATAAAAAAATAATATATTAATATAACAATATGAATATTAACATATATTGAATATAAAATTAAAAATATTTTATTATATATATAAATTTAAATAATATAATATTAAATAATTATTAATTATTAAAATTGTGATTTAAATAATTTATAATATTATTTATATATTTATATAATTATTTTATTATAATATAAAAACTAATATTTATTTATATTTTGTTATATTTTTAATATTAAATATTTATAATAATATGTTTGGAAAATTATTAAAATTATTAAGACTTTTGTATGCTATTTTATTTTAATTAATCAATTTAAAATTTTTATTTTTGGTTTTTTTTTTGAGCTTTTTTTATATAATAAGATTTCAATAAATTAAATTTTTGATTTTAGAGGGCAAATTTTAGGCAATTTAATTAATAAAAATTATTATGTGAAAAAAAAAATAGAAATTTAAAGAATATTGATGATAATATAAATATATAATATATTTTTAAAATTAAACAAATTTGTTTGAAAATATTTGAAATTGTAAATAAATTATTTTATAAATAGTTTAGATGATTGATATTTATGTTTCTGTTTTTATTTAAATATAATTAAAAATGATAGTCCATTTATAAAAAATGTAATTTGAAGTCTATTTATATATATAAAATTTTTTATAAAATTTGTATACATATTTAGAAATTATATAATTTTATGTTTGATTTATATTTTGGATGATATTTAAAGTAATATGTAATTATTTTTAATTTGATGTAGTTGATAAAGTTTTTGTTTACATCGTTTTCAGGTTTTTTTTACATAAATTTCCTTTGATTAAATGAAAAATGATAAAGGTAAGTAGGTATTATTTATTGATGGTATAATAATTATATACATATATAAATTTTTTTGAATGAAAAATTTGAAAGAAGGTGGGTTTAAGGAATATTTTATTAAATATTGTAAAATGAATAAAGTAAATAAATTAATAAATGAAATAATTATTTTATTATTTAATCAATAAACTATTTATAAAAAACAAAAACAAAAGAGTGTAAAAAAAAATAATAAACAAAAATAAAAAAGAAATTTTCAGAACACAAATATCGTTTTTTTGAATAAAAGTTAATCATATAAAATAAATAGATAAAGGTAAATTATTTGAAACATTAAAAAACTGGCAAAAAATTTACAAAATGACTGATTAGAGTGGAAATTTAAGCTAAACTCTTCAGAAATGGATGAGTAATATAAGTTCATATAGTGAAAAATAAATTAATCAAGATCTTTAGTGCAAATTACTCAAAGATTTACAAATTGGAGTGTCTAAATATCCAGACAGTATTTAAAAATTGGAACAATATTTAAGGGACTAGTATAGTAGTCACGACTTATAGTATTTAAAAATACACAGTTCACAAAAACAGTAATAAGGTAGTAATAATAATGTGGAAAATACAATTTAAAATAACAAATATTTTTAATAATAAAATTAAAATATGCAATATTAAAAAAATCAATAGCAAAATTACAGACTTAGTTCCTAGACCGTTAATAAGGAATCTGACTAGAATTTTGATTATAATTATTAATAAGAGTCGAGAAATTAATATAATTAGTCTTTAAATCAAAATCAAAATTAAAATTATAATCACGATTTAAAGTAATATTAGTAACAATAATTTAATAAATAAAATAATTTAAACAACACAAATTCTTACCATCCGCAACAACAATAATATGGTAATAAATTTAACAGTTAATAAGAGTATTTATTGCATTAACAATAATAATAGTAAATACAAAGGTAATAATAGTAATAATTAAAAAATCACTAATAAATTGGACCTAGGTAAAATCAGCAGCAGTTATCAATGCAGTAGTAGTATCGAAATTAAGAATAAAATTAAAATATGACATAAAATCAGGATTTCAATTAAAATAACGCGGTCAAAAATGATCATTAATATTATGCGAATTCCTAAAATTAAAACTAATAATAACAGTAGTAAGAATATGAAAATTACTAGGATTATTACGAAAACTACCAGGATGAAAATAATATAAATAATAATATGGAAAATGAAAATTTATATAATAATAATAAGTAACCTGAAAATTATGATTACATGGGACAAAGCGATGAAAATGTTAATAATAGATATTATGGCGAAAATAATGTCTATTAAAATGAGTAGTTAGGTTAAATTTAGCATGATTATTATAATAATAGTAAAAATAATTAGGAGTAATAAAATCAGTCTCACTTGGACAACGTTGGTGCTATATAGGAATAGATTGGTAACGAAAATAAATAAGAATAATAACATATAAATTCAATTCATAGTTTAAGACAGTAGTAAGAATTGTTATCTTAATCCTAGAAATTATAGATGAAAATTTAAGATTTGGACAAAATTTAATAAGAACATTAAATTAAACAGTAAATTAAGGAGAAAAATAATTACGATTATTTGGCTAATTTGTCCAATAGTGAGTTGTTGAAAACTTTGAAAAATTCTAATCAAAATATAAACAATAATAATTTAAGTAGTCAAAAAAACGAAAAAATGCTTTAATAGAATTAAAGTTAAGGTTAAAGTTATATTTAAAATTAAGTTGAATTAGGCGAAATTTAAAATGTTTTGGGAATAAGTCAATAATTAGAGGCTTAACAAACCCCAGTTTAAGAGCCAACTTTAGAAAAAAAATTAAGTAAAAAAGAGTAAAAAAAAATTGAAATGCAGAGAAAAAAAGACCAAAAATAAAAAGAAAAAGAGGCAAAATAAAAGGAAATGGATTTAAAAAAAGAAACGAAATAGCTTTCAAAATAAGCCAAGCAAGGGGAAAGTAGAAGTTCTCTTCAAAAATCTTAAAAAGAAATTTTAAATTCGTAGCAGAGTTTAGGGACATAGCAAAATTTAGACAATAAAAGTTCGGTTTAAAATTCTAATTAAAACTTAAATCAAATCTAAATCTAAAATTAAATTTAAAATCAAAACCTAAGTTAAAATTAAATTAATTAATTACAATTATTGTAAAGATAAAAATAAATTTCTTCATAACAACAGTTATAATACCAAAAAGAATAAATAGAATAAGAATAATTATAAAGACCGAAATTATTTCATAATAGATCCGCCTAAGACAATTTGGAGCATGACCAAGTACATTTATAAAAATTCATAAGCTCGAAGTTACCTGGTGAGCATTACAATTAGTAATAAGTAGAAAATTTAAAATAATAATATTATTAATCATAACAACAAATTTAAAATATCAAAAATTTAAATCAATAATAATTGTAGTAACAGAGATATGATGAGCAAAGGTCATCTCATAATTTTGACAGCAGATAGTAAAATATTTATAATAAAAATAATCGTGAAAAATTGCAAGAAGTTTAGAGTCAAATTACAAGTAATTATAACTAAAATAGTGCTTAAACAACAAATTATAATGAAACATAAAACTAAAGTAGTTACTAATAATAGTATAAAAATGATAATATTTAGAATAGTAACAATAATAACTAAAATTATGACTAGTAGTCATAATACAGTAAAAATAGTTATAATTAGCAAATATAATAATAATAAAGATCTTAACAACAAATGGTCGTAGAAGAAAAAGATCATTCAGATTAAAATCAATAATAAAGATACATGAATAGCAGTAATTAATAGAGCTAACATTCTTAACAATATTAACTAATATAATTATAAAAATAAAAACAGTTATAATAATAATAGTTATAGTAATCACAACAATAAATTTCGCTAAAAGATTAATAGTAATCGTTTACAAATATTCCTATTATTCGAAGCCGAAGTAACATGAGTTAGAGTGCTAATAATTTAAAATTACAATAGTATAATTCAATATAATAAATGTAACAATCAAAATAATTATAACAATCTCAATAATAAAAACCTTTATAACAACCTTCCACTTAAAAATTGGGTTCATAAGATTAAATTCCTAGTTAATAACTATAATAAATTTAATAATAATAATTGCAACAATAATAACAATAAAATGTGAATTAAGAAACAACTTCTTAAAAATTCTGGAAATATGTTAATTATTTAAGGTAAAGGCCGCATACAAAAGAAAAATTTTTACACTTATTTTATCAACTAAGCGAGGCAAATAAACTTTTTGTAAATGATGTAAAAAAATTCACTAATTATGTCCAAGATAAATTCAGCATTGGAGAAAGACTGTTAATGGTTACGTAATTTTCCATTTTTTATAAAAATAAATTTATACATATAAAAACTTTTTTCTATTTATATACTCAATTTTTTAAAAAAAGTTAGAATAAAATTTTTATTTATTTATTTAATTATAATTTATTATTTATCAAAAATAGACACCAGTACAACTTTTTATCTATTTAAAATGACTTGCCTTTAAATACAGAAAGAATAGTTTAGGTGATAAAAGATTAGAAAAACTTAGAATAAATTACAAAAATAGAGTAAGAAAACAACATAAGGAACTTCTCAGACTCAATTCAAAAGAGTGGTCGAGAAGAGTAAGTTAAATTGAGCCTTTTTTATAACAATTTAAAATAATCTTTCGCTGAACTCTACGAAAGAAACCAAAATTCTTTTTTGCTTACAAATACTGCTTACTACGTAATTTATACATTAATTGACTTATATGTGTGGCAAGATAGAAAAACTAGAGGCTACTAATATTTAGACAAAGCTTATGTTTCATTTTTTATCGAAAGCTATGAAAAATTTACCGAATTTGCAATTGAATCCAACATTTTCGATTTTGAAGAAAAAAATATGATCGGCCTAGTTCTGTAAGCTAGATAAAAGGAACAAAGCCAAATTATTTTGGAAAAAGTTTTCGCACATGTTAAAAAATTTTTTGGAAATTTGGATTAAAAATAAATTAATATAGTCGATTAAACAACAAGAAAAATATTGGCCTATATTGTCGAAAATTTAGATTTGTAAAAAATGGCTTAAAAATAATCGATGAATTAAAGGGTTAACTTGTAATATTATTAATTGGTTTTATAAATTTAATAGTAGTTATTACATTTTACACAGTAATAATTGCAGTAGTAATAACTATAGCAAGGAGGAAATTAAAAATTAGCCCAGTAATAAATTCAATAAAAATTAATCTAACAGCATTTATTATTGAAAGCTGGAGGTAATGAATAATAAATTAAATAGCAACTTTTATAATAAAAATAGCTATAATTACAATAATTATAAAAAAATGAGTCATAAATTTTGTTTTAAAAAAAATAATAATAATAGCTTTTAAAGTAACAACTTTTAGAATAGTAATTATAAGAATAACAACAATTGTAATAATAAGAAATATAATAATCTCAATTATAATAATCTTAATAATCTCATAATTAAAAAGAACAATAGCAAAGTTAAGTTTAAAATTAAAATTAAGTTTAGAATTAAAATTAAGATTAAGATTACTAAAATTTGGATAAAACAGTTTAAAATAATTAATTTGAAATGGAGTACGGAATTTAGCAAGATAATTAAGAAATAAATAAAAGAAATAGAGAAAGAGAGGATGAATAAAGAGAATCCAATAGATAAACAATTTACGGCATGATTTTTAACAAACTAAAAAGTAAAAGTAGCTAAAATTAACAAAAAAGTTAGGAAAATTTAAGCTAAAGAGCTATGAGCTAAAAAAGTAATAATAATAAAAATAATAATAATCCTCAAGAAATGTAAGTAGAAAATTAAAACCAGAATAAAAATTATTTTATTTAGTAAAATAATGAAACCAAAAATTAAAAAAGATAGTCTTAAGTTTTTAATGAAGAAGAAAATTCTTCTTATAGTGATGAAAACGGAAACAATAAGAGTAAAAAAAATTATAAAAAGCCAGCTATAAAGCAACAAAGAAAAAAATAGGAAAATAATCAAAAATTAACTCGAAGTTTGAGCAATTCTAATAAAAATTAAACCCAAAATTAAATTTCAAATTAATCTAATTTTTAGTCTAAATTAAAATAGGATTTAGATAACTCAATAAATAATTAAATTTATGATAGTTAATTTTAATAATAAAGTACTAATGTAGACTATTCCAGTTAACAACAACAACATCAATAATAATAATAATCTTAATAATTTAGTTAAAGTTTCTAAAATTTAAATAAAAATGAAAATTAAAGTTAAAATTAAAACTAAAATAAAAATACCGAATAAAAAAAATTAATCATTAAATAGCAAAATAATCATGGCTAAAAATTTTCTATACAATCATAGTTAGAAAGTTTAAAAACAGATTTATTTAATAATAATATAAATGCAACCAAACAAGTTGCCTAATCCTGTACTATTGTAAGTTTATAATCCAATTAGACAAATTAAGATTAAAATATGCATGAAGAATAATATAAATAGTTTTTTGAAAGTGATGGGGTCAAATGTCAAAATGAAAATGATGAAAATTTAAAGATAAATAATAAATATGGAAAAATATAAAATAACGATAATATTGATAATAATAATAAAAGTGACGAAGATGAAAATGACGATGAAAACGAAGATATATTCGAAAACGCTAAAGAAAAAGGTAACAAAAATATTACATAATGAACAAAATTTATTAACATAATATGTTTATTAATTAATTTAAAATTTAATTTAAAATTTTTATTATATAAGACAATTCCAACTAAGAACCTGAAAGTCAAAATATTGTAAATGAGGATATTGATATTAATAATAATATTAATAAGGATAACGAAAATGACTAAATGAAATAAGATAATTAGGAATAAGAAGAAAAAAATGAGCTAGAATTGTAGCCTTTTTGCAACGAAAATAAAATAAAAGAAATTTTAGATTCCAATGAAAAAGTAAAAGATTAAAGCATTAATGAAAGTATTTTATACAGTTTAAAATAGAATTAACATATTTTTGGATTATTTATGGCAGAAGTTGTGGAAAAATTAGTTATGACTTAATAATGTGGCGAAAATAACTGTATATTAGTCTAAACTGAAAACTATTTGAACAATTTGAAAAATAAACATAAAGATTATTCCACTTCTAAAAACAATATAGAAGAAATAGACTAGTATTTTGCAAGCGATGAAGAGTAAAATATTTCGGAAAAATATTAAAATGAAGGATAATTGCATTCAGGAGAAGCAGATTAATTTGAATAATTATAATAATAAAATTAATAATTATAATAAAAATAAACAGAAAAATGTCAATGTAAGCACAAAATAAACTATTCAAGGATTTCAGACAGTTAATCAAAAGAATTATTTGGAAAATATTAGAACAATTTAAAGTATTTAGGCTGTCTTAATTCGTAAATGCAGCACAATCATAATGAAAATCACAATTCTAATATTAATAATAATGTCAATAATTTTGACAATTTGGGATTTTAATAAAACGGAGAAATTTGGGAAAATAGTATCGATTATTTGGACAAAAATTTAGGAAGAAAATTAGGCACCCCTTATAAAAAATTTAAAAGTAATCCTGCCAGTCATGACGAAATCAACTTGGAAAATTTCGGAGACGATTTACATATATAATAATAATGTAAATTTTTGTAAAATTAGGGTAGTGAAATTTCTATGTGGTTTGTATTATATGACAAATTGGGAGATATATCTATTAATAATGAAGTTATCTAAAATTTTTAGGAAAATAACTAAGATTAGATTATTTTTAAATAAATTAAATAAATTAAATAAAGTGATTCCGAAAAATAAGATCAAGAGTAAATTTAATAAGATCAACAAGATATTAATTAGGAAAATAATTAATAAATTTAAGAAGAATCAAATGAATAGTAAAATGATAATTAGGATATGTAAAAATAAGACGAAAAAAATAATTAAGAATAAGAGAAAGATTAAAATGCCGATAATGTAAGAAGTAAAAATAATGATAATGAAGATAAAGAAAATAAATTAAATAAAATGATAGATTAAGATAAAAATGAAAATAATAAATAAAATGATGATAAAGAAAATATTAATAATGTTAATGAAGAAAAAAATACTATGAACTAAATGTAAGATAATCAATAATAAATGGATTTAGAACCTTTTTCTATAAACGAAAATTCAGAAAAATAATGTCAAAATGATGAATAAAGACAGGATAATATTTAAAATCAGGATGATGATTAAAATAAAAATGAAATAGAGAAAGAAAATGATAAATAAATATAAGAAAATATCCATAATAATATATAATAAAATTAATGCCAATAATAGAGTAAAGAAGAAAAAGAGGAAAAAGAAGAACAAAATTATATTAATTAATAAAAAGAAAATTAAAAGTAAGATTAAAATTAAGAAATAGAAGAAGAAACTTAGTAAAAGGTTTAAAATTAAGATGATATTTATAACGATGCTGATTCCAAATAAATAGATGAATAAAAAAATAATAAAAGCGGAAAATAATCTATCGAAATTTAAGAAGATTAAAAAGATTAAAAAGAAAATTCTGTTAATAATTTCAATGAGGGGGTAAATAGTTTAAGTAATGTAATGAAAATAAATTATAACACAGAAAAATAAAACTCAATGACAAGCAGTTAATTTAATTTTTCTAGTAATTTTATCAATAATAATAATAATTTACACAATAATCTTGATTAATAAAACCAAAGTCTATTTCAATTTGATAGTGGATTCGAAAATTAAGCTGACAGAAATACTAATAGTTATAATAAATTTACAGATAATCAAAATTCCAATATAAATAGTAGTAATTTTATATAATAATAATTTTAATAATTATAAAATGAGGAGTTAATTGATTAAAATAATATTATAAATAATAATAATTTGCCAGAAAATTAAAAAGAAGATTAAAATGAAATTTAATAATAATAAATATAAAAAGATACATAATAAGAAGAATAAGAAGAATAATAAATTGATAAAAAAATTAATGATTTTGAAAAAGAAAATGAAAACAAATTTGAAGAATAAAAATAGGAGGATATATAAATAGAATTAGAATAAAATCAATAATAATAATAATGAAAATTATAGATTAATAAATAAAATAATGAAACAAATTATAATGATTCTAATATTAAAAAAAAATATTTTATAAATAAAAGTAAAAAATAATGTTGAAAAATTAAAAAAGTTAACTAGATTATTTTTGTAAAATGATTTTTAATTTTGAAAATTTTTGTTATAATAAAAATATAATAAATTGATAATTTTGAAAAAAATACTAATTTGTGTATAAAAATTCGAAATTTTAAATTATTAATCTTATATTTGGTTTGGTTGACTATTATTATTTTAAAAAGGTTTTTAATTATTTAAGCTATATGATTTTATATTATAAATTGTTTTTGAAATATATATATATAAGTGATAAATTTTTATATATATTTATTAATAATTAAAATAAAATGATTTATAAATCTAAATTGTTTAAATTTTTAATATCTGCATTATGTGCTTTTAACATTATATATTTGTACTCAAATCAATTTAAATTTAGAATTATAAAATAATGAATATAATCATAGCCTACAACTTTATTCACATTGCTTTTTCTTTGTTTAATATTTCTATAAATTATGAAAAAAATATTTTACATTTTTTATTTGTATGTATATATACTTTAAATTTTTATAAAAAACATAATATTTTAATATTTTACTTTAATTTTGATCTAAAATTTCCTAATGTTACATTTAATGGCCTACATATTCTATTTCGCTGTTAAAAAATTTTCTACAATCTTGTAATTCACAACTATAAAATTCTTAATTACACTCCAATATTTAGTGTTTTTTAACCAATTGATTACATCTTTTATTTTATTTTCAAATAAAAATAAAATTTTATATAATAAATTTATAAATTAGTTATTTCACTTAATCATAATTATAATTATAATTTTAAATACATTAAACATATTTATTAATTTTTTTTGAAGCATTCGTAACACATATAGTCATTACAAGGAAAAATTACTATACAAATATTTATAGGTTAATCACAAATTCCACAGAATTTTACTATTTAATCTTTTGACAATGGATTTATCTTTAATGCAAAAGTTTTTAATAATTTTTAAAAATGATAAAGAAAATTTACAAATAATTTATAAACTATTTAAATAATAATCAATAATATATTTAAAAATGCCTTTAAAATATTTTTATTCTAATACTTTGAATTCAATTAAATTAGGGTCGTAATTTAAATTTTCATCTTGTGGGGGATAATTGGGAAAAGTTATATCTATATATTTTCTATTATCTTCTATATTTTTATTACAATTATTATTATTATTTTCATCATTATTTTGGTTTTCATTAATATTTTCTTAAACATCTTTAATTTGTTAGTTTTATATATCTTTGTTGTTTACTGACATTTGTAAATACAGTTATGAATTATTATTTAGTCTTTGAAAATTAATTTTATTTTTGCCTGTTTTTCAAAAAAAATATAATATTTTTTATTCTTAAATTTATTAATTAAATTTAGAGTAATTTTAGAATGTTTTTTAATTTAAGGAAAAATACTATGATTAAATATAATTGTACATACTTTTTAATAAACAAATTTATATATAATTAATTATAAAATATATATAGATTTTTCATAAATTTATGTGTAAATATTTAGTTATTGATAATACTATAAAGTAAAATACTTTTTATATATATAAATATTTATTAATATATTATAATTTTTTTAGATTATATCCAGCATTTTTATTAAAAGTACTAGGATTTATAATAATAATATCTGTTTATTTTTAGTTAATTACTGTATTAATTTAAAAGTTAATTTGCTGTTTTTTGACAGAATATATAAAAACTTTTTTTTAAATTACAAAAAACGGTTCCATGCTTTTTTTTTCCATCAAGCATAATTTCTAATACCATAATCATCTCCTTCAAATCCAACTAAAAATGTAGGATTTTCTATTTATAAATAAGTGTAAGTTTCTCCAATTTCTAAATTAAAAGGATTCTTATCATATTTTGCTTTTTTTGGTATGATATTTTAAATTTTTCCCACAACTAACAAAGAACACTCACTATATAAAAACAAATTTAAAAATAATTCATTCTAAAAAAATAAATTTAGCCAATATTTACTTTATTAATTCTTTGTATTTTAAGTCTATATACTCCAAATCTAAGAAATAATTATTTTTGAATACTTATACTTTGTAAATAGAGTTAACAAGAGAGTTATTTTAGTTATTTTTTTAATCAGATCCATCTTAAGTACTTGTATTATTAGAATGTGATTCATTAGATCTATATTAATTTTACATTTATATTTATTATTGAATTTAAGATTATATATCGTCGAACTATTTTAAAATAAAAGGAATATAAATTCCTTATCCATAGGGTATAAATAAGCACTGGCTACCTTCTTCAATTCTGATGAAATTTTTAATATAAATTCATATAAATCCAATAAATATTAAAAACTATATAGTAAATTTAAAAATAAAAAAATCATAAAATTAAATACTATATATAGATAAAACTAACATTTATAAATTTAATTTATTACTTTAAATAATTAATTGTATTATTATAAATAGGAGAATTTTTGAAATACTCTAAAATATTAGACTCTTCCAGCATATTAGTGTCCTTGTCTTTTAACAAAACTTTGTTAGTTTTTTTAGCTAAAAAATGACTCTGTAATTTCTTAGACAACTGTGCCTGCAGTTACTGTTCATTTAAACTGCTATAATTATTATTTTTATTATTTTTATTATTGTTATTATTTTAAGTTCTTTTTAAACTTTGCTTTAATTTATCTTAATTTTGGTACAAAATAACTGATTTCTAAAAATCTGATGCGTTTTAAATTTATTATTCTTATTCTTACTATTATATTTAATATTATTATTTGCTTTTTTCAAATTCTTAATTGTTTGCCAATCCCGATTCTATATTCATAAATGCGTTGAAAACTTTTTTTATTTGTTTTTCTGTTTTTTTATCGATAACCAAAGATTATTTTTTCAAATTTTATTCGCTAGTTTTTGAGTCACTTTTATTTTCTTAATTTTCTTAATTTTCCTGGTTTTCTTCTAAAAACTCCAAATCGTCAGAATCTTCTTCCGACTCGGGCTCTTCTTAAATTATATCACACTAAATTTCTATAGATTATTTTTCAATATTTAATAAATCTTGACATTTCTCCAGTTCTTAGTTTATTTGGTTAAATTCTCTGAGCAAATTTTCTTATTTAATTTTTTCTTCTTTAAGTTTCCTTTCCTCCTAATTTATTATAAATCAAAAAAACAATTAAAAAATTTGAAAAGAATATTATAAAAAATTAATAAAAAATATAATTAATTCATTAAACAATTTCTTTTTACTTCTTCTACTTTTTTTTGAAGGATTTCTAAATTTGTTTATTATTCTGAAATTTATTTGGTTTTTGATTCTATAACGTCAATATTTTGAGTTAATTCTTTTTACAAGTTATTTATATTTTCTTCTAATTTAGATATTTACTCTTTCAAATTGGAAATTTCTCTGTTTTTTTATTCTTAATTATATTTTTCTTATTCCAAATTTTGCTATAAATCGAAAATAACTTCTTTTTGCTCTTGAGCTTCTTTAATTTTTTCCTATTTTCATTTAAAAATTATAAATTATGTAAAAATTTAAATTTTTTTATTTATAAAAATTACCTTAGCTTCTTCCAATTATTTTTCTAAATTTTATAACATTTCCTTTTGTTCTTTAATTTAAGCATTTGATTAAGTGAGTTCATTTTCTTTTTAACTTAATTCTTCATTTTTTTCATCAATTTATTATTGTTGCTAATTAATTTGATTTTCCAAATTCTGCATATTTTCTTTCAATTAGTGTAATTCTTTTTGTGAATTTTAATTTTCTTCTTTTAACATTTCTATTTCATTATTTTTTAGCTCTAAATTTACTTTTAATTCCCTTTCTTTGGTTTCCAAATCTCGTCTAAAAAATTAAAATATAAAATTAAAAATACATAAATTTAAAAATAAAATCAAATAATTTAAAAAATTACACTTATTATTCAGAATCTAAAAGACATTTATTATTATTCGAAATTTTTTCTTAAAGATTTTTAATTTATTTTTGATACTCAGATATTTTAGTTTGATACTCTTAATTTTGTATTTAATTTTCATTTTACTACTATTCCAAACTTTGAATTCTTTTAGCTTAAATAGAAGATTCTATTTAAAGCTATTCATCTAAAATCTTCAAGTCTTAAATTTCAGTTGTAATCAGCTTTTTTTGGTTTTCCAATTTTTCAATAGCTTCATTTTTAAATTACAACTGTTCTTCCATTTCTTCCTTCTATTCTTACAATTACTAGATCGTGCTTTCTTTCTATTTAACTTCGTTATCTCGATTTTCTAGGTCTGTTTGCAATATTTACAATTTAGTTTTTTGAGAGGTTTCAATTTACCTGGTTATTTAAATAAAATTAATTAAATTTAAAAAATTAAAGTTAAAATAATTTAATAAATAAAAATTAACAATATTAAAATAAATTAAATCAAAAATATTAACTAATTATCTAGCTTTAAATAAAAAAATTTTAAATTGAAAATCATTTATTACTTTAAATCATAAATATCAGAAGTTAGTTATTAAATTTTTTATTTTTCTGTTTGTTGTTCTTAGTTTAATTTGAACATTTCTTATTATTTTTCTTTTTACTCATTAAGGTTTTTTTAGTGAGTTTACTTCAAATCTTCTATTTCTATCTCTAATTTAGAAATCTCATTTTACTTTTTATCCAATTATTTTTATAAATTATTTTTTTCGTTTTCTAAATTTTTCATTTCTTCTTTAAATTTCTCTAATTTTTGTAATTGTTCTTTGGTCTTTTCAAGCTTAAATTACAAATATCATTAAAAAATCATTAAATTTTATTTTAAAATAATAAAAAAATATGTAAAAATTTCAAAAAGTATAATAAAAATTTTAACTTCAAATTATACCTCATCTTATAGCTGTTATTTATTTATATGCAACTAGTTAATTTATTTTTGCAATTATTAAGTTTCCTAAACTTTTTTTTAATTTTACAATTCCATATTAGCTAATTTAGTTTAATCTTCATGTTGTCTAGTTTTATACTTAAGATTAGAATCTTCATAATTATCGCACATTTTCTAGTAATTTTCAGACTCTTACCTTTTAAGCGAAACTTCTGCTTTCAATTCCTGTATTTATTTCTCGTACTTATCTAACTGTTACTGTCTATTTTCGTTGTCATTTTCTAGTTGTCTTATTTTCCCCTTTAATTTTTCAACTTCTTGTTTATGACTCATGCTTTATTGCGAATTTAGTTCTTACTACTCATATTTTAGCTTTTACTCGAAATTTTACATTTTTGACTTTGTTTCTCGCAGTTCTTTCGCCAGTTGATTATTATTTTCTAATTATTTTTAAAGGCTTTCGTCCTTTTAAGCAAGGAGGTCGTTTTTACTCTATTTTTTTTTTAATAAAAATAAATTATTCAAAGTCTAATTTATAAATTATATTTCAAATTATATATAATTATATACATTTTATAAATTATTCCATTATTAAAATTTTAATTTTATCTGTAAACAAAAAATAAATTTTAATCTAATTATATCTATAAATAAATTAAAATTTTAATTTACTTTTATTTCTTTTTGTTGGTACTCGATTTCTTTTTGGTTGTTTTCCTTTATTTCAAGGTTTTTTTCTAAGTCATGTATGAGTCTTTTATTTTCTGTTTTCAACTATTAAAGTTTTTATTCTATAGCATTAAACTAATTTTACTATTCCTATTTAATTTTCTCAAAATTTTCTAATTGGGTTTCTAACTTCAAAATTTGCCTATTTTTTTCTAAAATACTTTTTTTAAATAAGTTTAATTATGCTTTCCCAGTAATTTAAAGAAGTTCTTACAAGTTTTCCACTTTCTACGATTATTTATCAGACGATCTTGAATCTTCATAAAATTTTTAAGTACATACATTATTTTTTTTATTAAATTTTTTAATAATATTTAATATTTTATAAAACTTTTTTTACCTTCATTTTGCTGATTGTTTTAACTCATCGCCCCTGGATTTTTGTAATAGTTATTAGTTTAAATAATTAAATTAAGGTCCTCAATTTCTTTTTACAACTTAGTAACTTATTAATTTTATAGTTTAGAAGTTATGTCATCTAAGGGAGCACAATTTTAGGAAATTTATAATTTGTTTTCCAGTTCTTTTATTGTTTATTGCATAAGAATTATTTTTTTTTGATATTTTATTAAGTCAGTTTTCGTTTCTGATTCTAAAAAATTAAAATGAATTTTTTCATTATAATATCCATCAATTTCCGGTAACTCTATGTCAGAAGTAGAGTTGTATTTTAAAACTGGTGGCATATCTTTTAGAGAAGGTATAAATTCTATAAAAAAATTTATTATTATAAATTATCCAATTTTATTTTATTTTATTTAATTAATTATCACCCAAAAGTTATATTTAATATTATATATCTTTTATATATCCCAATTTTTTTTATTATAAAATATAAATTTACCATTTGGCAAAATAGTTCCATATTAAGATATAAATTAGGACCTTTTTTCCTTTTCTTGAGATATAAATTCCTAGAATTTTTTGAACTCATTTAAAAAAATGCTCATAAATTGCCTTCTTCTACAGATTTCAGGGAGACTGGCCTGGTAAGCTTAAGGTAAAAGACCTGGATTATTTAAATAACTAAAATCTTTTTCAACTTTTTCCATTAATTCCGGAAAATTCTTCGAAATTTTTTACCTAATGTGGGACATTTCTTACATATAAGACTGCATTTTAGAATAAATTTTAAGCAATTCTTACTTTTATTTCTGCTTTTGGTCTACAAATTTAATATAAATATCCTCTATTTCTTTATGTGCCTCGCCCTATCGTAAAAAAAAAAAAAAATTAAAAAATAATCCCAATTTCTATAATTTTTAAAATATATATATTAATCTATTTTATTATAATCATTAAAGTTTATAAAATTTACTATTTATTTAAGAAAAATATTGAAAGTTTATTAATCTAATGAGGTAATCTTATTAATATTTTATTTGTCTTTAAAAAATTTAATGGCTTCTTCTTAGTTGGCTTCTTCATCTATGCTCGAAATTCGTTCCGAATCTCTAGTTTCTTCAGACAAATCGTTAAAATTTTGGGCTTAATTTTCTTTTTAATGAGTTAAAAGTAAAAATTTTAAGTTTGTGCTCAAATTCTTATAGTCTTCGTACACATTTTTGAAAATCTAAAGCAAAGAATTTTTTCTTTCATTTTAACTTTGTTCAACCGAAGATTGCAATTGTTTTGAACTTTGCAGAATATAAAAAAAAAATTAAATTTTTACACAAATTTATAAATTATTTTTATATATATTATTTTCATTTATTCTTAATATTTTTACGAATTTCTGAAATATTTTATAGTCGTATCTCGCTCACTTTTTATTTTTTCTTTGAAATTTTTTATTATTTCATTTTATTAGTCCGATTTTATTTTCAAACTTTCTTATTCTTATAAACAGGTTTTCTTCCAATTATTCATTTATTCTATATCATAGTAAACATCTAATAAATATTTTTAATTTTCCTTTTAAAGAGTTTCATGTAGCTCAATTTTTTTTAACTAAATAAATAAATAAATAAAATATAACTAAATTAAAATAATTATAATTTTTATATTGTTTAAAATAATAATTACTTATTCAATTGAATCATCATAGTTTTTAATTGTGTTGTTGTTTTTTTCAAGAAGCTCTTTAAATTTTTTCATCACATCATTTTTCTTTTATTTTATAACTTGGTAATAATTAATTGTCATCATAAGTACAATTTCTCCAGTTTGACTTTAATTTTCTAACTCATATATTAATTGGTCTAATTTTTTGCATTTTTATAGATATTTCTGATATTCATTCTTATCAAGAAAAAAAATAATTAATTAGATATGCAAAATATTATATAAAAAATATAAAAAATAAATATATTAATAAACAATATTTTTTTAATTTATCATTTTTACTTTAATTTTTTAATAGTTTTAAAAAATTAACTATTCTTTAGAAAATATCGTTTTCATATCGACGTCTTCGAAAGCTATTTATTTGGCAATTTCTTAATTTACTTGTAAAGGCTAGTCAAAATCTTCAGTAACGAATTTTTAACTGCTTACTATTAATTATTAATTAAATTATTAAATAAATTAGAATTATTAATTTTTATAAAACTTAAATTTAAACAAGATCAAATAACTCATATAATTAATAATTTATATTACTATAGTTTAAAATTTTTGATTCAACTTTATCTTAATTTAAAAACTGTTTAATTTTATCAGGGTTTTCTTGCTCAAATTCATATTTCCCATTAGAATGGTAAACTTTTTCATTTATTACAAAAATAACCTAAAAAATAAATATACAAAAGTTTTATAATAATATTTAATTATAATTTAAATATATAATATTTTTTTAATTTAAATTAATTTACATAATGTGATTATTTAAAGTGCTCTGCCTAATACGATTGAGTATAATTTAATGATTTTTCTATATTTTCAAGAGTTTCATCTTATTTTAATTTATAACCTGTTCTACAAACTAAAATCTAGTTTTCAATTTCAATATTAAACTCTTTTTTAATTTATTTCATTAAATGAATGACCCTGATATTAAAAATAAAATAAAATTAACATTTTTTATTTTAAATTTAAATATTTTAGCCAAAATAAAAAATCCTTTGCTTAATATTTAAACCAAAAATTAGTAATAATTATTTTTTAGCAAAATTAAAATTAGCATAATAAAAATTTTATATACGCAATTTTTTTTATTTATTCACTAATAATCTTTTTATTGTGTTTTTTCTAATTTAATTAATTACTTTTCATTTCTATTAACTTGATTTAAAAAAAATTAAGATCCTTATTCCGCAGATTTTATGTGAAAATCCATTTTAAAAGTTTTCTTTAAAAGTATATATTTATTTTTATAGCAGTTTTTATTTTTAATTATTTTTAATGTTAATGATATTTTGGGTTAAACAAAACTCCTTAATTTTTATTTTTATGTTATTATTTTTATTATGTAAATTTACTTAATTTTTTAAAGTTTTTTGTTTTTTGTTTAATTTTTAATTAGAAATTCAATTTTTGATTTAAATATTATAGTTAATTTTTTTTTAATTGAAGTAGTATATAATATTTGTTTGTAAAATTAATTAATTAATTAACAGGTAAACATAATGCTTTGATTAATTAATGAAGTTTTTATGAAAAAATTCAAATTCAAAAATTGCCTAATATTATTTTCTATTGTTATTTAAAGAATATGCTATAATTATTTTTTAAGATTTTAAATGACTAAGTAAAAATTAATTAAATAAATTTTTCCCTCTTTTATCGAAAAGGTTTTTTATTTAAATTAAATAATAAAAAAGAAATTATAAATTTATTTTTTACTAAAATTCCTAAAATTAAAAATAAATGTAATATAATTATTGATATAATACGTTTCAATTTTTTAAACATCTATAAAAGTTATTAACAATTTCTTAGGCTATAAAATTTTCGTCTTACTTATAAATTTAAGCTAATATTGGTAGATAATATTGTAAATAATGGGGTTTATTGAATTTGACTGTTTATTTTTCTTCTTAATTATTTCTGATTTTTCCACTTATAATCTGAAAATCGCTATTATTTTTTGTCTATTTTATATTTTCTTTAAGTTATTCTTCGATATACTCATCATAATTCTTAAAAATATTATAATAAATAAAATAATATTATAAGAATTTTCCTTATTTTAAATTAAACTTAATATTTAATCTCATAATTCATACTTAATAAGGACTGTCTGTTTCAATTAGTAAATTTTATAATGGAATATTTTATATGATGTCAGGTCTTTTTATACATAATAAGGAAACAGAAAAAAAAAATCGTTTATTATCTAGTCTTAAAAAGGCGTTTGTCATATCTTTATTTCCACCATATGAATGTAAAATTATATTAACTCTCTTAAAAATTTTTAATTAATAAGAATTTTCGTTTTATTTTAAACATAAATTATCAATTTAAAAAATTATTTTAAATATCTTACTTAGTATTATTATACACTTTCTTCATTTTCTAATTATTTAAAGGTTTTTTTAAAAGCTTTTAAAACATCGCCGGTAGCTCTATAGCTGTGTACGGATAAAATCCTTTAATATTCTAAAATTTAATTAATTATTTATTTTTATTATTATTATTTTAAAAAAAAAAATATTTTAAAGGCTTTTATTTTAATACTAAATAATTATAAATTAAATTTTTACTTAAGGCAATATCAATTTGTTTTTGGAAAATAGTTGTTTACCATTTTTTAGGAATTGTGTCTTTTACTTAAAAATCAAGGCCACATTCGCCAATTTACGCTTTAGGATATTTTTCTAGTAACTAAATTAACTATTATTCCCATTTTTCAATATTATTAAAATGTTCTTCCTTTATATAACGAGGATGAATTCCAAAATTAGGTATTACTTATTATAATCCATTTATTTCTTTTAAACTAAATTATTCTCTATTAAAAATTTAAAATTTATTAAAAAAACTCTTATTTACAGTGTTTTAAAATTTAAATAATTTAAAATTATATATATATATTTATAAATTAATATGTATTTTTTTATACTAATTAAGTTTCTCAACATATTCATAATCTGAGGGCTCGACCGCATTATTCATTATATGTATAATATTATTTTTTTATGCATTTTATATTATATTTTTAACTTATTCATAGTTTTCATAATCTAAAATATGGGTATGAGCATCTTATATTAAGGTTTATTTAATATTATTATAACAAACATATTTTGAAAAATAAAAAATTTTTACCGATTAATTTTATTTATGTTTCCATTAAATTGGTGTATTTTTACAAATTATTTAAAATATTTACTTTATTTAATTTTATTAATTTTTATAAAAATTCATATAGGATATTTCTAAATTTGATAGTTAGAATTAATATAATAGTAAAATAAATATTAGCCAACAAATATTTAAAATAAATATTTTATAGGTGAGACAATTAATATTATATTTATACTATCTAAAATAATTAAATATACTATAAAGCCATTCAATCATTAATAAAATAAATTATTTTATTATAAAATATAATGTAATATATAATAAATTATTATAAATATAATTTTTAAAAGTTAATTTATCATATTTATTTTAATATATGTAATTATTTTAAATTTTACTCAAAAAATTGAATTTATTCTTTTCAGTTAGAATTTTAAATAATACTATTTATTTCCTAGTTATTTGGTTCAATTTACTACAATAATATATTAACCTTATTTAAAAACGGCTTTTTGCCAAACACTTTTCTTTAAAATTACTTTTAATTAGAATTTCTTTGCTCTTATAAATTATTATTACCATTCTAATTTTAATTCAAATTTAAATTGTTCGTAAACTACTGTTACAACTATTGTTATAAATTAGAGTTTATTTAAAAATTTTACAAACTGCTATGATGTTTTTGAAAATTTTTATTATCTAAATTTTTTGAAAATTAAGACGGATTATAATTATTACTATTATTATTTTTATTCGTATTACTATTATTTAAACTATAATTTTAACTATTATTATTACCACAATATGCTTAAGTATTATTATTGTTACTTGATAATAAATTATTATTAGATGTTGAGTGGGTAATTTTATGATAATTTGATGGTATCGGAATATTTAAATTTGAACTCGAATTATGATTTTAATTGTTATTTAAATTATTTCTACTTATTGTACTGCTTTAGGTATTATTTTAAAGTTGGTTTTGAGATATTTTATAAGTTGGTATATAATTTTTTTAGCTTTAACTATTATCTTCCAGATTTTAAGTCACATCTTCATTATTTTTACTAATTATATTGTTATTATTATTATTTACATTAATCCCTTATAATTGTTTTAATTTATTTTAAGGAGAGTAGTTATTTTAAGAACTAATATTATTGCTATCAATTTTATCGTAAATTTACATTTAATTTATAAAGACTCTAGAAAGTGTTTGGTCAGGAATATATTTTTTTAACTATTACCATTATTATAAAATGTATTAATTTTTTTAATTTTCTATTTGGTTTGTAGAGTTTTAAAGATTTTTCAAATCTTATTGCATATTTTCTTTATTAAATTCAATTTCCATGAACTGGTCTAGTATATTTATTAACTATGTTTGAATTTAGGAGTTTTTAGAATTTAAATTCATTAATATATTAGGTATGTTTTTCTTCCTTTTATTTTATATAATTAATAATGAAAATTTATTTTATTTTAGTATTTAGATAGTTTTTATAATAAATAAGTAAAATTCTTATTTATATTTTATAATATTAATTATTTTATTCGATTATATTTATAAGAAAATCAATGAAATTAAATTTACGCTAAATTTTATTTTTAAAAATGATATAAAAATTTTTTTATATTATCTTCATATTCAAAAAAGTTTTATTTAAATTTTGTAAAACAGTTAAAATTTTTATCACTCATACTTTTTTTTTATAAATTTCATATAGAATTTTAAGTTATTATAGTATTTAAACTTGAATTTTCTTGTAGTATAAATATATATATATATTAATCAAAATTTTGATTATTGTTATTTTTTTTATGTCTTTAAAATTTTTATTATTATAGTGATAAAAATATAAAAAAATAAAAAAAAGTCTCAATTATGATAAATTAGAATTAAAATAAAATTTTATCAGGCCAGTTGCAATCTTCTATTAAATTTCCGATATCATATAATAAAAAAAACAATAATATTCAAACTGATTGTAAATTAATTATCATTTTTTATATAAATTTTTTTAGTTTGCACTTAAAATAATTTTTATTATATAATGTAATTTTTTAGTTTTTTTTTATTAAAATTATTATTAGATGCATTATAAAAAATTGAAATTCCTAAAAATTTAAGAATTTAGAGTCCTGAATTAGGAAACAGGTAACAATTCTAAGCCTAAAATTTAATAAAATTGTGAATAAATTTAAATATATTTTTTAATCATAGAAACAATAATATAGTTAAAATGAGATAAGCTAGAACACCTGATACTTATTAGAATTATTATAATGATAGGATAAATTTGAATAATTAAAAAGAAAATAAATAATAACTTCAAAATAATTTTTTTGTATAAATTAACTAATAATAGTAAAAACAAAACGACAAATAAAATAATTATGAAGCTAAAATGAGTTTTAAATAAAATATTGAATATGTGTAAAATGAATTTTTGTAATCAAGAAAAGAAATTTAGGCTAAATTAGAAGGAAAAAAATTTACAAAATAATAGTTTTAAAAACTAAATTGTTTTTATAGCACCAAATAAGATTTTTAAAACTAAAGAAATTTATTCAGCAGCTAATCATAATTAAGAAAAGTTTAAACTGCACATAGTAACTTTAGAAATAATTAATCACCTAATTCTTAATATAATTAGGATTTAAAGAATAAAAATTAATAAAAATAGGTTAAATAGTTTAAAAATTCTAATTAAAATTAAACCAAAACTTTGGATGACCTTTTTTAAACTTAGGATAAAAATTTTAAAGATATTAATTAATTTGATATGTCTTAAAATTAAAATAAATTTTATAAGAGAGGCAGTAATTTTTAAAGTTAGTAGTAACATATATAATTTTCTCAATAGTTTTAATTTTCCCCAAATATTTAGAGTAGGCCAAAAACTTAATAAATTCAAAACAAAAGATCTTATTCTCCAAACTATAGAACATAAAGAGGAAATTTTGTAGAAAGATAAAATAAAATGCAAAATGAATAGTAAATTTTTAAATTTTATAAAAAAAAAAATCTATTATTATACTTTTTTTTATTAAATTAGTTTCGAAAATTTAACTCAAGTGATTCAATTAAATACCAATTAAATCATTGGAAATAAAGAGATGATTAAAAACATTCCAGGGTTAAAAAAAATTCCAACTTTTCCTGAACATTTGCATATAATTAAAAACAGTGTAGATTAAAAGTTGAAAAATAAATAATAGTAATTGATAAATAATTAGTAAAAAATAATGTAAAGAATGAGAAGCCCAAATAAGGGTAAAAATGGTGTCGTGTTAAAAAATTTGGAAACTAAAAAGTTAAGTCTTAAAATAAACAAATAATAATAATAAAAAAGCCAAAAAATAGAATAAGAAAATTTAAATATACATGATTCAATCAGCTTAAAGAGTTCAAATTACGATAATTAAAATAATAATAATAATGACAAGAATATTGATGACAGTTCCCATCTTTTATCTCCCAATATAGTAAATAAAATAATTATTTAATTTAATTTTTATATAAAATACAACCTAATTATCATATTTTTTTAAATAAAGTAAAAATAAGAGAAAAAATTAAATTTACTATTGAATTAAGGCAAAGATAAAACTTTAAAAATAGATGATAAATCAGCGGACTTTTAGTATAGCCCAAATTTTTAAAAAAAAATAATTAAAAAAAGTCCAGAAATACTAAAATTATCACCATAAAATTAACAACATTTTTTCAACAAAAAATTGGATAAAATAGATTAAAATCCTTAAAAAATGTAAAATTTGGAATTTTCAAATAAATTCCAATAATAAAACAAAAGTAAGACAAGAAAAAACAGCGAAAAAAATAGCATTTAAAATTCAGATTTTATTTAATTAGATGTTTTAAAAAAATATGCTTCAGTTACTGAGTATATAAATACTGGAAGTAGTAAAAAAAGTAAGGGAGTTCAATTTTAGTTTAAATAAATCAGTTCGAGTTCAAATTCTTCCAGTGAAAATAGTGACTTCTTTGAAAATTAAGCTAATCATTTACAAAATATATTAATTTAAAGTAAAAATTAAAATTAAAACTAAAGATATTCTTTAAAAAAATAAAGAAAATAAAGTTAAAATTCAAAAATTTCTGATAAAAATAATAGTAGTGAAAATGCTAACGATGAACTTATTTAAAATTCTGAAAGCAGTAGAATTATAGAGTAAATTTAAGAAGAAGTATCAGAATCCATCAATTCTGGAATAGTTAAAAAAGTTTAAAATCAATAAATAAGTTAAAATTAGCAAAAAATAGACACGTTATTTGATTAAAAAAACAAAAATGATAATAAAAGCTAAAATTAAGATCAATTTTTACAAATTTAAAATACAAATATAAAATAGTATCAAAGAAGATTAACTTAGGGATATTTAAGCTAAATAAAATACTTGAAAAAAAAAGAAAAGAAATAAATAAAAAAATAAAGTCTATTTTATAAAGAATTGAGAGCTATTGATATTGATAAAAATATTAAATCTGAAAAGTATATATTTATTTTAATTTTTATATTATTTTAATTTTTATTTATATATATTTATAATTTTTTTTTTTAATTTATTACTAAATAATTTTAAATTAAATAAAAAAAAGATTGTAAGAAGCTTTAGAAGAAGTTAGATTGGCCTAACCAACGGCATAGGAACATAAATAAAAATTAAATAGAAATACAGTTGTTTATATTAATAATGAAAAATCGGAATCTAATAAATAAAGTAAAAGAGACATTTTAAGAATTTTTTGTTAAAATAAAGTCACAAGTAAATTTGAATTAGAAAGATTAAGTAATTAAAAAAAGTTGTATAAAAACTTTTTATACTTTTAAAAGCTTGTAATAAATTTTTTCTAAATAAATTAATTATCTAAATTTTTTTTAGATATTTAAATCAACGATTATGTAATTCAAGACTGGGAAAATTGTGGTAAAATAGAAAATTTTGATAAAGTAAGAGCCAACAAATTTTTAGAGGAGGGTTTATAAGTAATATTTATTAAAAATTAATTCAAAATAAATAAATAAATTAATTAATTAGTTAAATTTTTGATATAATTACGAATACAATTGTCTATAATTTAATATAATTTTACTTACATATGATAATTTGATTGATAATTATTATTTTTCTACTTTTAATTATAAATTTTTACATATAATTATTATATAAACAGATAAGTAATTTATCACATTAGTTAAATGTAAAAGACTAAGTAATAGAAGGAAAAGATATAATAAAAAAGGTGAGATAATAAAATCGTTCTTTTGATGCAAGGTGCCCTATATTTGTAAGCGGAAAGTAATAAAAACTTATAATATTATATGAATATCTTAATTATCATAATTTAGTTTAATAAAAATTTTTAGTTTTTCAAAATATTTTTAAATTTAATCTAATTTTTTATACAGGTATGAATGGTGTAAAGTAAAAATTTTGGATTATTTTGAAGATAAAAATGCTTTTTAAGTTTAAACTGTAGAAAATAAATAGTAAATAATTAAAACAATGCACAGAATGGCCTTAGTTTTTAGGGAGTAACCATTTAAATCTGTATTAGAATAGCTTTATAAATAAAGACAAATGTTTATATAATAACAAAAATAAATAAAGTAAATTTAAAAAATTCATATAAATTAATTTACTATATAAGATTTTTAAATTATTTAATTTTATAGATTTGAAAAATTTCTGGACAGTTTAAAAGATAATGTAGTTGCACCTTTGGAATAAGATGTTATAAAAAACATTTAAATCAAATTAAAATCTTCAACAAGTTTATAAAATAACTATATTTACGAATCTTTGATAAAATAAGTATAATTTGAAATAAATTTATTAAAATTTTTTTTAATAATTAAATTTTACTATAGAAAATAGTATATTTTAAATTTTTCTTTACAAAAGGTCGAAAAAGAATATATTAAATAGTAAAAAGCATTTTATACGATTATTGAAATGGAAAAAGATGAAAACCGTGATTTTTTTTAATAGTAATAATAATTAGAGATCACTCACTATTTACAGCCTTAATATCCTTATTTCGGTGCATTTTTAAAAGGTATGCCAATAATTAACTAACTAACTAAAAATTTACTCGGGAAAAGGTAAAATAAATAAATAAAAATAAATAAAATTATAATTATTATTCTTATTATTTTTTTTTTCATTAAAAAAAAACTTTAAAATAATTAGGTCAGTGGTATTAAAAAAAGAGGCTTTAGATAGTTTATATGGAATTAAAGAAAAGTAGTTGAATTTTCTAAAAAAAAATTATGTTTTAACTTTTTAATAGGAAAAGTTTGATCACCCTATACACACAAATGAATACTTGGATTTATAGTTTGAACATATAAATTGTTTTAAAAATTAATTATATACTAATTATAGAGAAAGAGTAGTAAATGAAATACATGATAAATTATAACGTACTTTCAATTTTTATTAAATAGACTCAAAGATATATTTGAATTCTAATTTGAGAAGGTTTATTAAAAGAGTAAAACTAGAAAACTTTGAATTTTTAAGTTCTGATATATTAAAATTAGCCTCTAATTAATTGTAAATTTTCTTAAATTTTAATTACATAATTTATATTCTAAATAAAAATATCCATGCAACAAATTAATTTTAAAAATATAAAGTTTTTATACAAAATTTAAAATTTTTTTATTTCACTAGGTTTTAATATTTAAGGAAATTTTCTATTCCAACAGAAAACGAATTGATGAATTTTTAATTAAAAAAAAAGGCACTTTTGAAATTAAATTTGGATATAAAAAGTTTTTATAAAAAGGAAGATGAGTTTAAAAAAATTAAAAATAGTATGGATATTTCAGAAAACGAAATAGAATTTAAAAATAACGATGATATAAAATATAAAAAAATTATAGAAAATAATGATAATAACAAAAATCAAGACAATAATATAAATTTATTAAGTTAAAAAAATAGCGAAAAAAATATAAATAAAGAGATAGAAGAAGGAGATGAAAGTGATATTTCCATAGATTTGGAATAAATATAAGAAGAAGAATTAATCAATTTTTCGACATAAAAATTCGATAGTTTTTTAAATGAAAAAACTTAATAATAAAAATAAAATTAGAATATTTCTTAAGCTAATTAAAATTTGTATAAAAATAGTTAGGAAAAACTTTTATAGATAAACACTTTAAAAAATAAAAATTCTATAAATTAGGGTAGCAAATTAAATAAAAATTAGGTAAAATAATTAGTTTAATAAAAGAATAAAGTTTTGAATTAAAAACAAGTGAAATAAGTTGGTTTATAAAGTGGAAAGAATATAAATTAAAGTTAAAATTAAAAATAGAATTAAATTGTAAATAAAAATTAAAAGTTATAAAAATTAGAACATTTATAATCTTAACAAAAATAGCAGAGTTTAGATTTTTGTAGTTCAGAATCATCTGAAAACTTAGATAAAGCATTAAAAGTTTCAATCGAGCCTTTAAAAGTCGAAATTTATAAAGGAATTATTGCGCCTATTTATAAAGGTATTTAAAAATTTAAGCAAAATTTTTTCAATCAATTTTTTAATAGGTTAAAAAAGAACCTAAATAAATTACCCTAATATTTTCATAAATAACAATCTTAACTTTAATTTAAATTAAAATAATGTTTTACAGTTATTTATTTTAAAGTTAATTACATAAAATAAAAATATACTCTATTTTTTTTTTTTAATTAAATTAGTTAAAGATGTCGTAAATTAAATGGAGGATATTGAATTAGAAATAATGAAAATGCTAGATAAAAATGATATGTAAAGTGAAAATAATTGGAGTTAAATTAATTAAATTCCCTTGAAAAACGAAATCGCGATTTTTATTTAAGAAATGTGGAAAAAGTATGTTAAACCTATTATAAAAAAATATAAGCAGTATGAAAATTTATTGGAAGTTTAGCTTGAAATTTTATTGAGTACAAAAATTATTCTTTTTTATTTAATTTTTATTTAATTAATCTTATTTTATTATTCAAAAAATAAAAATAAGGACAAATGTTTCCTGTTGATACCAAAGAAAATGATGGTAAAATTTTTTAATTTGTTTTTTTATTAATTTTTAAAAATTTTTTGGATTTTTTATATCAATATGTATTTTTTTTTAGTTAGGAGAATAAGTTATGTAAACAATTAAGCAAAGGGTAATAATTAAAGGTAAAAATGGACAATATTATAATAAAATATTAAAGTTTTTTTTATTTTTTTTTAAATAGTTTAATATAAATATTTTTAGACAAGGAGGCAGGTTATTATTTATATGTTAGCAAATTTAAAAACCTTAAACTGAAAACTAATAACTTTTTGGAGTTAATGAAGAAAAAATAAAGTTTTATCTTTAAAAATATTTTTAATATGAAAAAAATATCATTACGACTACAGTAGACATAATTTAAACTCCATTATTTGAGGTAATAAAAGAATTATAAAAAAATTAATATTTTAAATACAAAATAAATATAAATAATTTTTTTAAAAATTAGATTGACACAACTTAATGTAAAAATAAATTAGTCGATAAAGCTAAGTAAATTACGTCATCTATACTGACCAAATTAAAAGATATAATTGAGTAAAATGTTTTAAGACTTTATAATCATAATAAAGTAATTAATTATACAATATTTTTATATGTATAATTTTTTATAATTTTAAAAATTTATTAGGAAATAATGGACACTTTATAAAAAGTCCCTTCAAACGAAGAAGAGTTAGTTTCCGTTAAACATATAACAAATAATGTAAATATAGACACAAAGCTAGCCGAAAGAGAAGTTAGGAAAATTAAGTCACTAATAAATATTTTAGATAGTTTTTATATTGGTATTTAGGAGGACATTCATTACAAATTTTGGTGAATTAAAAATTTTTATATAATTAAATAATAAGTAAATAAATATTAACAATTTTATAAAATGTTTTTATATTTTTTAAGGCAATTATATCAGTGGCCCCAACAATTATAAGAAACTTTACAAATTGCCAGAAAAAATACAGAATAAACTGAAAAACAGTTTATGGAAATTCTAAAAAGGGAGAAAAAAGAAATAAAATAATAAATATTGAATTTAAAATAACTGTATATAGGGGCAATGAAATTCAGTAATTACGAAAAAGCAAAGGAAAATAATATCGAAACTTAAAAAATTAATGAATTGATTAAAGATTCAGTTTATAAAGTAAATGAATTTAATAAAAGAGAAGAATTGTTAGACATTGAAATTAGCTAGTATCCAGAAATCTTGGAAATGTAACAGGAATTTAAACCTTATGTGAGATTTTGGGAACTTGCTTTCGAATTTCAAATCGATTAACATGAGTGGTAAATAAAACTTAATTAAATAAAATGAATAAAAATATCATATTTTAAAACTTTTTTTATTCTATAGGTTACACGGGCCATTATTAAAGATGAGTAAATAAATTCAGAATTTAAAATTTAAAATCTAAATTTATCACTTTTAAGTTTATTTTATTGTATAAATATTTATTATTTAAAAATTAATAAAAACATGATTTTTTAACCAGATTATAGTGAAATAGAAAAGAAAATGGAAATTTATTATCTAGAAGTTGTTAAAATTTTAAGATTATTTTAGGAAATTAGCAAATAGACAGTTAAATATACTTATTAATCTGCTTTAATTATGAAATAAGGTACTTTAATAAAAATTATAATATTTGATAGCTTTTAAAAATTTTTAAAAAATAAAATTAGAAATGGATTCTATGCGAGAGATTTTATGGTTAATAGAATATTTGACTATTGAAGCGATGATTAAAAGGCCTAACCATTTTATCGAGTTATTTTAAGTATATTAAATTTTAAAATTTTTTTCTAAAAATATATATTTTTTCAATATTTTTATTAAAAAAAGTATTTAAAAATTTAAATACCAAATAAAAAATAATTGAACAAATTTTTTTTACAAAACTAAAAGCAATGCAATATCCCTTAAAATATAAAACCAAACGACGAAATGTCCTTCCAGCAATTATTAGACCAAGGAATAGCTTAATACAGAAGCATAATAGAAGAAATTTCCAGAACAGCGGAAAAAGTTTACAGTTTGGAAAAAAAATTGAACGAAATTTATGAAAAACTCAAAGAACAACAGTTGGAAATCGTTCCCCATAAACAAACAGGCTCTTTTATTCTAAAAAACATAGAAGAAATCTAAGATGCTTTGAGCGACCAACTAACAATGGTTATGGTTTTAAAAAGCTCCCCTTATATTAAAACTGTCTTGAGAAGGGCAAATGAAATTGAACAAAAAATTATACTAGTCTAAGTAAAAAATTTATCCAAAAAAAAAAAATAACAAATTCAAACTTTAGTTTAAAAGATTTACCTCTCATTTTAATTATTAAAAATTTTTTTATAAATTTTATATTCTGTATGAATATTAATTTATATTTAAAATATTATTTATTCATCTTAAAGGACGCTTTGGAAGAGGGAATTAAATGTTAAAGAAGTTGGATTTATTTAGAAGCTATTTTTACAGGCGATGATATCAAAAAAAAAATGAACTCTGAAGCTAAAAAATTCTAAAAAGTGGACTAGACCTGGGTAAAAAAATAAAAATCTGACTTGAACTCATAATATATTATAAATTTAATAATTAAACTCTAAAAATGAATTTATTTCGTTTTTCCATTAATTTTTTTAGTTTTATTTTTTGATAAAAAAAATTTTCATTAGAGAAATATTATGAATACGATGCATGATAACCCAAATGTGTTAGACATGGATGCAGAAAGAATGAGAATAGAATTCGAAGAGGCCAATAAAATTTTACACCACATATAATTGATGTTGGCAGATTATTTAGAAACTAAAAGAACAGCTTTTCCCAGATTTTTTTTCCTTTCTGACGACGACTTACTTGACATTTTGGCCAAATCAAAAGACCCCGAAAATTTCCAAAAACATCTAAACAAATGTTTTGAGGCAATTAATTAGGTATCATAATAAATTTAATTATTCTTTAAAATTTAATCTCATTCATATTTATTATAATAATTATCATTATCATAAAAATTCTCAATTATACATAAAATAAATACATCCAAATTTTAAGTTATAAGGCTAATTTTTTTTATTATTTAAGGTGAAATTTACTTAAACGGAAAACCTAAATTAGGGTGAAATAGTTGAGATGATTTCGGAAAAAAATGAATGTGTAAAGTTATTTAAAGGAATACAGTTAGTAGATGAGGGCGTGGAAAAATGGATGATTGAAATATAACTAAATATGGTGAGAACTTTAAGACATATATTCAGAAAATGTTTGGAATCTTTATAAGAAAATTAAAAATTCCAAGATTGGATTTTTTAGTGGCCTGGTTAAATAGCGTAATTAGTGATTGCGACAAATGAAACAGCACAGTCGGAAATAGCAATTAAAAATTAAAATTTAAAAGAATACCAAATTAAACAACAGAATTAGGTAAACATTCAATTAATTATACGATAACAAATAAAATTAATTAATTATCAATTTATTCATAATATTATCTTATTTTTTTTTTAATACTTTTATTAATAATTTATAAATTTTATTAGTTAAAAGGATACGTAGATTTTATTAGAAAGGACTTAGATGACTTATAAAGATCAACATTATCGTCTTTAATTATCCATGGTGTCCACAGCTAGGAAAATATTGCAATGATTAAAGACAAAGGTACTTAATTATAAAAAAATGTAGATTTTCAATTGAAAATTAAATTATTGAATTTTCTAATGAATATTAAATAATATTTTAATATCTTAATATTTTAACATTTAATATTTTAATATTATATATAACATTTAATATTTTTAATATTTTAAGAAATACATGATATAAACGATTTTAACTGGCAAGCTCATCCTCGTTATTACATTACTATATAAAACGATGATATTTAAGATATAGATGAACAAGTTTAAATGAAAGTAGTTGACAATTATTACATATAAGACACAAAAAATGAAAAGGTAATAGATGGAGTAAAGTTAAAAATTTTATCTACCACAATGCGATACGGCTTTGAATATATAGGAAATACTACTAGATTAGTAATATTTTTATTTCAAATTAATAACTAGTTTATTATTTTAGTATTCTTTGATTTTTTTTTGTTTTTATTATTATATAGATTGATATTTAAAATCAATTTCTTAGAACTAATCCAAACTTTAAATTTAAAATTAATTTTAAAATCATTTTATATTTCTATTTTTTATTTTTATTAAGATTATTACGCCTCTTACTGATAGATGTTTCAGAACTTTATTTTCAGCTTACAAACTACAATACGGAGGATGTCCATAGGGTCCAGCAGGTAAAAAAAAAAAAATATTTTTAACATTTTAATAAATTTACATTCATTAAAACAAATCATTAATTACTAATTCTGTAAAAACCTGTAAATCATTTATATTTTCATTTATTTTTCTTTTATAATTTTCATTTATTTTTCTTTTATAATTTTCTTTTATTTTTCTTTTATAATTTTCTTTTATTTTTCTTTTATTTAACTTTTTATTTATTTTTAGGAACTGGTAAAACCGAAACAGTAAAAGATTTAGCAAAAGCGTGCGGCATGCACTGTGTAGTTTTCAACGCTTCAGACGGACTTAATTACTTAGCTATGCAGAAATTTTTCAAAGGATTAGCTTCTAGCGGCAGTTGGTGCTGCTTTGACGAGTTCAACAGAATAGACAGCGAAGTTTTGTCAGTTGTTGCCCAATAATTAACTACCATTTAAAATGCTCTCAGGCAAATGCTCGGCAAATTTTTCTTTGAAGGATTCGAAATCAAACTTGTTAAAACTTTTAATTTCAATATTACTATGAATCCTGGATACGCAGGGAGGTCTGAATTGCCTGATAACTTGAAAGTGTAAAAAATTGAAAAATTACAAAAAATTTTTATTATTTACCTTATTTATAAATAAATAAATATAATTTTAAGAAATTTTTTATATATTTTATTAAAATCTATAGACTATTTAGACCTTGCACAATGATGAAGGCAGATTACCAAATGATAAGCGAAATTTATCTTTATTCTTTAGGATTTTAGGAGTCTAGAAAATTGTCAAAAAAAGTAGTGGCGTGTCTAGCTTTAGCTTCATAATAACTTTCTTCGCAAGATCATTATGATTTCGGAATGAGTAAAAATTTACAAAAAAATTTATAAAAAAAATTTTAAAAATATGAAAATTTTAAATATTTTTTATTTTTAAAAATCTATAAAGGATCATTAAAGGCAATTTTACTGGCAGCTGGATCTTTGAAAAGAAAGAGTGATTAATCCGAAGATATTATCGTATTTTAAGCTTTGATTAGTACTAATCTTCCGAAATTCACAGAAAACGATAAAGAATTATTCATTGGGATTACAAATGACTTATTTTAAAAGAGTTAGGTATTTTTAATAATCCAAATTTTAAAAACAAATTTTATTTACACTTAAAATACAAAATCATTTGTATTCTTATTTTTAAATTTTATACTTAAATTTATCTATTAATTATTTTAAAATAAAAGTTGCCTCAAACTCTGCACCCAAAGTTGAGAGAATCTTTATTAAAAATTTGCAGAGATAAAGAGTTATTTGCAAGCGAAGAATTTTTGGCTAAATGTCAGTAATTTTACGAAACAATTTAGGTTCGACATGGAGTAATTTTGATCGGCGATTCAGCTTCCGGTAAAAGCACTATTTTAGACAACGTTAAAGACGCTATTTAATATATTGCAGTATAAAAAGAAAAAAATAAAATCAAAGACAATGACAAATATTTTAGAAAAATTCAAATGCACAAAATTAACCCCAAATCTATACACTCTAACATGCTCTACGGGTGTTATGAAGACAATACTAATATTTGGACTGATGGAGTTTTGGCTCTTTAATTCAGAAATTACTTGGGTATTTTTAAATATTAAATAAAAACTAAAAAGTATATTAATATTTAATTTTAAAAAATACAACTTAAACTTTCGTATTTTAAATAAACTTTTTCATAAAAGATCAAAACTTAGATAAAGGAAATAATGCCGATTCCGGCTGGATAGTATTTGACGGGCCAGTTGACCCCGTTTGGATAGAAAATATGAATACTGTTTTAGATGATAATAAAAAATTATGTTTAAATTCGGGAGAAATCATTAAATTGACTGAGTAAAAAACTTAATTTTTTTTTATTCTTACTTTTATTTTTTAAAAACAGTTTAAAATTACGATAAAAATAAAATTTAACTCTAAAAAATTTAAAAAATTTCTTTTAGGTTTATAGTCGCTATTTTTGAATGCGAAACCTTGGTACATGCTTCTCCAGCTACGATTTCTAGATGTGGAATGATTTATATGGAAATGGACAAAAAAAGCTGGAAAGTTCTAATCGATTCTTTGTTTCTAAATTCAGTTATTGTGACTGTAAATTAAATAAAATAAACTAAATTAAATTAAAAAAAATTAAATAAAATTTAAAATTATTAAAATAAAATACTAACAAATTTAATTTATTATATTATTTGTATTTCTTTTATAAATTAAGTTCTCATTTATTTATTTGTGTTTTATTAATTATTTTATTAGATATTTAAGGATAAAGTGGAGTATTAGCAAAAATTTAAGTTTATGGTATAGTCCATCATTGATTATTTTTTAGGTGTAATAGACACTTTTGAAACTGCCGTCAATATTAACAACAGAGTTAGGGTTAAAAATTTTATAAGAATTTTTTTGAATTTAATAGGCGAGGCATTACTGGAGCTCTAAAGATAAATAGAAGAAAAAGAGTTAGAAATGCAGTATTAAAGGGAGAAATAAGAGCAACTTTAAGGCGGAAATTAGATTAAAAAAAAACAAGAAAAAAATTAGTAAAAAGTTTCAAATTTTACCTAGCTAGGTGGAAATAAAATAGCTTTAAATAACTTATTTATTTTTTCAATTTTATGGGGTTTGTGTGGGGACTTGCTGGACAAAAACAGAAAAAAAATCGATTAAATACTAAAGCAGCTAATTTTCCAAAAAAAATTATTAACAAATTCAAGTTTCGAAACTTAATTTGGACCTTATTAAGAAAATGAAATTTTGGAATTGCTAGAAGGTTATGCTGAAAGAAGTCAATTAAGTAGGATATTTTAGAATAGCGAAGCAAAAGATGTGAGTTTTTTCGATTTAAAACTGGAAAAATAACAGTGGGATTTCTGGATCAACTAGTAATAAAAGTAGTAAATGAGAAGTTCTTAGCTTTACCAAAAAAAAATTAACACAGTCGATATGTTGCTAGCTAAATAATAGTTGCAAAATTAAAGTATCATTAATACCATAGTTAGCACGCCCGAAACTATCAGACTACAATATTTTTTGGAATTTAATATATAATTTGACACATTTTTACTGGTTTTGGGTCCTACAGGAACTGGAAAAAGTATTACTGCCAATAATTTATTGTAAAATAAATACTAAAACGAAAAATTTACGAACACAATGTTGGCATTTTCTGGAAATACCAAATCTGAAAACCTTTAAAGAGCAATTGAGTCCAAAATGACTACAAGATACCGAAAAGGAGTTTTTAAACCTGAAGATAGAAAAGAAAAAAACATAGTTTTTTTAGATGACGTTAATATGCCAATATAGGAAAAATTTGGCTCCTAGCCACCTTTGGAGTTAATAAGATAATGTAATAATAAAAACTAAAATAAATAAAATTCATTTATTAATTTAATTAAATTCGTAAAAGCTACAAAAAAAATATTCTCATTAATTTCGTTTATTACTCCAAATTTTCTTAAATTTATCTCTTTAATAACTAAAAAATCATTTTTTTTGAAGAAATTTTTAATATTTTAGAATAAAATTATTAAGATTTTATAAATTAGGGTGTGATAATAAAGGCTGGTACGATTTAGATACAAAGGAATTTAAATAGCTATTAAATATAGTTATTATAGGCGCAATGATGCCTAGAAATATGTTTAGTGGAAGACTTTTACAGCATTTTTAGTTGTATTATATAGATTAATTTGATTATGTTTCTTTATTGCACATATTTAACCAAATAATTTATCCTCATTTTAGCCAGTAATTTAAAAAATTTCCTAAAAATTAAAAAATAAATTAAATTTCTTTTTTATTAAAATTATAGGTATAAGTTCAGTTCATCTGTTTTAGACGTTTCTTCTTTTATCATAGAAAAAACTATAAATATTTACAATTAGATGAAAAAAACGTCGAGTTTATAACCGACGCCCAAAAAATCGCACTACATAATAAATTTAAGAGATTTATCTAGAGTGTGCTAGGGCTTAATGAAGGCAAAGCCGGCCAGTATCTAAAAAGGCATGGATTTGGTAAAATTATGGGTGCACGAAACTTTTCGTGTCTTTTCGGATAAACTTATAACTCATGAAGACAAAGAAATTTTTAACGAATTTCTCAAAAAAGAAATAAAAAATTTTCAAAACAAAGTCGAAGATTTCTAAGAAGATGATTTGTTCGACGAAAATGAGAAATTTAGATAAATTTAATTCGCGTAATTTATGGAAATTGATATAAGTGCGGACATAAACGACGACTCAGGCGGTTCCGGGCTCTACCAAGAAATAAAAAACCCGGAAAAATTAAAAACCCAACTAAACGAATACATGTTCCAGTTCAACCAAGCGCTTAACGGAGCAAATTCTGGTAAATTAAATTTGGTTTTTTTTGAGTCTTGCATAGAACACCTGGTACGTCTAGTAAGAATAATTTCTTTTCCTTTGGGACACGCTTTGTTAGTAGGAACCGGAGGCTCAGGCAGAAATTCCTTGTGTAAATTGGGCGCCTTCATTTTGCAAATGAAATATGTCAAAATTAATCAGGGCGGCGACGAATGGCGAGAACAAGTTAAAGAGGTCTTGGCCAGAGCAGGCGCAGAAAAACTTAAAATTGTCTTCTAAATCCAAAGTACCGAAATTCATGACGATCTTATTATGGAAGACGTCGCGTATTTGGTTAACAACGGCGAAATCCCAGAACTTTTTACAAGAGACGAAAAAATAAAACATTTGGAGGAAATGGAAAATCACAGAGGATTTGGCAGAAATCGCCCTGCTTTTAAATAAAATAAAAACCAAAACCAAAACCAGAATTAAGATTAAATATAAAAACAAAGCTAGAATTAAGAACAAGGATAAGCTATGCCAGATATAGTAGAAAAAATCGAGAATGTAGATTCTAATTTACTTATTTTGGAGTAAATTAAATTACCTTTTTATTTATCATTCCACAATTGTTACCTAATTTTTAAATTTTTTTATATAAAAAAGAAGTTAAAATAAACAAAAAGAAGATGCAAATAATAAATAGAAGTAAAAGTCTCTGAATCAAAGATTTTAAAATTTTATAAATCAGTGTAAAAGTAATTTAAGGATCGTAATAACTATGTCCCCCCTTGGAAATACCTTAAGAAATGTTATGAGAACCTACCCTGCACTTATTAATTGCACCACAATTGACTGGTATTTGGACTGGACTTAATAAGCTTATATAGAAACTGCGAAATTTAAAATTTTAACCCATGAATTAACATCGGATCAGTATAATTTTTTCATTATATTTTTAACTTTAATTTAAACAAATTTAATAAAAATTAAACCTATTTTTTTTTAAATTTGACAAATTTATAAAAAAACCAAAACATAATTAAGGTCTTATATGTAAAACGGGGACTTGGTTAATATTATGATTAATATTCATCACCATTTTCTAAAAATGTCTGATATTTTATTCTAAGAGTAAAGAAGGAAGGTTTACATCACGCCTATATATTTTTTGACCTTTTTACAATATTTTAATTAACTAGTCATTAAATTCGAAAACCATGTAAATGAATAAATTAGAAAGTACAGCAGTGGAATACAGAAAATTAGCGAAACTGGTAAAGAAATTTCAAAAATGAAGGAAGATTTATTTGGACTGTAATAGAAACTAGATATATCAAAGAAAGAAAACCTCAAATTGCTAGAAAATCTTTCAGTTCAGTCCGAAGAAGCGGCAACCAAAAAAAAGGTAAAAATTAAAAAAACAAAAAATAAATAAGGTTAGCTGCTAAAATCGTTATTAAGCCATAAAAGCTAAATAACTAAATATTAAAACTAAAAATTAAAACCAAAAATTAAAGCTAAATTTTTAAACTAAAATTTAAACCAAAAATTAAAGCTAAATTTTTAATTTAATTTAATTTAATTTTCTAAAAAAGCTGTGCCAAGAAGACGAAATAATGTGCCAGCAGCAAAAACTAGAGGCGGACAAATTGCAAAACGAGTGCCAGTCAGAACTAGACAGAGTTTTGCCTCTGCTTTCGGAGGCGCAGGACGCCCTGAGCAAGGTAACGAAAGACGACTTGACTCTGCTAAGATCTTACCAAAATCCCTCTAATTCTGTCAAATTGGTCATGGAAGCCATGTGCTACGTGCTCGGCGTCGATCAAAACATCAAGTGGAAACCAGTCGAAGTGGGCGCTATTCAAAAATACTAAGATTTCTGGGAATACTCCAAAAAATTCCTCCTCAATGATAAACTTATCAAAGTCGTCAAAAATGTCAAAGAAGATAAAATTAGGGGTACTTATATATTTAATTACATTTTATTTTATTTATTCTATTCTATTTTATTATGTCTCCCAATTTAAATTAGTTAATCTTAAATATTGAATTTATTTAACCTTTAAAATAAAATTTTAATTTTTAATTCTTTATTTTTTATTCTTTACCAATTGTTTTTTTTTTGTCTAAATATATCTATATTATTTCAAAAAAAAAAGAAATCAGACCAGAAAGTATTGAAAAACTAAATAAGTTATTAAAAGACCCTCTTTTCGAAAAAGAAAAAGTTTTCGGCTCTTCAGAGGCAGCTGGTAATTTTAGCATGTGGATAAGGGCGGTTTTCGAGACTTATTAAGCTTTACAAGTGGTCAATCCCAAAAGAGAATAATTAAAAGAAGCCAAAAAATCTTATTTAAATGCAGAAGAACAATTAAAAATCAAATAAAACGCTTTGTAAGAGGCCTTAGCATTCGTTGAAAAATTGACCTTCGAGTATAACTAGGCCAAAAAAACTAAAGAAGATCTAGAAGAAAACGTATAAATTTGTACTATTCGACTGGAAAGGGCTACTAGAATTATTGACGGACTAAATAGCGAAAAAATCGCCTGGGAAGTCAAAGAAAATAACTGCTAAAAAGATAAAAAAACAGTATTAGCAGACGCCATTTTTAGTGCAGCCGCTTTGACCTATTTTGGAGTAAAAAATCTTTCATTTTCTAAATTAGCCCATACCATATTTTAAATACAAATAAATTTATTTATTTAATTTAATATTATTTTATATTATTTATCTCGATTTATTAAATTTATATATTAATTAATTATATAAATTACTATAATTATTTTTATTTTCAAAAATCTCATTAAATATTTTAGACCTTCCCTATGGGTATGAGAGAATAAGGTAGATAATTTATTCTTAATCAAATTAACAGTAAATTTATAGTTTGCAACAATAATATAAGTTTGTAAAATAAGTTAGCTAATTAGTTAACTGTGAGCAAGTGGTGCGGACAGTAAAAGTTGCCAAACGACTCTTTTTCCATTGATAATGCTGTTATAATAAAAAATTCAACCAAATGGCCAATTTGTATAGAGTAATTTTTTAAATAAAATAATTATTAAAATAATAAATAGAATAATAATTATTTTATATTAAAAGTCCTTAGTTGTAGGCCAACACATGGATTAAAGAAATGGAAAAAAAAAATAGTTTACTAATCATTCAAAGTAATGTCCAGAATTCCCAGGAGTTGATGATGAAACTAGAAAGTAAATTAAATTAAAAATATTTAAAATTTTAATTTAATATTGGATTTATATCATTTTAATTTGATATTTTTAGTAAAAATTTAAAATTATTTATAAAAATAGCCGCTATGACTGTGGGAAATCCAATTCTGGTTGAAAATCTTTAAGAGTCAATTTCTCCAATTTGTTTGGAACCTTTAGTTTTTTAGCAATATTTAAGTGAAAATTCCAAAAGAATATAATTTGGAGATAAAATAATTGATATTAATTAAAATTTTAGGTAAAAATTTAAAATTCAAATTAGATAAAAATAATTTATTCATTAATTAATTATTTCAATTTTAATGTATAAATTTAAGTGTCTTAATTTTGTACAATTAACCATTTTATTAAGACTCTACCTGACTTCTAAGTTAGTAAATCCAGTTTATTCTCCAGAAATTAGCTCTAAAGTTTGTATTTTAAATTTTATTGTTACAGAGGAAGGATTAATGGATTAAATGCTGAATATTTTAGTGAAGGTAGAAGATCCAGAAAAAGTAATTAGAACATTATTCATTAAAATTATTATAATTATATTTTAATAAATAATTATATTAACCGAAATTAAAAATTAAAAATTAAAAAAAAATATTAGGAATCGTAAAGAATTTAAAACATAAAAGCATTATACGATAACCAAATGGGAATGGAAAAATCTGAACAACAAATCTTAAGTTTGATTACCTAGTCATAGTCAGAAAGTTTATTAGACGACGAAAAACTGATATAGGTGAAATTTAAATAAAATTAAAAATTAATTAATTTCCATATTTTTTAAAAAATAATTAATAAATAATTTACACATAAATGTTTAATTTATAAACTAGGCCTTATAAACCAGTCAATAAGACACTTTGAATTGTTAGAAAAAAATCGAAGAGCTGTAAGAATTTCAATTATTAATAGATAAAACAAGGAGTTTTTACTTTTCAGTAGCTTAACTGGTTTCTTAGTTATTTTTTATTATTATGGACTTATAGGTCCTCTCGCATATGTATTAGTTTAGTTTGGAATGGTTTATTAACTTATTCGAAACTGCTATCAAATAAACGCCGGAATCAAACAAAAATTAAAGGCAATCATTATTTATAAATTTACAAAAAAAAAAAAATAATTATTTATTTTAGCCATAAAAATAACCTTAATTTTTCGCAAACTTTAATAAAATCACATTATATTCATAGTTTCATTTATCCTTAAAATTAAATTTAATAGAACATTTATTTTTAATATTATATAAAATAAATATTAAAAATAGGTGTGAAAATATCAATAAATAATTTATGAGAAATTTATTCGAAAATGTGAGCATTAGTTTGGAGGAAAAAGATAAAATTTTGATTTCTTTTATGATTTGTACTAAAATTCTAAAAATTAGAAACGAAATTACTTAATAGGAATTGAGATTTCTAACTGTAGGCGCAATGGAAAATGAAACCATTTTATAAAATCCTAAAAAAACCTTTTTAAATGAAAAATAGTGGAATGATTTTGTAGCATTTACTAAAATTTTGCCCTAAAATACTGGCTAAGACTTTTTAGAGCACTTTGTTTCCAATGTAGATTAATACTCTGAAATATTCATGGATACATAAGTACAACAAATATTATATTATAATAATTTATTTTATTTAATTAAATAATTTTTTGATTTAACAAAATTTATCTACATATTATTTTTAAAATTTATTTATTATTATTTAAGGTTGAAAACTTAATCATTGAAAATTCTTAACTTAGTTTACTATCCAAAAAATTTCAAAACGAATTGTCTTTGTTTTAAAAAATAGTTTTGATTAAAATTATAAGACCAGATAAAGTAAAATTTATAAATATTAAAATTATTTATTTAGGTTTATTATTAATTTTTAACTTAATATTAAAGATTTATAATAATAAAATTTAAATTTAAATAAGTTAATGAAGCTGATCTAAATTCTAGTGGAAAAGACTTTAGGAAAAGAGTTTATTTAGGCACACCCATACGAATTACAATAAATATATGAGATATCAGAAAATAATATGCCTATAATTATTATATTAAGTTCGGGTAAAAGCATTCTATCTATTTTTTATTAATTAATTTATTCTTTTTAAAAAATAATAATTTAATTTTTGTTTTTTAAGGAATTGACCCTCAAGAAAGTATAGTAAAATTAGCCTAAAATTTAGGAAAAAATAACTCTCTTTAAATTTTATCTCTGGGACAGGGCCAAAACGAGAAAGCTGAAAACATAGTTTTATAATCTTTAAAATCTGGATCTTGGGTTCTTTTACAAAACTGTCATTTATCTCTATCTTTCATGCCAATTTTGGAAAATATTTTCGAAACAAAAAAAGCAAATCAAATGCACAAAAGTTTCAGACTTTGGCTAACAACTCAAAGTCACCCTAAATTTTCCGTATCTTTGCTTTAAAAAGGGCTCAAATTGAGGTCGGAGCCCCCCCACGGCATAAGAAACCTTATGATTTAGGCATACAATAATGTGAGAAACGAGCGAGAATTTCTGGAAATGGACGAAAAACAGCCCTTCATTTGGCAAAGAGCCCTTTTTTCTTTGATTTTTTTCCACTCACTTATTCAGGAAAGAAAAAGGTTCGGACCCATGGGATGGAACTAAATTTACGAGTTTTCGCAAGCTGACTTAATCATTTCTCTAAAGTAAATGGCCATGTTAATCGATAAGTAGGGAGAATAATAAAAAGAAATATCAGAAGAAACTTTCGAAAATCTATTATATTTGGTTGGTAAGGTTTATTTAATAATTTTTAATTTTAATTTTGATTTTTTATTTTATTTAATAAAAAAAATATAAAAAATATAAAAAATCTATTTAAATAAACATAAACTAATTTTAAATTAAAGTATAAATATTTTACATATTTACGTTTAATTTAATATTTACATTAGGCTAAATTAATTACGGAGGGAGAGTAAGTGATAAATAAGATAGAAAGGTTTTGGAATTACTTTTATCTAATTTCATGAATAAGGGTTTTTATAAAAAAAGTTTTGAATTTTCTAAATTGTATAAAAATTAACAAAATTTTAGTAAATATTTGTATAAAGGAAATGAGTAAGTTAGTATGTCCTATATAAGCTTAGAAGCTGAAAGCTAGGAATAATCTAATATAGAAGATGAACAGGATTTTGAAGAAAGCTAACTTGATAATTCAATAATAAGTTTAAATAAATAAAAATAGGAATTAAAATAAAAGTAAATATTATCCTAAGATTTAAATAAAAGCTAGCTTATGAGCCAGGATTTTAATGAAAATAAAAATATAGATAATTCAATTAAACCTCCTTAAAACAATTTTTCTAGTAAAAATATATGTAATTTGTAAGAATATGTTCTACCCAAAATTGAGAGTTAATTTAAAATTGAAAAAAAAATTCAATAGAAAAAATTGCTAATGAGTTAGAATAACATGATAAAATTTTAAATTAATAAAAATAAAAATAAAAATTAATTTGAGTCAGTAAACATAAATTTTTTTGATAAACATTTAGAAGTTATTAAAAACTATCCTATTTATGATTCAAGCGAAGTAATTTTATAAAAAATTTTTTTAATTTTTCATTAAATTATTTTATAAAAAAAAATAGATTTTTGGAATGTATAAAAACGCAGAAATTGTAGGAAACATTTATAGATCAGATTAAATATTAAATTAAATTATGTAATTATTACCAAAAAATGCAAGTTCGTAATAATCTGAAGTAAAAGTCTCTTATGAATAACAAATTTAAAGAATAATTTATAAGTTAAAAGAAAATCTAATGGAACCTGTAAAACTAAAATATTATGCAAAAATTTAAATATATTTTTTATAAATTAAAAATAAATAAATAAATAAATAATTTAATATTAATAATTTTTTAATTTAAATAGTTTGACATTGAATAAGCCTAACGAAAAATTTAGAGCAATAACTATTTAGAGCAGTCTGTTTAGTCTTTTATTTACTAAGACATAATAAGATATAATAAGTTACTAAAAATTATTAACAATAGTTTTTAAATAATTTAAGAAGCTATTGAGGTAAAAAACATAATAAATTATAAAAAAATATATATATTAAATAAATTTTCATAGTTGAATATAAAATTTCCTTTTTATTTCTATATAAATATTATATTATATATTTTAAAAATAATTTTTATTCTTTTAGGGGACTAAAGCTATGGATGATAACATTGAATAAATTATGGAAGCAATTTACGATTTTAAATTGCCTTAAATTTTTAAAAAATATGCCTATCCATCCAATAAATAATTAGGCAGTTGGTTCGACGATTTAAAATAAAAATTAAAACATGTAAAGGATTGGATAGAAAATGTAATAAAAAAATATATAATTTAATGAAATATCATAAAAAGTGGATTTTCATACATAAAATTTATAAAAACTTTATTTTATTATTTCACTCATAAATTTAATAATTTTAATAGGGAAAGCCCAAAATATTTTGGATAGGTTAATTCTTTTACACTTAATCTTTTTTGACTGCAATTTTATAGTAATACTCAAGAAAAGCCTAAATACCAATTGATAATTTATCTTATAGTTTTAAAGTAGTTAATATTTATAGCAAAATAAAGTATAAAGTGGGAAAATAACACCCTGAAAACGGGGCGTATATTTATGGATTTTATATTGAAGGTGCAAATTGGGACTTAAAATGCAATAAATTAACAGATCCTAAACCAGGTCAAATTTATTAGTAATTACCTTTAATTCATTTTATCCCAGGAGATTATCGATGGAATATATTGAAAAATATACTGCCTAATTTGGTAATACTTAAAAATTTTAATACCAAATATTAATTAAATCGAAAACATTTCACTGAATTTCTAAATATAATATCTTTAAAAAAAAAAGAATTAATTTTTAATTAATAATTAAATATGTATTTTAAGTTTAACTTTTATAATTTTAGGTAAAATTGCCAGTTTATAAAACGTCAAAAAGAGCCGAAGAAGTTTAAAGCACTGGAATAAATTAGAATTGGTTAATTGATATGACTTTACCTTATAAAAAAGAGCAACACGTTTGTCCTGATACTTGGAGTATTAGAGGAATAGCTATTTTAACTTAGTTAGACCATTGATAAGTTAAAATTATTATATGGCGTTTTTTTTACCCTTTATTTACGAATTATTTTTAGTTTCTTTTTAAATAGATTAACTTATCACTTGCCGATATAATATTTATTTAGTTTATAAAGATTCAAAGCTAATTTACCAATGCGTTGTATATATATATAAATATATAATTGATAAGCTAAATTTAAGATTTATTTAGTTTAAGATTCTATAATATTATTATATGTAAATAAACTTTAATGTATAAAGAATTTTATTTTACTTATTTTAATAATATACATATATTTAATATTTTTCACAAACTAAATATAAAAACCACTCAAAATATAAATTATTAAATTTCTTCATAAAGTCTTTCTAAATCTTTCATTTAAGATATATGAATACAATAAACTTCTCCGTTTTGCTTATAATATATATATTTATTATCAGGCGATTTTTCAAATTTCTAATTATTATTTAGTTATAGTTTAAAAGGTTCTAATTCTTCTAGATTTAAAATAATTAATTTTCCAGTATCATCTTTTTACCTTATAAATATATATAAATAATTATTATTACCCATATGAAAAAATCAGTACATTAACTCTATTTTTTATTTATAAAAATTTTTAATCCACTAAATATAAAAAATTAATATCACATTAATATTTAAAAATTATCATGGTACATTTAATTGGTTAATCAAAATTTTAGTTTTGATAATTATATTTGGTTAACATAATAAATTTGTTTTTATTTATTAAATTTTTATTAATTTAAAGAGAAATTGTAATTTGGAATATAAAAAATGCTTGTTTTACCAATAATAAAAATAATATAAAATAGAATAAATTTACTAAATCAAAAAAATTGGCCCCTTAATACTCATCTCTGACCAATGCTTTATAGTATAATCGTAATAATAAAGCTGAGATTATCCAGATTTTGCTATTATTTTTGTTAAATTAGGTTCCGATTTTTTAAGAACTTCGTAATTGATTTTATAAATTTCCTCTTCTATATCCATGTCTATTATATGAGATTTTTTTATATATATATACAGAAAGTTTTAATATATGAATTTTTTTATTATACAATATTTATTAAATGTTATTATAATTTTAATATTGGCTTCGATTTTATTTTTAGGTTAAATCAACAATATGTTTGATTATTTTTGTTTTTGAATAATAGTTTTTTATAAAAAAAACTTATAATGTAATTTAATTAAATAGAATATATAATTTTGAATAGATTTTTAGTTTTTAAGCTGATAATAGTTTTTTTTGGTGATTATTTTCGGTGAAATTTTATGGTAAAAAAAATTAATAAAAAATATTAAACTATTATTTTTTATGAATATATAAGATTAAAATCAGAATTAAACTATATTCAGGTATAATTTGGAAATAAATAGAGTTTAATTATTTAGAATTAAAATGGCTTTTCAACAAGAATAAGCATTGAAGATATATATTTATAATTATAAATTTAATTTATATAGGTTATATAGTAAATATAAAACAAAAATGAAAATTAAAACATAATGTTTTTAAAAATATACAAACAAGGTTATCAATAAATAAAACATTTTTTTCCATTTATTTAACTTAATTATAAAAAATTAATAATTACTTTTATTTGTTATTTTTATTGTTATTAAGTTATTTGATTTTCCTATAAACTTAGCATTTTTACTGGAAAATACAAAGATTGACTTTTGTTAATGGTAAAATTAAAAAAATATGACCAATAATAATTTATTAATAATCTTTCTTTATTCTAATTTTTTCACTAACTAAATCTAAGAATAATTTCTCCTTAATTCATTTATTTAATTCTAGACAGTAAAGTTTATGCATACTATCTAACAGTTTATTATTATTAATTTTCATCATTAATTTCATCTTCTTCTCCGTTCTATTATTATTAAGAAAGCAGTAATAACTTAATTTTTCTATTGTTATTAATATTATTATTACTATTTTAATTATTTAAATCTTATTATGAAGATCCATTTTCATTGGATATTTTGCTACTTTAATTATTTAAGAAATCTTATTAAATAGTTTATGCATTTATGCTACCCTCTAAATGATCTTCAACTCCTGAATTTTATAGTTAATTTTAATTTTATGTTTATTTTTTTTCGCCTTCTAGTATGCTTGCCAACAACTCTTGCTAATTAACCGATTATTAAGCATTTTCTTCTACTTTAGCTTGTTTTTACTGTGACTCGTCTAGATTTAGGTTTATATCTGTATTTGAGTTAGAATTTGTATTTTAAGATTATTATTATTGTTATTATTAAGAATACTTTTATTATTGGTTATCGCTATCTTAATAACATTTAGAACAATTATTCACGATTTAAAAAAAAATCTCTTTTATTATATTAACATGGTTAAGTTTTTGATGATCTATATTATCTGATTAAAAATCGATGTCAAAAATGTGTTTGTGAAGCTGAATTACCCTGTCATTGTTAGAAATTTTTTTTATAGATTTGGGATTAATTTGTAAAAAACAAAGTAAATAATGGGCATTTTGGAAATAATCAATCTTAACTTTCTTAGTTTTAACTTTTTTATTGGCCGCAGTAGTTTTTTGTAACTCAATAAATCTTTTACCAGTTAACTTAATATTTGCTGCATATTATATCAACATTTCTTTTATCTAATTAGGCAGATTAGGAAGCAAGTTCATGTTTGAAGGAGTAAATAAGTTCAAAATTTTCAACATAAATAATTTGTTAAAATTTTAGTATTTAGATTTCCACAACTTGGTATTATTTATAATTTATTTGAAATTTCCATTTTTCTTTGGGCATATAGATTTCATTTTTATGTTTTCTACTCCTTTAAAATAAATTTCTGATTACTACTATAAATTTTTGATATTTAATGAATTTTGATTGCTATTTTCGTTTTGGGCTTATTAGAACTATTAATTTAATAAATAATTAACTGGCTGTTGCTATTATAATATAGGATACTATTAGCCAAATTATTACTATTATTATCCTAATTACAATTAGTATTGTTATTGAGGATTATATTATTAAGGTATTAAAATTTGATTTTAACAAAAAGATAAGTTTTATACATTAAAAAAGTTTTAGTTTTAAATGTAATTTGGCATATTAAAATGAACTTAGTTTGAGTTTAATAAATTTTATTACTACATAAAAATGTCATTTTATTATTATTAATGTTATTGTTGGTTTTACATTTATTATTACTCTTGTTGTTATTATAATTATTATAATTATTAGGGTTATAATTGAGCATTTTCGATTTTTATTATTTGATCAATATTATTAAAATTTTTGCTTGTACCTTAATTTTAATTTTGGGAAATTAGAGTTTATTATTAAGGATGTTATAGGTTTTGGGATTATTAGTTATACTATTACTAATAACTCTAGTTTATTTGAAATAAATTATTTTATAAATTGATATTATTAAAATTGACAATATTTTAGAAGTTTTAATTATTTAATTTGACTTTTTTATTAGGATACTGGTCAAAAAAATTCGGTTAGTTTTCTTATTGTAATTAAGTTTAGCTTTAATTTCCATTTTTTTGCATATATTAGATTAAATTTTAATTTATATTAATATTATTATTAACCGATTAATTTTATTAAATAGAAAAGTTAGAATTTGAAAAGTTAGATTGATTTTAAATGATTTAATTTTCTAAATTTTAATTAGATGATATATTTTTAGCTAATAAATTAGATTTTTAACCGAGATTATTATTATTCAAATTACTATTATTAATATCATTGTTTATTTAAGGAGAGTAAATTTTTGATATTAAATTTTCGCCTAAATTAGTATTTTTATTTTATTGGGATTAGTTATCAATAAAAGTATTAGTATTATTATTAGTATTTTTGTTTTATAAAAATACTGTTTATTATTATTATATATTTTAAGGGGTTTAAAAATATTGGTACTATTATTGCATAGAAAAATTCAAAGGAATTTAACTGCTTGATAGTATTTGCGGCTAGAATGAGGCTAAATTTTATTCTTAATTTTATTATTTGGCAGTTGTACTTTGACTATTTATAATGTACTAATTTAAGCTATTTTTACTATTTATACTAGAAATCTAACATTGATTTGTCGTTTAGGGTAGTAAAGTATGGGTTTGAAATTAATTTAACTGTACATCTTTTAAATTTGCCCTTAAAATTATTTGTTCTGAGAGTGTAGAGTCTGAGTTTTGGTGGATGAGAGGAGTTTATCTTTCCAACGCTTTTATATTCATATTGTAAGGTATTTTTAATTTTTTTGTATTTTTCTTTTTTTTTTTTTAATTTTTTATATATTTTTCTTTTTTTCTTTTTTTCTTTTTTATTTTTAATTATCTTAATATTTATTTTCTGCTATCCAAAGAGCTTTTAAAAACTTTTTAAATTAATGCTTTTATAAATAAAATTTCTTATTTTTGTTTTATTTTCTTTCCTTTCTTTTTTAATTCTTTTAATTTGTTAACTTTTTCCTCTTAATTTCTCTTTTTATTTCAATAAATTTTCAGTAATATTATTAAATTTTATATTAATTATAATATAAGGTATTTTAAATTTCGAATAAAATGTCAAAAAAAATTTTGGTATCTTCTGATTTTAATGTAAGGTGGATATTAACTATATTTTATATTTTATAAATATACTACTAAATTTTTTTTTTTTTTTGTAAATTTGTACTCATATAAAGTGGATAAAATGGTAATATCACCTAATTATTAATTTTTTATAGTTTTAGGAAAAATGGGCTTTACAATTGATGGTATTATTGTATTATTTAATTAATTTAATTAAAGAGGTATTTTTATGAGGTACTAATTTTTAAGTATAGTTTTGATTTTTTTTAATTAATTTGATTAATTTATTTAAGTGAGTACTAATAAAACAATTTTGTTATTAATTATTTTAAAAAAATTAAGTAATTATTTTTATGACATTATTATCTCGTAATATGCATTTGAATAATAATAATATATTATTTTATTTTTTATATAAGCATCTTTATCAAATTTTGGTTAAATATTTACTTGAATAATATAGTGTAAAATTAAATTTTTAACAAATATCATATAAATTTAAATATTAGCTTAATAATTTTTCATTTAATGGTTAAAAAAATAAAAAACTATTATAGAAATATTTATATTAAATTATTATTTTCATAGTTTTAACAAATTTATTAGGGTCTGTAAATTAATAAATCAAAAAGTTTTTACACATGATAAAATATATAATCAGTAAAATTAATACGAAAAATTATTTTTTTAAAATTACCAATAAAAACAATAATAATAATAAAATTTATTATTGATTACAAATTATTTTAATTTGATTCCAATTTTTTTGGCTAATTTTTTACCTTATTTCCTAATTTTTTCCTATATTTTCAACAACTTTTATTTACTCAAGAATATTAATAACTTATTACCTTTTTATTTAAATAGAATTTCCATTGTTGAAAAAATATTAAAATATCTCTAATTATCTAAAATTAAAAAATTATAGAAAAAATTGCTACTTTAATAAAATATCAGTTATGTTTTAAAATTAAGGCTATGAATTCTTAAAGTTTTTTGTAATTTCTTTTATTATTAATTAATTATAAAATTCGATTTAATTTAAATTTAAATTTAGTCTTAGAAAAGGAATGATTTAAATTTCAGTATTTATTTACAATATATGCTTTAGAATAGTCATTTATATAAATTTTCTACTAATACTAAATAATTTACTAATTTAATTAACATTTAAAATTCATATTTTTTTTCTTTGGAGCTATATAATAAATAATTTGAGATAGAATTAAATGTAATAATTTTTTTCCATGATACTAATTAAATTAAATTTAAAGTAAAAATTTTATGTTATAATTATAATTATTACTTTTTAACTATTTATTCGCAAAATTGAAATAAGTATTTCTAATTTTTTTATTATTTTTCATAATTTTAATTAGACGATTTAATTTATTTTAAATAAAGCAATATTATGGTCGAAAAATATTACTTGTTTAAATTTTTTTTGACTAGTTTGTTATATTAATAATATTATCTAGTTAATAAAAGTAAAATCGAATTTTTGATTAAGTTTTTAATTTAATTTAATTTAATTTAAATAAGTTCATAAATTAACTAAAGAGTAATAGATAAAATACTAAAATTAATTATTTTTGGGATTTTTTTTTAGTTTTTAATTATTTTTTCTATTAGTATTATAATATTACATTTTTCTATTGTAATGTAAATTTATTAAATCTTGTTTATCATAAATTTTCTGATTAAATTTTTTCTCAAATAATTTAAATTTAGGAATTAATGGAAATATTTATATTTTTGATAAATAATCTAATTATAGTGCGTAATTTTAAATTAATAATTTACAGATATGTTTTAAAAAATATATTTATATTTTCAGTAATATTTATAAAATTTTATATTAGAAATATTTAGAATTTATTTGACAATAGATTTATATTCTTATTTTAGTAATATTAACAACCTTCCAATATCTAAGTATTATAATTATAATAATTCTTTATTTGTTAATTTATAACATTTTAATTAAAATTCAAGGAAAAATCATAAAATTCAAAATAAGAAAGTTTAATTTATTTAAATATTCGATAAACACAAAAAACCAGAAATATAAATAAAATGATAAAGATTATTAAATTTTCACAAGTTATATTTGTTTTATCTATTTTTACTATATTATAATGTTCAGAAGAGTTTAAAGAAGAGTTATTTTTCGAATATTTGCCAGATACAAACAAACATTTAGTTTCATTGAAATAAGATTATATAATCGAGCAAAAATTTGACAAAATCGATTCGAATATCGGGTTTTTGTCCAGATCTGTGTTAGAAAATATATTTATAGCTTCAAATACCACTAATTTTAGAATAGAGTCTGCTTGTGGAAGCATAAATTAAATTTACTTAGATGAAAGTGATATCGGCTAAAATTTCCATTTTCCTTAAAACGGAGTCGTCGTTGTGGCAGACTCAGGCACCTATTTTTAGGTTTTATTATAGAGTTTAGGAGAAGTAAAAAACTAAAAAATATAATTTAAACTCCCATTATCTACACATCATATATTTTCTTATTTATTTAATTATTTATTTTAAAAAAATAAAATTATAATAATTTTTATATAAGGTTTTCAAGCTGACTAAAACCACAATTAAAAATTAGAACCACTTCCAAGTAAAAAACAATATAACTTAGGTTTAAGACGAATCAAATATTTTTAGCAAAGATTACATTTATTCTCAAGATCCTACTGATTTTATATGCGTTAATAATATTGAGTAGTTAAGAATTTATTTACCTTGTGGTGGTAAAAAGGGCTTAATGAGTATAATAGATTAAACCAATTTATTCGCATCCGATTATATAAGTAAATAAATAAAAAATAATATAAATTCTAAAATATTCTAATTTATATATTATGTTCTTAATATTTTTAAATAATTAAATATTTATTTGACTTAGGTATAGTTTCAGATTTCTATTATGATAGAATTAATGATTAAATAAAAGCAACTATTGTTATCAATGCAATTGTACCTCTACAAAATTATAGAGAGTTTTTAGCTGATGAAAAATAAATCAAGTTGAATTGTCCAGTTTTTTAAAGTAGCTTTATTAGCATTGATTCTTATGGTATATTAGAAACTGGGAAAATTTCTGTAAAAGATTTTGACTACAATGTAGAAAAATTATTTGACATGATAGATACCAAATAAAATAAATAAAATATTCAAAAGTATAAAAATAAGTTGGCTGACTTAAAATCAAATTAGATTTTGAAGTCTAATAGGTATATGGGCGATAGGTGGACAGATTTTTAAGGTAATAAATAAATCTAATTAAGAATTCTGATATATTTTTTAACTTTATATTAAAAAACTGTTTTTATAAATTTCTAATATATTACTTTAAATTTTAGGTTTTTTAGTACATGAACTTGTAAATAATGACTAAAAAAGAACTATTTAGATTATATCTTCAGAATTTTTAATTTGGCAATGTTAGCCTGTTTTACATTAAATATAAATAATAAGAGACGATTTATACGAAGACAAATAAATAAACTACACTTTGACTGTAGAGGAAAATTAATCATATTTGTTTTAATTTTATATAGATATTAAACCTTAGGAAAAAGTAAGAATAATTATTCCTATGAATAAATTAATGAAGTCTTTTGAAAACTATCCGCATGATCCTTAAAGAGGACATGACATAATATCTGGTTCCATAGTTTATTCTTTTAAAAATGATATTAATGATCAAAAAGTAAAACATTAAAGTTCCTAAAATTTATTGATTAGATTGCCAGAACCTGATTTTTCAATGCCTTTTAATATTATTACATACGTTTGCGTATTGTTGGGATATGTATTCTTAAGTATATTTTAAAATAGTACTAAAAGACCAAAAATTGATTAATGAATTAAAATTTTACAAGCTCATAAAAAAGCTTTATTTTCAAATCGAATATGTATTTTTATTTTAAATTATTTATGAAAAGTTATAAAAACAAGATCCTATTTTAATAATTATACTTATGTAGTACACAATACTAAATAAAGTAAAATAAGATGAATAAATAAATAAATTAAAAAAAATTGAATATTTTTAATTTATATTTATATAAGTTATATATAATATAAAAATAAAAATAATTGTAAATCATAACAAATCGTCATCATCGTCAGAAAGTAAATCTGGTTATTCTTATTATTACTATTATTACTACTATTCTTAAGCTATATTACTTTTAATTTTAGAGTACAAGTCCATTCTTTTTTTTCTGTCCTCTGCGGAAATATGGCTAGAAGGCCCTTACTTATCTAAATCCAAAGCGACAGTGTTCTATTTATTTAAACCTTGATCCTAACTGCTTTTTTTCTCTCCTTATTATTATTAAGGCTCATTTTGTCCCAGTTCTTAAAACCTCTTTAACTCTTCTTCTCTTTGTTGTTGCTTTCTTTTTCTTAAAAGCTCTCTTTAAGCTAAAAGTTTTTTCTTTCTTTCTTCTAAGGTATTAGCTTGACTTTGAGACTAATCTTCGCTTTTTTCTTACACTTACGCGTTTTTAATCTTTTCCTCTGCTAATCTTCTTTCTTCTAATCTTTTTTCCAAGTCTTCTTTCTTTTTTAACAGGTCGTCCACCGGCGCGGCCTAATACTTACTTTATAAAGGAGGCAAATTTTTATTGGCTTTTAAAGGGGGAAGACTTCCAAGAGAACTAAGTTTCTAACCACTATTTTTAGCAGGAGAAATTTATTATTACTACTATTATTACTCTTTGGATTCCTCTTCCTTCTGTTTGTTTTCCTAAACTGGCTTACTCTCTTACTAATAAAGTTTGTATTGTTCTTTTTCCTATTCTTGTGGTTTCGCAGTTTCTTTTTGCAATTGAGCATCTGTCTTGCTTTCAGCTTGTTATTTCTGTTTTTCTTATTGTTCTTACAATTTTGATTTTGATAGCTTTTCTTCTTATTCTTATTTATAAGTCAATTGTGATTCTAGTAAGGCTTTTTCTAATTCTTGATCTTCCACAGTCTTTTTTATAATTTTAGTCAAAAATAAATGTTTAGATGTATTTATTGTTTAAAAAATAAGTTTATATAATATTTTCTTTACAGACATGTTGGCTTATTCTTTTTAAACAGCCATAGACATGGCAATAGCTAAATCTAATTCTCTTTTTTCTTATTCTAATTCTTTTTGCTTAACTTCATATGATTTTGATGATTTTTTCTTTTAAAAATTTATAATATAACTTAAATCCTACAATATAGTTATTTTATATTACTTGTTCTCCAGTTTAGATTTTAGATAAATCTTTCCCTCCATCTTATTTTTCTAATTCTTTTAATGCTTCAAGTTCTAATTCTTTGTTTCTTTTAACCATTAATTTTTTAAAAACAAGGAAATTGTCAACAATTAAGATTTATTCAAAAATCTAAAAATAGAATAATATTTTACTTATTTATCACATTTAATTAATTAATAAAATAAGTTTAAAAATATAAATATTATATTTATTTAAAAGAATAATATATAAATATATATTTATAATATACTTTTCTGTGGTTTTTATTTCTTAAACCGATAAGACTCATTTAATAGAATTACTCTTCGTTAATACCAATATCTTGCATTAATTGATCAACCATAATTTCAATTTGCTTTTTAAATTTATTGTGGATATCTGTATATTCAAACTTGTTTTCTTCTTCATCATCAAAAACAATGCAGTATTCATCAATGAAATCGTAAATAGGGATTTTCCAAACTATATTTATAAAATTTGTTTAATTATAATAAATTTATTAATTTATTGCTAAAATTCATAAATATATATACATATATATTTTATTAAATATTAACATTGATAAATAATAAATATTTAATTTTCTTTTTAAAATAAATAATAATTATTATTTTTTTTATCAAATTAGTACCTGGAGAAGTTAGATATTAGATTAGAAAATCATAGAGCCATTACTAATTTTTATAATTATTTATAAAAAAAAAAGTAAATATTTTTAATAAAATTAAGTGTATATATTTAAAAAATTGTCTGAATATTTAGTTCATTCTTATTAAAGTCTTTAAGAAACCATAATTTATAAATATTTTATATAATAACATTTCTTCAGTTTTAAATTTTTTTTCAAAATTTAAATTTAGATTTATTATTTAATTTATTTTACATTCTCAGCTTCAATTTAAGATTTTTCTTCTTAAGAGACATTTTTTTTTTTTTGAGCTTAATTTTATTAGGTTTATTACTATGGTTATTTCTAGTCTTCCTATTATTTTTTATCTTTCTTTTTAAACCAACCAAAGAATCCCATTTTTTCGAACTTTTTTTTTTTTTTTCTATTTTGTGAAATTTTATTTTTTGTTTAATTAAAGTTTATTGTTATTTATTAAATTAATAATATTAATGGCGATTAATATTTATTATTTTTTTAATTTTTTTTTATTGATATTAGATATCAATAATCACGATATTTATTGGGATTTGATGTTTATAGCAAAGAAAAATAATGAATATTATTATATATATAAATAATTAAATGTACTTTAAAACCTATTTAAAATTTTGGTTCTATTAATAATATATTGTTTTGAATTATAGTAAAAATAATTATACAAATTTAGAATATTATTATTTAGAAAATTATTTATGGCTTTAAAACTCATCTTAAAAGACAATGTTAAAATCAAAAATATAGTACATATCTATGAATAATATTTTAATTTTAATTCATTTTTAATTTCTAATATATTTCTCTTTTTTTAATCTAAATATATAAGTATAATTAATTATTTTAGTTCTTACATAAACTTATTTTTCTCTAATTTTTTTATAAATTTTATATATAAAAAATTTTAGAATTATAAGTAAAGTTTCAATGTATTTGTTTTCATTAATGACTTCAAAATAACTGATTTTTTTATTTCTATGCTTTAGTTTTATTTTTGATAATTAATTTGCAATTAAAAGTATTTGAATTCTTCAAAAAATTGTTTTATTCGCTATTTTCGGATATTAAAAGAATCACTAACAATTTAAATAAGCATTTAATTAAGATTAACAGTTTCCTCCAAAGAAAGATCCAGTATTTTATTTACCACAATTTAAAACTTAAGTGAAAGTATCTTTACAACCTTGAGTTTCATCTCTTCTTCTATTTATATTTATAAAAATTTTTAAATAATAATAAAATATAGTATATAAAATTATTTAGAATTACATAGGTATCTTAAACTATATATAAATAAAAAAGTGATTTTATAAAAATTATGTTTTTTATATTTCTTTATTTAACAGATTTCCACTGAATTTTTTCATTATATATTTTGATAATTATTTAATATAAATATAAAGACTTAAAATATAGGCATAAGGTTTATTATATTTTAAAATCAAAATTGAAAAAAAAAATTATTGTAATTTTAAATTATGCAAATCATCTATTATTTATCATAATAAGTTATATAGAAACTTTTTAGAATATACATATATTTAGAAAAAAACACAATTATTATTAAATTTTTAATTTTCTACTTACTTTATTTTTATTTGCAAAATTTACTACTTCTAATAATTATTTTCAAAATAGAAATTTGTTATAATCATAATAAGAAAAATTTTAATAAAACAGAAAAAAAATTCTTATTTTTAAAATTAAATATTTTTATTTTAATTAAATGTGAATATTTATGATGAATTTTTACACTTATTAGAAGCAATTTAAAAAATTGATAGATTTATCTTTGCAAAATTCAGGTTCGACGAATTTTCCTAATACAGTAGATCTGCATAAATTGAATGCTTTTCTTTCTGCTTAACATTATTTATTTCCTCTAATGGAATGAATTAACAATTCTAAGCTAAAATTAAAAATAATTAACAATTTTATAATTTTTGGATTTTATAAGTAATTTTTTATTTTTTCATAATGTAAAAATTCAGGCTTAATATTGCAATTTTTAGTAAAATAATAAGTTTATTGTAATTTTTGCTAAATTTATCTTTATGAAATTTAGGATTTTTATGCAGAACAAATATTATTAATTGTTTTTATTTAATCAATTTGTACCTTTCTTCGTCGGTATAGGAATATTGTTAAGGAGGTACTACAGACATTTTTATTTGTTATTTAATTATTTTGTGTTATATATTGATTATTTTATGTAATATTTATTGTAAAAGAATCTTATTTTATTAATTTTTTAATTAAATTAATTAATTAAAATAGAGCCTGATTGATTACTAATTTTTTCTCAAAAAAGGGTTTGATAAATGCATACCTTAATAAATTAATGGAATATATAATTTTTATTCCTGATATCAATTTATTATTTTTATTGCAAAAGTGATACTTTTTAAAATAAAAAGTAAATTTAAATATTTTTTAAAAAAATATTAACTGTTTTTTTGGATAGAATTTGTGACTTAAGTTTATTTTATAAAACTTAAATTTTAATTTTGGTAAAATATTAAGTAAGTACAAATATTTATGTATATTAATATATATAGAATTTTATAATATAAAAAATATTTTTTTAAATAAAATTTTATTTTTAATTTTACATTAAATACTTAAATTTTTTGAAATATTAAAGTTATAGACTTAAGTATTTAATATTGGAGTGGTGCAGTGAGGTTATAGAATTATTAAAAAATAATTATTTTTATTTATTTTTAATAAAATGAATCGATTAATTTCCTTTGAATTTATGAATCAAAAACTTGTTATAATTTTATTTTTCTTTTTATTTTTGATAATTTTTATTTGAAAAAATAAAAATAAACAAAGAAATATTAAAATATTAAAAATAAAAATATAAAAACTTGCTTAGAAATAAGAATTGAATATAATATATAAACAAAAAAATTAAAACTGCTAAAAAATGTCATTTATGAGAAGAACTAAACAATCTTAGTCTTTACATTTTTCCACATCTATATAATTGTAAGAACATAATAACGGAAAAATTTAAGAAGAAGTTGAAGTTTTTAGAAAAAAATTAGAATATTATAAAAGGTGATTTTATAAAATATGATAAATTATAAAATATTAATTTAAATTATAATATTTTAGGATCCAAATGTTAAATTATTTATAAACTAATATTGTTTAATTTTTATTTTTTTTATTTTTTAAAAATATTAAAAAGGAAAGCTTTAAACTTGACCGAAATTTAGAATAAAATTCAGAAAGAAGTTAACAAAAATAAATAAGAGTTCGAAAAACTGAAAAGTTAAAATGAAACAAGTATATAAAAAAGAGCTGCATGTAATATTAATTTTTTGCAGAAATAGTCTAGTCATGTAAAAATAAATATTAATAATAAAAACTTTTAAAAATATAAATATAAAAATAGTTTTATTTTTTCAATTTTTTATAGTTTATCAGTATTTTATTTAAGTTTTTAAATTAAAAAATAATTTTAATTAACTTTTTTTAAAAAAGAAACTCAGTGTTTAAAATGATGTTTTAGGGGAAATAAAACAGCTTAGAATTGATATTGGAAAATTAAGAGCTGAAAAAAAGAAAAATAAAAGCACATTAGATATTTAATAATAAAAATTAAATTAAAGTAGATACGAATTTGATGAATTAATGGAGCAATTGTAAAATAATCAATACGGATCATAAATGGCTCAAAACCATATTTTTGAACTGAAATAATAAGTTGAGTAAAGTGAAATGTAGTATAACCAAAGAATTAATATGCTATAAGTAAACCATATACTATATATTATTTTTTATTTTTCTTTACATATACTAATTTTATAATATAATTAACTGATTCTTATATTGTAATAATATTGTTTGATTTATATTTTATAAATTTTATAAAATAATTTTTATTTTTCTAAGTGATTTTTGATATAAATAATCAAATTTATTTTTTAATAGGAAGAATTAAGACAAGACAGAATGATGAAAGATACTTCAATGAGAATGTAAAGTAAAGAAGATCATAAATATGTAAATATTGATGAAACAACAGGATTAATTTCGAGTAATTAATATGGTGCAGTTCTGAAAAACAGATGTTAAGAAATTTCTGCAGTAAAAATTATTATTATTTAACTTGATGAATTTAAAAAATAAAAAATATTAATTTTTTATTTTATATGTTATATTTTAAGGCTAACAAATATAAATAAGAGTTAATTAATTAATATACTAAAAATGGCAGGGTTTTAAGTGATTGTTTTGAAAAAATGAAAGTTATGTCTGGTATTTTTGACATCGAAGAAGTTGCTAAACTGTACATTTAATCCGAAGGATAAAACAGATAACTGTAAAAATTACATTTTAAATTAATAAGTTTCATTTTCGATATAATATATAAATTTATTATAAAATAAAGATAAAATTTCGTATATGAAGTGGAAGCAGAAATAAGAGAAAAAAGAGAAATAGAAAGATAGTAGTTAAAAAAAATAAACAAATTAATTTAGTAGAATGAACAAATGAAATAAATGAAAGAAAGTGGCAACTAAGCGGATTAAATTTCTTATTTGTAAGAAAAAATATAGGAAAAACAGGAATCTGCAATTTAAGGATAAGAAAATATGAATAAAATAACTTCTTGTTATATGGTAAATATGTCAAACTAGCTAAATATGAAAAATTTATATTATTAAAATTATTTTCTATAACTTTATATAATTAATTAAATAAATGAATATACATTTTTTTATTTAAATTTTTATTCTTATTACAAAGAATTTGGCTAAACAACTTGTCAATAGTAAATTTAATGTAAAGGGAGAAAATAAGGTTTTCCCTGAAGATTTATAGCTTAATCATACTAACATAACTTTCTTTTTATGTAAAAAAAAATAAATTTAATAAAATAAAAATTAATATAAAGTGACTTAATTTTAAATTTTTTTTTAGCCGAAATTGATTAATTTGTAACTAATGTGGAAAGATTTTTAATGGAAAAAAATCCTCAAATTTCAAACAAGATGGAAATATTTAACTTGTTAAAAAGTATTCCTTTAAAAGAAGATAAACCTAAAAATTTAGTAAGACTTTTCCTAAATATTCATAATATTAGTTAAATTCTATTAAAATATTTTTTTATTGATTTTTTTTATAAATTAAAGAATGGTTTAAATAACTTGATTAAAGAAAAAGATAATATTCCTACTGAAGGAGTCGATAGAGAATACTTGGAAAAAGTAGTTTAAGCTACATTTTAGTAATTTTAATAAAATGGTTAAAATCCGAATTAAAATCAATCTTTGCAGTAAAGTGAACTTTATAACAAAAACTAATAATAGGTAGAACAATCATAAGAATACTAAGAATAAATGTGATATTTAATTCAATTATTTTTTACTTTTTTATTCTATAAATTAAATCTTTATTTATTACTAAATTACCAGTATGAGTTAATTATTTTATTATAAATTTATATTATAGTAAATTTTAAATATAGAAATAGATTATATTTTTAATATATTTATTAACATTTCTTTTACCAGTAATTTAAATTTGGCGCAAAATGTAAAAAATAAAAAATTGATATATAGAATTAATTAATTTATAAAAATTAAATATTAGAAAAAATACAAATATTTAAAAAATGATGGGTTCAAGAGGATTGTTAGTAGTTTTTGAAGGGCTTGATAGGTGTGGAAAATCAACACAATGTTAAAAATTAGTTGAAAGATTATAAAAAGATAAATTAGAAACCGTTTTACAGTCGTAAATTATTAAATAAAATATATAAATAAATCTGTATTAATATTAATATTTAAATTATTATATAAGTAATATCTTAGTCTTATTTTTTAATTTTTTTTATTTATCTCTTTAGTTTTCCCGATAGAACTACAATTTTAGGATAAATGATAAATGATTATTTAAAAGGCAATAAAGAATTAAATAATGAAGTCATTCACTTATTATTTTCTGCAAATAGGTGGGAAAAAAATAACTAAATGATAAAAAATTTATAAAATAGTGTAAATATTGTTTTGGATAGATATGCATATAGTGGAGTAGCTTATTCATCTGCAAAGGTATTTTAAATACATCTATATAAATATATATATATATTACAATTTATATAAAAATTTAAAAATTAATAAACAAAATTAGTTTTTTTAATTTATTTATTTATTTATTTTTAGGGTTTGGATGTTTAATGGTGTAAAAATAGTGATATCGGATTACTTAAACCAGATATAGTGTTTTATTTATATTTGGGAGAAGAAGAGTAAATTAAAAGAGGATAATATGGAGAAGAAGTTTATGAGAAAAAGGAATTTTAACTAAAAGTTAAAGAAAAATTTGAGTAAATTTTAAGAGAAGAAGATAATATCGTAATGGTAGATGCAAGCAAAAGTGTTTAAGACATCTCTGATTTTATTTATGAGTAATTTAATATAAAGGCTACACAAATTTTAAAAGATTAGGAAATATAAAAATTATGGGTAGATTAATAAAAAATGTGAATTCAATTTTTTTATATTTTAAATATGACAAATTTATATTTTGATATATTCAATTATAATAATTTATTTGTTGTATTTTTTTTAATTTTATATAATCAAAAAATGTAAAACCTATGAATTCTAACAGGGAATTTTATACATATTCATTTAATATATTTGTTATCAAATAAAAACTTTATTAAAATAAAAATAATTAATCAGGTATTATAAACTATCAAGCAGAAATTTTAGAAATACACAGAAAAAAACAAAAAATAAAAAAACAAAACATTCAAACCAATAATTTTATTAATAAATTAAAACTAAAAACCGAGAAAAAAGTAAAAAATTAATTTACAAAAACAAAAAACTCAACCTTTTTCCCGCACAAAAACCAACAAAAATCCATAAAAACCCAAAAAACTCATAAATTAATTTAAAAATGGCATTCGTTTACCAATCAGAAAGAAAGCCCACCCACATATAAAAACCAACAACCGACGTAAACGTGGGCCCGGGCGCTTATTACCAGTACGATTACAAAGAAGATATCATCGAAAATTTAGCTTCTTTCAACACGAACGCGCCCAGAGAACAAAGAATGAACAAAGATTAGTTATTGGTCCCCGGACCCGGCGCCTACAACATAGCGTAGAATAATTTAAACGAAAAAATTGTTAGATCTTCTAATAATGAAGATATCAAAATCATAGAAGTCCCCAACCCTTAAAGTCAATTTAAGTCTCAAAGTAAAAGATTTCAACACGGCAAAGACAAAAATCCCGGGTAATTCCTCTATTTTCCCAGTTTTTTCAATTTTCATAACTGTTTGCAAATTTTGTTTTAATGTCCACGCGACTTTCTATAGGTTATTATCAATAATTATCATAAAATTAGAAATAAGTTTTATAATTTAAAGCAGGCAATAAAAATACATCTTTTATATTTTTAAAAATTTAATTGAAAAATGAATATTAATTTAACGATTGATGGATATAAATTTTATTTATTTATTTCATTATTTCATTATTTTAATTTTTGATATTAGTCCTGGTCAATATGAAGCTTTAGAATAATTTAAAAGACAATAAAAATTATATCCTAAAAGTTTTCATAATACAGAGTAATCAATAATGAGAAAATTAGAAGAAAAATATACGAAAACTCCATCTATCCCTAGTAAAATACATTAAAATGGATATATTTAAAAAGGTAAATTTATTAAATAATTATAAAAAATTACTACTTAACAAAATTTTAATTTTACTTATTATAATTTTAGTTTTTATTTTATTTATAATTTTTTTTTTATTTTTGAATTAGATGATTAGTTATAGTTGATTAAGGGAAACTAATAAAATTATACAGGGATTAAATAAGACGTGGTCGGACCCGGCGAATATTAAGCATTTGACTAATTTAAATAAAATAAAGGCACAGAAAGATGGGCCAAAAATGCAGAGGAAAGATTTAAATACAATCACAGGCAAACTTAGAGCGTGGGCCCAGGTGCTTACGATTTGTAATCTAGTATAACACCGTTATATTAGCTAAAATAAGGAGCTAGTTTTGCTTCAAAAACTGTAATCAAAATAAATTTAATTTCTTATGATATTTTAGTCTATTAACTTAAAAAAAAATTTAATTTCAATAATTAATTAGATGAGGATTAGCGAATAAAGAAAAGGAATGATAGCAAATTAATTTTTAAAATAGAAATCAATGGCAAATACTTCTATTGCATCTTCCAGAACAAGAGATTAAACAGAGTTCGACGATTCTGATTCTGAATACGAGTATATTGATGTAAAATCTTAAATAATCATTATAATTATAAAAAATAAAATTTAAAAAACTTTTAATAATTAAATATTTTAATTAAATTTTACAGGATACTACTCCTGGACCTGGATATTATCATAACGAAAGTGTTCTAAGCTCAATCAAACCTTAAACAAAGAAATAAAAATTTTAATTTTTTGGAACCGGTTCCTTAAGATTTAAAGAATAAGGAAAATAATATACATAAGCGGGACCTGGAGCTTATCACGGCTCGGAAATTTCGAGTTTTTAAAGAGCAAAATAAGAGTAAAAATATAGAAAACCTCCTTTCCACTCATCTAACACAAGATTTGAAATAAGAAGAATCCAAGAAAAAAAACCCGGACCAGCTTCTTACGACCCCAGAGTCACCGTAATTAATCGAACTTTAATATTTATAAAAAATAACTAAAATAATTATATTAAAAATCATTTTATTTAAATTTTTTAATAATTTATAATTTATAATTTAATTAACAGCTGCAAGATAAATTAATAGATAAGGTTTAAAAAGGCTATAGAGGCAATTTTGGAACTACAGATCAGAGATTCAAACCAGAAGGAATGGATGAATACCCAGGACCTGGGTCTTATTTAGATCCTATTCAAGAAAGAGATGAATTGGGAGGATAAACAATGGCTAATTTTAAAAGCAAAACTGTTAGAGGGGAAAATTTATCTAAAGGTATAATTTATAAAATAAATTAATATTTTAAAGCTCATTTAGTACATTATTAATGAACTAAAAATTAAAACTAAATAATATCAAAAAATTAAGTACAAAATCAAAAAAAAATAATATTTTTTTTTAAAAAGAAAATAAGAATGAGAAATAGACTGTATAAGAAGCTTACTTAAATGATTATTATGATATTAGCAGAAAAATACATAAGGATGACGAAATTGATACTGATCTAAAAGTTCCAAGACCAGCTTTTGGGAGTTCAGTTAAAGACAGATTTTAGGGTCCTAAATTGGAAAGTATAATACAAAAATTAAAATTTATATATTATTTTAATATGCTAATTAATAATAAAATTAAATTTTTTATTTATAAATAGAAAAACAAGATGACGATGACGACGATGATTATGAATATTATACTAAAGACACATAAAAAATAATTGATAGAGAAATCGGCAGAACTAAACAATGGAGGCAAAAACCTAAACCTGAGGTTAGGTTTGGAGTAAAGGTATAAAATAAATATTATTTGATCATTTAATTTAAATATATTCCCATAACTTTAAATAATAAATTTAATTAAATAAAAAATAAAATGTTTAAATTTAAAACATTTTAATATACACAATTTTAAGATTAAAATTTAAAATAGGCAGAAAGATTTAATTATAAATAAAATGGAGATGCACCTGGGCCTGGAAAATATTTCTAAGCTTAGGAAAATACTTTCGATATAAAAACATTTAATGTTAAATTTACCCCTATAATTTGATAAATTATTACATTATAAAAAATTTGTAATAAAATATAAATTTAAATTACACTTATAAAAATACAAAATATAAAATATAAATGATTAAAAATATTAATATAAATTACAATATTAATTAATTATTATATAAATTTATATAAAAACTAAAAAAGGTTTAAAAAAATTTATGAATTATCTAAGATTTTTAAAAAAATAAATAAATATTCAAACTACTTTTAATTTAATTTATTAAAATATTATATTATTAAAAAAAATTATTAAGAAATAATAGTATTGATTATCAAGTATATCTTTATTTTTTTGATTAAAATAAAATATATCATACATTATTTCCGATTAAGTATAATATTTTGTAAAAGAAATTTGGTATATCTAGTAAATCATTTAGACTTTTATATAGTTTAAATATTAATTAAATAATAGAATTAATTTTTCAACTTATCTTAAAGGTAATTCCAATTACCTAATCACTTATCATATAATAAAAAGAAAAAATATTGGGTTTTAAAAGGTATATTAATAATCGATAAAAAAGTTAAAAAAAATAAAAATAAAGATAATAAAATCAAAAAAAAATACAATGATTTACAATTTTTAAGAACAAATAAAATATACTGAAATTATTGGGAATTTATCTCATGATGCTAGAAATATTTTAGCTTTAAAAAAAAGACTTGAATTTCCAGAATTAGCTATGATTGACACTGCAGTAGCAACCATAGAAGGCCAGTATTATTAAAAATAAATAATTTTAAGTCAAATTAAAAAAAAATAAAAAAAAATTAAAAATATTTATTTTCTCTAATATATAATTTAAATATCTGCAATAATAATTTAATAAACTAAACTTTTAATTTGTATGAAAACGATATTTGGTTTTTATCATAATTTTTAAATATTTACAGAGCTAGAGAAGTAATAATTATTTTCGAGCGTGATTAGAATAATGCGTTAATGAGAGCAAAGGAGATTTTAAGGTCAATTTACAGAAATGTTTCTTTTTTACTTAAATCTTTGGAAAATATGAAGGATTTGGATTACTAGAGTTTAGAAAAAACCTATTTTGAATAACTAAAAGAAAATTTAAATACTTAATTAAAACTTATTACACATATTGACACTGGCCTCAATAGTATATATTGTAATTTTGTTTAAAATTTATCTAATTTTTAAAAAGATTAGACTCCTGATCCAGCCCTTACTAAAATGACTAGCTTAATGAATTTCGCAATTTAACCTAATTATAAAGGTAAACCAATAAACATACACTAATAACTATTATACTATATATATATATTAAAATTTAAATTTTATATAAAAATGGAATTTGATAATAAAGTTATTTTAATTTGTTATAGAAAAATAGGCGAATTTGGATAATTTAATTGCCTTTACAAGAGATATTTGTAATAGAGCTCATCACATGTAATCAAAAGTTTGTCCTTTATAATCAATAGAAAAAAACAAAGAGGCTGCAAATTAAGTAATAAATTAAGCCGGTCAAATTGAAAATTAAACAAGAGCTATGCTTGCAAGTTTTGATAAAGATAAATAAAACTTCGCTTAAATAGCTAATGTAAACAAATTAAAATAAAAACTACTTTGAAAGAATTTTTCTATTATTATAATTAAAATTTTCTCTATCATTAAAAGAAAATATGAGATATTAATTAAAAATTTTTATAACAATTTTTTTGAAAATTCTTTAAATTTTTTTAAATATTAGGTTGTAACGAATCAAAATAAGGCTTTGGGCGTTTAAATTGCAAATTTAAAAAAAAGCATCAAATAATTGGAAGAATCAAATTAATAAGATATGGCTAATTATTTGACCTAGATTTTAAGTTGGATACAAGAAAGTTAACACGTTTATGATTAGGTACAAAAAAATCAAAAAAGTTAACTGGAATTTGTATTTTGAGTTTTTTGAATAAAATAATGTACTATAAATTTTAAACTTTTATAACTTAAAAATATATTATTAAATTTATATAATAAGTGATCCATTTTATATATCATTATATGCATATTAAGAATTTTATAATACTTTTACTTTCAATTTTTATTACTTTATTTTGATATATTGTGTAAATTATTATTATTTTGAATTTTATGATTAAAAAAAATGGGAAAAATATAATAAAAAAGAAGTGTTTTTTATATAAAAGTTATTAATTTTAAAGAAATACGAAAGTGAAGATATTTTTGTTCTCAAGAATCTCTCTATAGTTCAGTGGTAGAACGTTCGACTGTAGTAGTTTATAGTAATCGAAATGTCCCTAGTTCGAATCTGGGTGGGGAGATTATTTTTTATATTTTTCTAAATTTATTTTTAATTAATTTATTCCGATATAATAATAAAAATTCAAAAAATGTATAATGACTAAATAGAACATATTAATTTTAAATTCAAAGTGTAAAATTAATTTAAATTTATATATTAATAGATACTTGTACATTTGAGTATACCAAGTATATTAAGATAAAAATTTCTATTTTTTTTCATTTTATTTAAAAATTAACCTGTAACAAATATAATTTTTTATAATAACTAGGGTATTAATAATAAATAAAAATAAATTTATAATTTTTAAAAAAATATTCTCCCCACCCAGATTCGAACTAGGGACATTTCGATTACTATAAACTACTACAGTCGAACGTTCTACCACTGAACTATAGAGAGAATCATGTAAATTTGGGAGATCTTTATAAAAAGTTGAATATAATAGAAATATAGTTAAATAAAAATTAAATAAATTATTTTTTTTTTTAAAATTTACTTATACAAAATATATTAGTATTTATAGATTTATATTTATATATTAATAAATAATTGATAATTTTATAAAATTAATATGTGGTTAGTATAAACTATTTTTACTATGATTAAAGCAAGAAAATTGATAATTAATCTAATTAATTTCATTATATTTCTCTGATAATTTAAATAAAAATAAATAAACTTCAAAAAACTGTAAATTTAATAAAAATTTCTAAGTAAAAATATGATATAAAAAATTTAATAGCAGCTAAGTTAAATTAGGAAAATTAAGCACAATAATAGTAGCTTATAAAAAAATTTAACCCAATTTTAACAATATAAAATAACAATGTTAAAACAGGTGAGTTAAAGAAACAGCTACTAAAATTACTTAAAAAAAGTAAATTTCTAAAGCAGACTACAATTTTACAATTTTTGTTAGCAAAAAGATCAAAAATAAAGTTTAGATTTAGGTTTATAAGAAATAAGAGACGTTTTATAAGGAATTTAAATAGAAGGAAAAAATGTGATAAACTCAAATGTAGTTTAGAATTTACAAATTTTAGAGGGCGGTAAAATTTAAATGCAAATAAAAACAAATTTAAATTTCAGAAAAGTCTCTTCTATAATTAGAAGTTCTATAAAGGAAAAAGTGCCCTGGGCTAAAAATATAGATATCCAACTGGCAGGTAAAGATTCCCTTTCAATTTTGGACAAAAAACAAGGACTTTCTAAAGTCAAAAAAATTATCGCAGTTTCTAGTTGCAAAGGAGGAGTTGGAAAGTCTACTGTTTCTATAAATTTAGCGTTTTCTCTCTAAAAATTGGGCAAAAAAGTAGGAATCTTTGACGCAGATATTTATGGGCCTTCGTTACCCACTTTAATAAACAGAGAAACTTCAAAATTATATGCTCACGAAGATAATCCCAAAAGTAAAATAAATATCAACAAAAATTAAAAAAAAAAAATTCAATTTTATATAAAAAACTGTTAAAGATGTATTTTTAGAATTTATATTAATATTTTTATATTTAAACATCAACAATTAGTAAAATAACAATAAAAAGTTATTGCTTCTATTCCGAAATATAAATAATATCTAAATTAAAAATTTTAATAAATAAAAATTACAATAAAAACCACTAAAAACTTAAATTAAATCTATTTTTGTTAATTAAAGTATATTAAATAATTTTTTTAACTTAAGGCGTAATTCCGATAGAATATGAAGGTCTAAAGGCGATGAGTTACGGTTTCGTGACTTAATAACAGTCAATTTTGAGAGGGCCCCTGGTGAGTTCAATTGTTAGTTAGCTTATTCATTAATGTGACTGGGGAGAATTAGACTACTTAGTGGTCGACATGCCTCCCGGAACAGGCGACATTTAAATTACCCTATGCTAGGAATTACAGCTAACTGCCGCTGTAATTGTTACCACTCCTCAAAAACTAAGCTTCGTAGACGTCGTAAAGGGCATACATATGTTTGACAGTATGAAAGTGCCCACTGTCTCCATAGTTGAAAATATGGTATATACATTTTAAAATCCAATTTTTTTTTTATTAATAAAATAACTTGAGAACTAAAAATATTATATTAAATCTTGCATTTCCAATAATCAATTTTAACTAAAATTTTTCAGTAATACTTTACTTGCGACGGATGCGGAAAGGTGCACCAGCCTTTTGGACAAGGTTATTTAAATATGATTATTAAATAATTTGGAATCAAAAATTCCTTAGCTATTCCTATAGAAGCTTAGATTTCTAAGGGCTCAGATTCTGGAAAACCAGCTTGTTTAGTTTTACCTGAAGAACACGAAATTACAAAAGCTTATTCAAAACTGGCCGAAAGTGTGGAAAAAGAAATTTTAGCCTTAGAATCTCTAAAAATCCCTGTAGTCAGGTAAATAAACCTTCATTTGCAAATTTTAATTAATTTATTTATTTATTAAAATTATAAAATGTTGCTTTTTCAATAGATACCAAACCGGTACTTAAGAAGTAATAGTTTAAGAATACGGTTCAAACAAAATATTAAAAAAGATAAAGGCAAGAGAATTAAGAAAAAAATGCCAGTGTGCAATTTGCATTGACGAATTTACCGGAGAAAGTTTGATAGATGAAAATAAAATAGCCGAAGATATTTACCCTCACAAAATAGAGCCCAAAGGAAATTATGCTGTCGCTATGGTTTGGAATGACGGCCACAACAGTTCTTTGTACCCCTATGAAAGGCTGCTTAATTTATGATTCTATTTATAAAATATATATTTTATATTTTATATTTCATATTTCAATATTTAAATAATTAAGAAAGGGCTATTAATCGTTATTTTTAAGTATTTTTAACTTTTATATATATATAAATATAGTATAAAATAAAATAAGTTATATATTACATTATTTAATTAAATTTAAATGGTAAAAAAACCTAAATTAATTATTTATAATTTATAATTTATTAAAAATCATTTCTTTTTCCCTTTTTTTCCTTTCTTCTTTTTCTTTTTTTTCCCTTTAAAAAATGGATTTACTGGTAAATATTCGCCCAATTTCGGCATAATTTCTGCTTTACTTCCCACAGCGCCTTCCGGAATCAGCAATGCATTTTATAAATCTTTAAAAGGAATATTAATTTTATGCCTGGCCATTCTTAATTTTATATTTTAAATTTCGTCAATTTATTCGTCTCTATATTTTTCAATCGGGAGCTTTTCAAAAACCGCACTAAAGGGCCTATTTTATTTCTTATATGGATTTTCCACCTTTCCGTAAATCGAAAGACCGCTTTGCAAATTTTTACGTCTGTATTCTTCTTCTTTTTCTTATTGAACAGTTGGAATTCCTATTAACTTAGAATATTCATTTCTTGTTTGCTCTACTCTTTTATTTGACATTTTCTGCTCCAGCCCAATAATACTCGACTACGGTCTTTAATGGGTTGAATTTTATTTTTTCGCAACTAACTAGTGCTAAGCGTTAGAAAGATCTAGTAAAATTAAAAAAATAATTCAAACCTATTTTCTTATAAATTCTAAAAAATTTTAAAATAAACAATTAGCTTCTTATTATAATTTACCATTAAAGTTTGTGTCTCTATGAACTTTAAAAGACTAAGGTCTATTTTTGGGCATATGGCTAGCATCATACATTTAAAACTGGTCCTCAAAATCTTCTTCAGATTCTTCTCCCTCTTCGTCGTCTTCTTCATCATCGTAGTCTATGAATTAAAATTCGTTATCTTATTTTTTTGAATTGTTTTCCTGCTCTTAAAATTGGGAGTCCTCCTCGTTCCACCCCGCTCTGCTCCTAGGCGAATCGTTTTGAGCTATTCCCATTCTTTTTAACTTCTTTCTTTCTTTTTAACGCTCCATCTCTTCTTCTCTCTTCTAAATCTGCTCTTTTTTCAAAATTTCCCTTACTATCGAGTCTTGGAAAACTAATAAAATAAAGTTCCAATTAAAAAATAAAAAATTTATAATTTATAATTAATTATATATAAAATTTAAAAAACTTACTAAATTATTAAATATTTTTGCATTCAATTTAAAAATTTACTAAAAATAATTTATAATTATTTAAAAAATTTACTAAAAATAGTTAAAAATATACTAAAAAACTGTTATATAAAAATATTTTTTTAGATATTACCTGGCTTTGTGTGATCTATTTATTTCCCAATTTATCTTAATTCTTTATTTGTGTATTCTTTTGGTTTGTACTTAGTTTCTTCGAAATTGTGCCCCAATTTTGTTTATTCATATTTTCGGTTAATTTCCTTTTCCAATCTCGACTTGGTTTTGGCCCATTCATTTTTAAAATAAATATATTCCTAATAACATTAATAATCATTTATTTTTCTAATTTTTTATAATTTATTCAAATATTATTTAAAAATATACCTCTTCTTCTCTTTTTTCCTGGACTTCTTTATTCCTATTTTTTACCCAAAGTTATTCCATTTTGGCTTCGCTTGGGTGGTCACTCGGCTTATAATACTAATAATTAGATCTTAGTTCAAATTATTTATTTAAATTTTCATTCATTGGGTCACTCGTAATTTTATCATCTATAAAGAAAAATATTTATTTATGAACTCATTTTAAATCTAACTTATTAATTATCTATATATTACCTTAAAAGGCTGGAATTCTTGGCATCATTTTCCTTTTTTATTCTTCTTCTTTTTCTTTTTCCGCTTACTCTAACAATTGTTATTCTATGGGCTTATCTATTCCTGCCATATCGATTATCTCCAAATTTTGATCTTGATCTTAATCCTATCCTTATTAATTATCTTCAGCATTGTCTGCATCTTTTTCAAAAAATATTTAAATCAAACTCAAATTAAAAAATTTATATGTAATAATTTTTAAACAGAAATTACAACTTTTGTTTTTTTTTAAAATTATAAATTATTTTTTTACTTTCTATTTGATTTTCCTCATTTTTATTATTTTATTCTTCCTCTTAAGGTTCTTCCTCAGCTGGAAGTTCAAATTCCTGCTAAGGAAGATAGCCATAAGGTTTGGGAAATACCATTTGGCAATCTTCTTCTTTAATGTCTTTTTCTTCCTTTTTTTCTAAAGGATCTGGTAGTTTCAGCTATTTTGTTTGGTATTCTTCAATTCTTAAATAAAAATTATGAAATAAAATCTGTTTAAAACCAAAATTTTTAATTTATTTAGTTATTTCTAAATTCCTTACTTTAAATAGGGGGGATCAGCATCATGGTGGTCAGTTCTGTGCCCGCATTAATAGTCTCTCAAAACCTATTCTTTATATTCATGCGGGCCTAAATTATTTAAAAATTACTTGGGATTTTATTTTTTTAGTTCTTCCTACCTTCTAAGTTCTTCTTCATCTTTTTGCTCTTGTTGTTCGAAAAATACATCTAAAACATCTCTTACGCCTTGATTTTTATACAAATTGTGGGTTTCTCCTTCTCCTTCATCTTCAGCTAAAAATTACTCATTTTCCTATTTTTCTTCTTCATCTTCTTATTCAACTTCCTCCAATTTCTCCACAAAAACTTTTTTTTGCTAATCTTATTTATAAGTGTCTTCCATATAATTTCCTTCAAAGGCAACTGCAGATTCAGGCCTCATTTTTTTATTTGCTTTATTTAAAGATCCAGAAGTTATTCTGTTACCCAATCCAATTGCAGTTACAGGTCTCCCCTAAAATAAAAATAAACAATTAATAAAAAAATAAATTTATTAACATTATTTTATTTCCCTTCTAAAATTTTTCTATATTTTTTTATTTTTAATTTAAAAATTAAATAAAAATAAAAATATTTACTTATTATGTTTGTTATTGTTGAAGAACCTTTTCTTTCCAATTTTAAGAAACAAATTTTTCCAGTTTGGCGCCGGATAAAGGCCTTTAAGTTGTGCTTGAAGTAGACGGCCTCATGTGAAATTTGCCACTATCTGGCTACGTAGTCGCCGTTAAAGGTCTAAGTTTATTATCTCTCCTTACTTTAGAAGAAACTGGCCTTGGCATAGTCGAAAGGTCGTAAAAAGAACAATATTCTTCATCTTATTATTATTACAATTAAGATTTTTGCTCTGTTTCCTCCATTTCCGATATCTATTGCTACGTCTACTGTTGTAATGTGTCTTCAAACTACGATTAGTAAGTCTAATTGAATCTTACACTTTTGGTCTAATCAATGAAAGTATTCTTTTTAAGCGGCTTTAACTTTTTTTATTATTCAATTTTTTTTAACCTTGCTCGACCTTCTTCAGCTTGAACTGAAATCGATTTTCCAACGTTTGTTTTAAAAGAAATCTTATTTTACGATTTTAATTTTTCCAGTTTTTCTAGGTCTAAAGCGTCTGCGTTTCCATTATTTTGCAGTTGTATTAATTAATCTATGGCCCAATTCTTTGCTTTTTCGGCAAAAGAACTCTACAAAACTCTATCTTTCGTGAAAATTACCTCTGAAAGCATGGTGAATAAATTATTACAAAATTCAAGTTTCCAGGGCCCATTTTTAAGTTCTAAATTCTGAGCTTAGTGTTATTTTAATTCTTAATTAAAGTCTTTTAAAACTTGTAAAGTGTCCTAAAAATCCATATTATTGTCAACCCATTTGCTTTATAAAGATTCCGTATCTATTTCTATGTACTTGAAACTGATTTTTAAATAGATGAAAATAATTATAAATTATAAATATCTTTAATGTACTATTAAATTTAATAATTTAATTTTAGTGCGATAATTTATAAAAATTAGAATTTTTAAAATTTCAATTAAAAATGGACATTTATCTGAAATAAACTGAATAATTAGATAATTAAATTCAAAACAAAATATTTTACTTTCTTGACCAAGTTGTAATACCATAATTTTTTTCTAATTGTATTTTGTCCAATAACTTTTTATTAACCTAAGTTGAAATTTTGAAATTTTTGTTAGATTAGTTTTTTAAATAAATATCTGTTTGATCCATTAATCTTTTTCACAATTTATAAGTCAAAGTTTTATAATTTATTTCTTTTCCTAATATCTTTAATGTATGTTATATAATATAATTTTTTATAATTTTAGCTTAGAATCTTTTTATTTTGTGTTATATGTTTAATTGTATAATTTATAGTAAGCTTAGTAATTTTTGTTTTTTGGTGGGTTTATTTTATTTGGTATTTTGTTTTTAAGTAAAAAAAATAAATAAATAGTCTGTTATATTATAATTTATTTTAATTTATTCGATTGGTATATAAAAAAAGAAAAGCAAAAAAAGGCTTAGTTATTACTATTTATTTATTTAATGATATAACTAGAATATATAAGTGTTTTTCTGATATGGAGTGCTTAAATTTTAAGCCAATAAAATTTAAATTAAAAAGTAATTTATGTATTGAAATTTTAGGTAATTATTGTAACTTATTATTAATTAATTATAATATTCGTAGAGAAATAAATATAAAACATATAATTAAATAATTATTAAATAGTATAAATATATTATAATATATTGAAAAACAAAACTATAATAAATTTATATGAGAAAAATTAAATTACTAAAATATTTTTTTAAATTAATTTTTTTCAAAAAGCATTAACTTTTTTTCGTTAAAATTAATATAATTGTCATTATTTATGTTAAGTTTCTAAATCGACTTAAAACTTTTAAGCAACTCATCTAGATCCTCTGAAACTTCCTCTTCCTCCTCTGTTTCCCCCTCTAGAGAATCCTCCTCTATTTCCTCCTCTGTTTCCCCCTCTATTTCCGAAACCTCCTCTGTCTCCTCCTCTGCTTCCCCCTCTGCTTCCCCCTCTATTTCCGAAACCTCCTCTTCCTCTGGAGTTTCCTCCTCTTTAAGTATTTTTGGGACATTCACTGTTTTTTAAAAAAAATTTTAATTTTCAATTTTAATCAAATTTTAAACTTTAACAAATTATCTGCTTTAACATAATAAAAAAAAAAATTTACTATTTTTTGTGACCGGATTCTCCGCATAAGAAACAGTTACTGTTATCATTTCCTCCTTATTTGGTTTCAGGGCATTCGCTATTAAAAAAATAAAAATTTTTAAATAAAAATTCATTATCGAAAAAACATTAAAACAAATAAAAATATGCAAACATTTATTACTATTTTTTGTGTCCTCCTTTTCCACAGTTGAAACATTTATCGTCAGATTATCCTCCATTATGTCTTTAATATTTTTAAGGTTAATCTTAATTTTAAATATTGGCTCCTTTTCTTTTTTAATTTTAAACGGGTTATTCATCTTCTTCTTCTTCATCATCTTCTTCTTCCTCATCTTCATCAATTTCTTCGTCTTCATCTTCTTCTTCATCGTTAGCTCCCTATAATATATTTAAAACTCCTTTTTAAAGTTAAGATTTTAATTATTAATCTACTTTTTCTCCTTCGGCTTCGATTTCTTCTTCTTCTCCTTCGCTTTCTTCTCCTTCAATTTCTTCTTCTCCCTCTTCAATTTCTTCTTCTTCTTCATCTTCTTCTTCGCTTTCTTCTTCAGCTTCAGCCAATTTAGCTCCTTTTTAAGCCTTTTATAATCTAATTACAAAATTAAAAATTTAACTCTATTTATTTTCAAAAAAAAATATAAACTTTATAATATATTTAAATTTAGAGTTAAATCAAACAATTAATTTTTAAAAAAATTTAAAGTAGATTATTTTTTATAAAAAACCCAGTTGCTTATTAAGAGGTATTAAATTAAAATTTTTATATTTTATAAAAAAAAAAAAAATTTTAAAAAGTGGCTATTTTAAAAATATTACAAAAATGATGAAAAAGTTAAAATTTTATTTTTGCTTTTTTTGTAATTATAAAAAGCTCAAAAATCATTTTTTAACTTAAAAATTTTAATAGCTTTTTACATTATTAAAACACTATTTCATTTAAAATAGAAGTCTGAATGACTCTTGTAAAATATAAATTTTTTATTTTTTATTTTATTTTGTAAGATGATTTAGAAAGTATAGAATTGTATTTTTGCTTTATTTAGTTTTATTTTGTAATTAAGCAAACTTATAATTTCGTTTATTGAATCTATTTAATTAGGCTTAACTCAGAAAACAACAAAAAAAATTAAAAATCATATATGTGCAAAAAACACATATTTCCCAAATTATCGAGCCATTCCAATTAACAGGGAAAATATAAAATTTTTATCATAAATAAATTTTAATTATATAAGAATTTTTACGCTTTCCAAGCTTTAGGGTCAATTTCGGCTTCTTCATCACTTCCGTACATATCATCTTCAGATTCATCAGCATCAGGTTCATAATATCCAGTTAAATCAACAGTAATTTTTCCATTGACTCCGATTTCGGCTTCTTAATTGGAGTGAACATATAAATCTAAAGAAATACTTTCTTATTTATCGGATTCTAAAACGGCAATAACGTATTTTTTTCCTAATTGTAAGTAAAAAAAGTTAAAATTTAATTTATTAGAGATAATTATATTTTTCGCTTAAAATATTAATTTAAATTAAAATTTGTATCATTTCAAGTTAAAGTTTTCTACCTTCTAATTTAGCGTAAACCTATCCTTTTCCTTTAGATTCTAAAGAAATAGCGGCGTTGGTTAAGTGAAGCATAGAAGCTTCAATTTATTCAGTTTCAGTGAATTTGAAGGTATTTTTTTCGGTGATTTTGGTAGCCCAGAACATTTTTTTTAATTTATTAAATTTTACTTTTTTATTGTTTTTTTTTTTTTTTTTAATTATTTTTTATTTAATTATTATTATTAAAATTACTTCATAAATGAAGAAGAGGAATAAAGCAAAATAACATTTATTTGGTTCTTTGATTAATTAATAATTTTGATGGAATTGTTTATTATCATTGGTTTTTTGTAATTGTGTAGTCTTATAGAAATATTAACTATATACATTTTTAATAAAAATTGTTATAAGAAGCATTTGATAAGACAGAATTATAATAAATACTAAAAAACTAAGCACATTTTTAATATAAAGAAATATGTATTTTGCTTTTGAATTTAATTTAATAATATATATTAAATTTAAACAATATTAATTAAAAAAATAAAACATTTAAACTACAATTACTACTAAATTAAAGATATAATTAATATATTAAATATACATTATTTCTAAAATTATATCACATATAAAAAACATAAAAAATTTTTATTGGTAATTAAATCATGTTTATATTTTCAAAATTTTATTTAAATTTTTATAATAGATTATTTTATTAATCATTCTTAATATAAAAAATAAAATGATTTTATTATTAATACAATATTATAACATAACATATCAATATAAATAAATATTTCTAATAGATAGTTAATTATAAAAAGAATTTAATAAAAACAAAAACCAAAAAATAAGTGAAAATTTTAATCACTTTTATTACTTAATTTATATATTTTTATTATTATTTGTTATTACTATATTAATTTTGATATAATTACAAAAGAAAATAATAAAAATTGGTAAAAAATTACAAATAACAAACAAAAAAGAAAAGAAAAGAAAAATAACAAGTAACTACAAAAATAAAAATAGCTAATATTTTCGGTATTTTTTAAATAAAAATTATTATAATTCATAAAAAGTATTAAATAGTAATTAACCAATGAGACAAAAATCTGATATTGTTTGTTAATAAAGTGACGACTATAATGCATAGTAAAAAGTTATTTAATTTTAAATAGTTTATTTTTAGAATAATCACTTTTTTTTTTAAATCAAATTTATTAAATATTTAAATTAGATCAAGTAATAATGGAAAAAATAGAATTAATTTAAAAAAAAAAAGTTCAGGTATGGATATGTTTTGTTCTTGTTTTGGAAATAAGTAATAAATTGTTAAAAATGCCATAATAGAACTTTTTTTAATTTTTTCACAAGAAAATAAAAAATAATAAAAATTTTTTATTAAATTGTGTTTGATAATTATATAATTTTAAACAAAGAAAAATGTCTATGTTTTAATTTCCTAAAAAAATAAATAATTATTTAAATTAAAAATATTTTTTAAAGTAATAAAAAAGTTGTCAAAAAGAAAAGGATTAACTATTTTTAAGATATAGGCTTACAGAGCGATAAAGACAAAGTAAACAAGAAATTTTTTTATTTATTTTTTTATAATTATTATTTTTGTAATAAAAATATTAAAATTTTTAAAAAAATAGGGGAAAAAAACTCTTTTATTAGATTTAGATGAAACTTTAGTACACGCATCATTTGAATATATACCAAATCCGGACTATACTTTAGTTGTAGTAGTAGAAGGGTTTCCCTATAGGTTTCATATAAAAGTTAGACCTTATGTAGACGAATTCTTAGAATAAATGTCAAATTTTTACGAAATAATGATATTTACAGCTAGCTTAAAAGAGGTAAATATTTTTTTCTTCCATCCACAATCAATTTTTATTAAATATTTATATTATATAATTCATATGAAAAATAAAAGTATTTTTAAAAATTAGCCTTATATTTTATTACCATTATTAGTACGCAGATGAAGTTTTGAAATTATTTTTTAATTAAGATAAGATTTCTTACAGATTATATAGATAACATTGTAAATTCAATGGAAAAAATTATGTTAAGGATATTTCTAGAGTTCCAAGAAATTTAAAAGATCTTATAATAGTAGATGTAAACATTAAATTTAAAGTTTGATTTCAAATTATTATAATGGTCAAGTTTATATCTAAAATTAATAAATTGAATTAAATAAATAAAAATAGAACTAGTTGAATTGTTTTGCAATGCACCCTTAAAATGGATTTCTAATTAAAAATTTTTATGATGACCAAGAAGATAGAGAATTAATAAAATTGATTCCTTTTTTGAAATTTTTAAGTGATGTAAATGATATAAGAGACATTCGATAATGGCATTTTTAATTCAGATAATAAGGATCTATATCATATATTTCAATGAATAATAAAGAATAAATTTGGAATCCACCCGTTAAAACGTAAAAAAATATAGAATTAAGCGGAAATGTTACTTCAGACGAAGAAAGTGAACAGGATTAAAATAATATTTTAAAACAAAAGGTAAAAATAAGGATAAATTAATATTTAAACAAATTAACAAATACAAAATCATAATTTTTAAATTTTTGAAGGAAATGGAGGAAAATACTCCTTTTAATAAATTAAATATAGAGGAAAAGGATGAAAAGGTAGAGTAAAATTTTAATTTGCTAGAATAGGTAATAAATATATAATTAATTATTAACATAACATTTTATCAACCATTTAATTTATTAATTTTAAATTTTAATTAAAAATATAATTAAAATTATCCAAATTTGATATAGAATGTGGTCAAACCGAGTAGTTTTAATACAAATGAAGACTTTATAAATACTAATATGGAAATACAACCGACAACACAATAAAATAACTCACCTTCAGTTGAAAGAAGTAATATAATAATAAATTCAAAAGAGGACTTAGACTAATCCTTGGATTCAGATTTGGAAGAGTTTGGAAATAATAAGAAAATTGATATAGAAAATAAAACTGGATAATTTTAAACAATTTAGGATTTAAATTAGAAATAGGAAAAATTTAATTAAAATAATTCAAAAAAAATTTTGGATTAAAACTAGCCTTAAATTAATATAATTAGGTAACAACACTATTGATAGATTTTTTTATAAAAAATATTTTGAATAATTTTAAAAAATTGATAAGATATTTCGTTTTTTACAATTACAATTATTTGATTTTTTATCAAAAAAACTTATATTTATTTCAATTTATAGGGAAATATAAAACACTGGTATAAATTAAAATAAAAGTTAGATTAGATAAATACATAAAAAAAATACAAATGGATAATTTACTGCCATTTAAGAAGTAACGGAATATGAAGACTAAGAGCCAAGGTCAAGAGGAAATACGGGTTAGCAAACATAATTTTGCGGAAAATCTCCAAGAAACGACTTTAGTTAAGAAAATTTGTAGTTTGATCAAAAAACTAATAAAGAATAGTATCCTAATTAAATTTAAGACGAGGAATTGAAAAAATAAAAAGAATAAGAACAGGAAAATAATTACAACCAATATGACTAGTTAAACCAAAAAATCCAAGATAAATTAAATAGTCCAAAATTCATAAATTCTGAAATGATTTAGATTTAAATAAATGAACATAAAAATTTAAATTAAAATGAAAATTAAAATAAAAATAAAAACAAGAGTATAAGTCTTAGTATTAATAATAATCAAAGTAGTAAAATTAATAATTAAAGTAGTAAAAATAACTTTTTAAAGAAAAATACGCACAGCTTGAGAAAAAGTAATATAGAAGGAATTTATAATATGGAATATTAAAATTCACACTTATAAGAATTAATGACTATGAAAACTGAAACAGTTTTAAATGAAGATGAAATTCCAAACCATTAAGAAAATTAAGATTAGTTTGTAATTAAATTCTTTTATTTTATATTTTATAAATATTTTATTATTTTATTTTTATTATAAATAGAAAATAACTAATAGTAAAAATATAAGTAAATAACTCACAAGTAATAACAATAACGATAATCTTAAAAATAAATCTAGTTCAATTAAAAGAATGAATTTTTCAAAAACTTAGTCCTTCAACACAATTTATTTGGATAATAAATCTCATTTTTCAAATTCGAATATTTAAGCCCAACATCCTAGTAATATAGTTTAAGAATAAACAAAAAATATTATTTTTATGCAAAATTAAGAGTTAATTAGACAATCAACCTCATATAACTAGGAAATGTTCTCAATTAATAACGCTTCAATGAAAAGCTCAAACATAAATTAAAATAATTAAAATAATTTAAATTCTATTATTTAAAGCAAAAATATATAATAAAGTTAATTTAATAAAGAAGATGCTATGCGATAATTTAAAGATGGGGTTAAATTCGCTAAAACTTAAGATATAACTGGCTACAATAGTAATAATAATAAGAGCGAAATGCTAAATAATAATAATAAGAAAGGTGATAAATAGGTCTTCAAGTCACTGCAAGCCTAATAATTAAAAACTTTTTAAAAATTAAAAACTTTGGGGCAAAATTAATAAATTCAAGATAAAGTTAACGAATTTTTCGAGAAATCTAAGTGTGTAAATTAATTAGAACCTGATAAAGATTGGAGGCATATTTTATAAATTAATTCGCCCGAAAACGACTCTGAAGATGCCGAATTAGAATAAAATTTTGAAAATTTTGAAAAAAATCTGTAGAAAAATAATTGGGTTGGAAATAATAATAGTAATTCCCAAAATCTAGGGCTTGTAAAATAAATGGGATAATAATAAAATAATAATGATTTGTATTAAAATTTAAATGCAAAAAATGTGGAAAATGATAACAAATTTTTGGTAGTTGGGGATTCTTAAAATATACATATTAAAGAATAATAAAAACTAAGTTCGGGGAAGGGTTAACTTTATGGATAATAAAAATAAGATAAATAAAAAGAATAGAAAATAAAAAAATTTGATTTGAGCATAAAAATGTGAAAAAAATTAAAATAAAATTAAATTTATTTTTAAAAAAATAAAATAAAGTATATTAAAAATAAAATTTACATTTTTCAAATATTTAAAGTTATTCTATTATTAATTTAATTATTTAATAATTAAATTTAATATTGTATAAATATTATTATTTTTTAATTATATAAAAAAGCTTTTAATTTACATAAGTTATATATAAATAATATATTATATTAAATAATTAAATTTTGTTTATCAATTAATTTAATTTTTTTCGTTTTAATATTCCTGGTCCTTTTAACTAATTTGTTATTTTTCGTTAAGAGAATTTTGTAAGTCTTTTTCAACTTCTTATAAATAAACTGGTAAATTTTACTAATTATCTAACATAAATGGTAAAAGTGACTTATTATTCCACCTTCCAGTTCCGTAGGTAGATATATGTTTAGTGTGAAATTTGGCTTCTTCTGAAATTTTATATTATACTGTTGAATCATATTTTAATTTTTTTTCTAAAGATGATATTTAATTTAGTGAAATTAAGTGCTTTTTAGTGAAACAGAGTAAATTAAAATAGTCGATTTGAATTTAATTAGTTTCAGGGATAAATTGTAGCGATTTTATCATTCTTTTACCCATAAAAAGTGTTATATATATCCCTAGGATTGAAGACAAAAACAGAACAGCACTTAGCTTAAACAATTTTTTTAATTTTCGTTGAGCTTTTTTGGATTTTTTTTACGAAAAATCATTATACTTTTAGTAACCATTATAGCCAAAGAAAACTGCAGTTCCTTTTAAAAAATAAATAAATAATCTATAAAAACAGTAATTAAAATTTTAAACATGTAAAGTAAATTTAATTTAAAAATAAAATAATTGTCCAATATTAGAAATCTTTATTTTTATAAAATATTTATACCAAAACAATATATAAGGATCTAATATCTTGATACTATAAAAGCAACTTTTGTCCAGAAATAAATATTATATAATGGTATTTGATTAGAATTTACTTCTTTCATTTTAATAAGTAATTATTTATATTCATTAATATTTTATTGACTGAATTTAAGCTCAGGATTTCTTAAATATTTTTGCATTATTTCTTCATTCGATTGAGGAATTTAAGTAGTTTTTTGCTATTTTGTACAAAATGTATAGTGTGATATATTATTGGAAAAAAGTTTGTTCTGTTGTTTAAATAAATTTTAAGATATTTATGTATTATGATTTAAAAATTTGTAATATTTTAACATAATATTGGTAGGTAATTATAAGCTTTTTATTTTTATTTGATATTTTTTAATAAAATTAAAATATTAATTCATGGTAAATATATAGAAACTAAATTAAATAGAATATTTAATATTTGTTTAATTATATTATAAAATGAAATGAAATTATATAAAAATATAGTAGAAAATTTTAATATACATATATATGAAATTTTAAGCTTATTTTAAATCTTTATATTTTTATTTAAATTATGAACAATTTTTATATACTAATACGTTGAAATACACAAATTTTATATAATTTTATAACAATTTTATCAGTATTATTCATAATTCAAATTAAGTTCCTTTAAATATAGTATCTTTGTGGTCATTTTTAATTTATTCTTCTAATTCTGGGGTTAATTCGGTTTAAATATTGTATGTTTCTTTTAATTCATCTAAGGTGTTTGATAATAAAATACTGGCAATATATGCTGAACACAATTCTAAAATTTCTTTACAGTATAAGTAATGGGCAGTCTATTTAATAAAAATATTTGTAAATTATCACGTAAAAATTTATAAATAATTATTCTAATTAAGTTTAAAGTGAAAGATAATGCGAAAAAATTAATTTATTCTTAATACAATTATTATAGTTTACATTCATTAAATTATTTAATTCTTCTTATGATAACTTTGTTATGTAATTGTAATCCCATTCTTAAACAAATAATTTTAATTAAGAAGAAGGTAAAGGTTTAGGAATAGGATTAGGAGGGTTATCTAAACCATGATATTGAATAAATTCTAAAACTAATTCAATTTATTCTTCATCTAATTTTAATTCAAATTCTTAGCTATCTTAATCTTCAAAATCTTTTTAATAAATATTTAAATTTATATAATTAATAATAATCAATATAATAAGTTAAGTTTTCTTTTAAAAAATATTTAAATAATTTCTAATTTTTTACACTAAATATTAATTAAAAATAAATAAAATGTATAATCTCAATATGTAATTAAATATTTTATAAATGGAAATAAAAGTATTCAGTTATTTTTGCATACTTTTCATATTTTTTCTTGTTGTTTTTAGTTATATATTTTATTTATTTATTAAAAAAATTTTTAATATCTTTGTTTTTAATTTTTACCATAGTTGTTTATTACTTCTAGATATTTTTTTGCCAAATCTTAAGGAACTGAGTAAGATTTTTAAGAATTTGGTTAGTTTGATTTTAATACTATATTAGGAGATTGCATGTTTAAAAATTATTTTTGATTTTAATGACAATTTATATAAATTTTGTGCGGGTTTATATTATTTATTTTTTATTTTTTTGATTGATTTTATTTTTTTAATTTTTATTTTATTATATTTTGATAGTATTTTGAAAAGTTTATTAAATATTAAAAGTTTTTTTTTCATTTATATATAAAATTAAAACCTACAAGAATTAATTTTTTCCTAGTCAGAAAATTTGTACCACAAATATTTTAAGGTAAGTTAATTATTTTTAGCACAAGATGTCTAAAAATTTTAGGATAAAATAAATATTATATGATACTAATATCTTATTTTATTTTTTAAAAATTATTTTATAGGAATTATATAACAATATATAGTATAAATTTTTATGGAATTAGAAATGTAAATTTTTAAGTGCTTTGAGTTATTTTGCATCATTTTTGATAAGGGTTTGAAAAATACTTATTTTAAAACTATAATTCAATCATTCTTTCTAATTCTGGAAGTTAATTAACCCATTAAAGTTATAAATATTTTTTAATTCTAATAACAATTCTTTCCAAAGTATCAAATTCAGAAAACTTTTATTATATTTTTGGCAATATTTCCCATTTTTTTTATATTTCTAGTTTTTCAATAAGAAACTTTTTAAGCACTTTATCTTCTTTATAATTCTTTTTAAGTTTTAAATATTCATTAAACATATTTTTAAACCATGCCCAGCAAAACTAAAGAGAAATCGACCTATTTTTTTAATCTAAAACTTTAAATTCACTTATATAATTTAGATAATCATCTTATTAATTTTATTGATTCATGGTTTTTTCTATATTTTTATTAAGACTAGAAACATCACCAGCTTCTTTCATAACTTCCATAAAACTAAGTATGAATTTTTCTTGTTGTTTTTGAGTTTTAACAATTTTTATAATCTTTAAAGAAAAAAAATAAATTAACTTAAAATTTTATCAAAAACATTAAAACATATAAACTGTATAAATCAACTTCATTTTATAAAAAAATAAATTTAAATTATCTAAAAAATTTACTTTCTTATGAATTTTTGGAAGGTCACTAAGGTCTAAGTAGCTAGATAAGTCGTCAATGACATTTCTGTACTGTCTTAATTCCACATCTAAACAGTAAGATAGTTGGTTTTTTAATTTTGAATTTTACTCTTTTATTTTTTCCAAAAATTACAGATCTGCTAATAATTATTTATTTTCTTATTACAGTTGCTGATTAAGTTCTAACAAATCAGAACACCTTTGAAAAATCAACTCATTTTCTGTTTCTTCTTGTTCTTTTTAGCTAATCAATTGTTCTTTTAAAAGACAGTAATCTTATTGAAGTTTTTCTTCTAGGAGTTTTGAAGTTTTTAATTTGCTTTGTTCAATTATTACTTAGTCTCTCATCTTCAGGTTAGCAGACTAAAAATAATTATTCAAAATTTTATAAGTAGAATAATTCATAATAAAATTTATTTTATAAAGTATAAAATTTTAAATACTTATTAATAATCATAAAAAAATTATATTTTAATATTTTAAACTATTTAATATAAATTTTACACTCAATTCTTCGTTTCTGGAAATTAGACTTTTTATTTCTTGTTCAGATTCATCTAGTAAATTTCTAAACTCTAATTTTTCTCTTCTTTCTAAAAGAACCTATTTGTTAAGTTCGTCAATTTCGTTTTCATAAACCTAAACTTATCTGCATTTTTCGTAAAAATCTTCTTCATCAATCGTTGTATTTGGTAATTAGTAAGATGATTATTATTACTATGTATTTTAAGAATAACTTTAGGTTTTATACTAACTTTATTATAATTATTTTTGTTTTTAATACTAATGATTATATTAACTAGGTCTTAATAGCTATTATGATGATGAAGTTTTAAGGTTATTTTATTAATTATATTAAATTGGACTCGATTTTTATTAATCTTATTTTTTTTAATTTTAAAAAATATTATAACGGTTTGCTTTTTATTCAAATTCATATCTTTGTTAATTTTCATCTTATTAATAATAATCTTAAATTTCTTCATTTTAGGAATTTTAATCTTACGATATTAAACTTGGCTCGTTATAATGAGAGTTCAAATTTTTTTTATTTTTCTACTGTTTTTTCTAATTAAATTTTGCATTTTTAATTAGACTATTTTCAGAATCAAAACCTTAATTGATTATCTCCTAAAGTTTATTAATTTCTTCTGCATTTTTAAAATTTTCTATTTTAGAAGTTTCTAAATCTTTTGCAAGTTAAACGTTCCTTTTTTATAAAAGTTAAATATGATTTTGCTGATTTTCTATTTTTCCCTGTAATTACTGATTAAACTTTATTTATTATTCAAGTTCCATTTTCAAATCCCAGCTATAGAATTATTCATTTGTATTGTTATTAGATTCATTATCTTCTTAATTTACTAACATTCTTTATTATTATTCTTAACTTAATCCTATTTTACCTAAATATCTATTATATGAATTTGATTTTTACACTGAGTCTTATTGTAAACTTTATATATCTTGATCCTAATTTTAATTCAATTATTATAACTACTAATCATTTTCATTGTATTCATTTAAGTCTTAATTCTCATTATCTGAAAAATTTTCCTATGAATTTTGTTTCTACTATAAGAAGTTATTATTTTTCTAAAATAAAGTAAATTTTTATGATTAAACACATTTTTAAAATTAAAGTTAAAATATATAATTTAATAATTACTACGATATTAATTTAGTTTTGAGAGTCTTTTTAAAATCTTCTAAATGGCTCTAATTATTCTTACGAATCTTTGCTTATTTACTCTTATTATAAAAAATTCTCTTCTTCTTAAGATATTAATTATTGATATAATTATTGTTATTGCTAATCTTATTCTTCTTAATTTAATTCTTATTATTAATATTGTAAATACTATATTTCAGGGTTAGATTATTACATTTATTATTCATCATCGTTATCACTTATTGTTGTTTATTTTTAAAATGTTTCTTTTTTTAAATTTTCTATAGATTCGTCTACTTCTTATTAGGTTTCTTCCCTTGAAATTTCAGGAATCAATGATGTTTTATTTTCCATTCGAAATTATGTTTTTAAATACTTTTTTATTGATATAAAATATGATAAAAACTATTTTTTATTATTTGTTGACTTGAATTTAACTTTACTTGTCTTTGATTATTTTTCAAAATAAAATCTTATATTTAATATTTAATATTAGTAATTATAAATTTTAATTTTTATTTATTTATGTAGAGGTTTTTGTTTTTTAATAAAATTTGAATTTTAAAGTTAATTACCTGAACTTGATTATTTTGAATGGTTTTTATTAATTGTTGAAATTTGAAATAAAAATATTTTAATCAAATTAATTATTTTGTAAAAATTATAAATATATATATATAAAAATATTATGATTAAATTCCATTTCAAATTATTAATCTTATAAAATTAAAAATATAAAAACTTGTATCAATAGTTTATAAAATAATTTATTTTTTAATATATATATATATCAGTTAATACTTTCCCTTATAGCTTTACTTCTAGCAATAACTTATTTAATTCTTTCGTCTAAAGAATTATAAACGACTTATTTATGGTCAGATTAACTCTAATTATGATTTTTTTTGTCTGACTATTGTTATAACTATGTTTAATATATAACCTAATCTAGTTATTTTTATTTTTATTGAGATAAAAGTTATATTTCTTTAGTTCTACTTGATTTTTCCTCAGATATCTCTGTTTTTTAATTAGAATATTATTCTAAAGGTGATAGATTTTTTGTATTACTATTAATTTTGCTGGGACTTTCACTTTTTAAATAAATTTATAAATAAAAATTACATTATAAAACTGGGTTAAAATTTTAATATATAGTTTTTTAAAGTAAATTATTTAGTTTTTACGTTAAAATATTAGCCACTTATTTTTAAGCAGAGTTAATGTATTTCACACCATTGTTTTCTTTTTCATATTATAAAGTTTAATTTTCATGAGGAACTTAAAGTTTATATAAATTAAATTAAATAAAAGAGACAAAATAAAATTAAATAAATTCTATAAAAATAACACTATATTAAAATAAAAAAATAAGAAATTTACTTTGAACTGCGTTTGGATGAGGCTTTTCTACTTTTTTAAATCCTCTTTTTTCCAATTCCTAGAAATCAATTTAAGAACCCTACTGTTAAATCTATTATGTTTTATCGTCATAATTTTATTATTATTATGATTAAGAGTTATTTAAATTACTTATTTAGGTTTATTAAGGTTAAGATTTTACTAAAATTTATTGCTACTATTGTAGTGAATATTATTATTTTTTTAATAATAATTCTTATTATTATTTTTACTACTATTATTTAAAATCAAAATTATAAGTTTAAGGTTTTATCTATTAATTATTGTCGAGTAAGATCTTTTATCGTTTTTAAGCAGATGTAAGTTCAAGGTTAATTAACTAAGAATCTTTTGTCATTTGAGGCAATTCTACAGGCTTTTGGTTAGAAAATATTTATTTTTGGCTTTTTTCCTACCCACCTTGTTAAGTAGTTTATTATTATGAAAATTATGGAGATATATATTAATTATTTTATGATTAATATTATTAATCCAAACTTTTTTTTTATTAATTTTGTTAGTTTTATTAGGCTTGACTTTATGATTTTTGAGATTATTCAAATGTATTCTATTGATTTTGAGAATCTTATTATTCTTTTTATTATTCAGTTGTAACTTTTCTTACCCTCGCTATGTGAGGGATTCCATTTATAAGAACAATTTCCCCATCTTATTCATTACCGTTAGCCTCTTTAAAAGCTTATTAAGCCTATTATATTATCTAAGATTATTAAGTTTCTTTTGACTACTATAAATCTTATTAAGGCTATTTTTATTATAAAATATCAGTTGTTTATTTTTATACTTAGTCTGGTTATTCATCCCTTTATTGAGAATTTCTTAATGATTATAGTTATTATTATTGTTATTATTATTGCCTATTAACTTATTCTTATTAGAAGGTATGGAATTATTGATTTTAAGGTTGTTGCTATTGGAATGTTTAATATTGAGATTGATTTATCATTTGATGAGATTATTCTAAAATCTATGATTAATTTGTACTTTAATTTTAACCTTATTCATCAGTTCCTGTGTTTTATGTATCGTTAGGATTTAAAGTAAATTAATTTTACATTTACTAATTCAATTAATACTATTATTGTTGTATATTTAAATCTTAATTTTAAACTTGTTATGAAAACTATTGAGGCATAGAATTTTAATTTTAATCAAATTATTATAATTACTGCTATTAATTAGGTGGTTAAATTAATTATTATTATTACTATTATTATTAAAATTACCATTATTATTGATTTTAATAATTTGAATAGTTTTATTATTATTAATGGTTTTAAGCCTATTATTCATCTTGTTCTGCTAATTACTACATATAATTATTATTTTAATTTGAAAATTAATTAAAATCCTCAGTTGAAGCTTATTACACTATAAGTTCCCATAATTCTTTACATGATGGTCTTTAAATAGTAAAGTCAAGCATTTTTTTTAAAAAATTTGTTAGGCTAGGTGAATAATATTGAGAAACAAAATTTATTCTTTCATTTATTACATGAGCAAGTATACTGTAACTCTTAAATTTAAAATAATTAAATATTTTAAAATTATAAAATAAAGAATTTAGATAAATAACAATTATTTACAAAATCATAACAATTTTTGCTAGATTATAAAGTTGCTGCTTCTAAAATAACTAAACCCAAAGAAAACACGTCAGATTTATACATATCTACATTTGTAATTTCTGTTTAATTAGAAGTTGTACTATTTCTTAAAGCCTAAATTAACTCGGGGGCCAAATAAGAAAATTTTTTTCTATCTAGTGCCTAAATATAACCATAACCCTATGGTCTCGCATCACTTATCATAAATGCACCTGAATTTTATTCAAAATAAATAGAATCGGTGTGAATATCACCATGTCCAAAATTTTTGTCTTAAAGGTATGCCAAAGCTAAAAAAAAAAATTATAATAAGTTAAGATAAATCCATAAATTATAATACAAATGTAATTTTTTAAAAAATTATTTGGAATAAAAACTTTTTGTTCATTTACCGGAGGCAATACCCTTAAATAATGCTTGGATATCATCTTCTGGGAAAAGCTTATTTGTCCCTAATCTATCAGATATAATACTTTCTAAAGTACAATATCTATCGTTGTCATTGGCATTGTTCTAAGTTAAAATGTGAGGGTGCGAAAAAGTATTATCAATGCAGTTTTCAAAGTTAATTTCTTATTCACATTATTAATATTAATATTATTATTACTATTATAACTAATCATTGTCCGAAAATTCGATATTTTGATTAATATTATGAGTCTCAGTATTATCCTGCGAATATAAAATTTGGCTTTGTTGTTATTATTGCTCAAAATTCTATTAGGTCTATTATTGCTATTACTAGAATTATTATTGGTAGTTAAAATTTCTGTTATCTTAGTTTAGTATGTTGAATTCATCTGGCTGTCTATTTCCATTGTTCGCTAAAATAGCATTATTATTTAATATATTTATACTTTCTTTCATTTGGTTTTGTAATTTTTAAGGCTGAACTGCAGCAGCATGGTGAATTTAAGGCTAAAATTCATTATTCTATTAAAATTTTTATAAATTGTCTAACTTTTAATAAATTTAATTGCATTTTTTTATTATTTTTTAAAAAAAAAAATCTGGGGTATTAAAATAACAACTTTATAATAAAGACAATGTAATTTTTTTAAGATAAATATTAAATTTAATATATTTTATATATAATACCTATTAGCTGAATTTTTAACCGTTGTTCTCTTATTTTTTTATATTAGGCTAAGAAAATATTTGATTCTTAGGTCGCTAAGATAATAATTACTGTTATTATGAAACTGTATGACTTTGGTAAGGAGAGGCTTTTTAATTGTTTTAATCTGAAGCTGTGTTTCCCATATTATTTTTGATTTTTTGTTTTAAAAATATTTTTTTTAATTTTTATTTCTTTGAATATCAATTTTATAATATATTCTTATTTTTTTATTATTACTGGTAGACTAAGAATATTATATACAAATTTATAAGGAATACTTGTGAACTATATATTTTATTAGTAAAATTTATTTTTTATTAAATCTTCTCATATAATAATTATAATAATCAACTTTATTTTGTTTTATTATCGTTATAATAAAAAAACTAATATAGTATCAATATTTTGAATAATTTTTCTTTTAAAATTAGTGGATATGAATATAAATTTATTAAGATCTTCATATAAGTGAAAAAATTTAAATTTAATAATAATATAACCTGGCACTCATATAATTAAATATTAAAATTGTTTTATTTTTAGAAATGTAAAAAAATAAAGATAAATATGGGAATTAATTTTTAAATAAAATATTTTATATTACTATTTACAATCCATTAAATACATTAAAACTATATAAAGTTTAAGTATAATTAAATACAAAAAATAACTAGCTAATAATTCATTAAAATAAATATATATTTTTTGTATATAGAACTACAAACTTAATTACAACTATTATTTTTTTATTTATTATTAATTTATTTTTGTTATCAATCTAAACTGAATTCGTTTTATTTTTCATTTAAGTATTTTTCAGTTTCTTATTAATGTAAAAATATTTATTTTTCTAAATTATTTATTTATTATTTTTCTGAGGTAGGATCTAACCATCTTTGTTTTTATCCATCATCCCATAAACCTACTCTGGTTTATCCTTTATTTGTATATTTACCAATTCCATTTTATCTAAAATAATATTAAAATTATAATTAAATATTAAAATTATTAAAAAATTTTTTTTTTCATTACTTTCCATAGCTCCAATTTCCTTAATATTATTTTCCATCTGCCCATGTATAAATTCCAAATCCGTGCCTATAATAATAAATTATTAGTTAATTTTAAGCTTTTTACATAAAATTATTTTCATATATATAATTACTTTTTATCATATTGATATTCTCCAATATAACTTCTACCATCTTTCCATATATATTTTCCTTTACCATGCATATTATTATTTTTCCAGTCCTTTTTAAATATTATAAATGAGAAATGTTATTTATCTATTAATATTTTTATAAAAAAATAATAAAATATTTTTTTTACCCCATAAAATTTTCTCCCATCCTTCCATTCATAAATTCCTTTACCAGATATTCTTAGGGCGAAAAAATTATTATAAACATTAATATTAAAAAATTACTAATTTTTATTTATAGTTTATTTTTTACTTATTTTCATCCCAGTATCCCTTGTAGATGGAGCCATCAGCCCATTAATAATGTCCTAGTCCATGCTTTGTACTATTTTTATAATAACCCTATTATTTTTATGTAAATTATTAGGATATTGTAAATTATATTTGGATATATTTTAAATTATATTTAAATATATTTTTACATAATATTTCGATCCATCTTGCCAAATTTCTTTTCCTTTGCCAGACTATTGATCATCTGACCAATTACCTTGTTTATATTTAAAATTTTTTAATATTTTGTCAATTATTTAATGAAATTTAAAACCAAATCTATATTTTGTTACCATCATATTAAGCTCCATTTTTATGTGCATATTTTCCTTAACCATGAAATTTATTATTTTTCCATTCGCCTTCATAAAAATCTCCATTTTGATGATAAAATTTACCCTTTAGATTATAATTTTTAATACTATTTATTATGATATTATGAATATATAAAATAAAAAATATTTAATTTACATATCCATTCGCTTTGTCATCTTTCCAATTCCCTTCATATTTAGATTAATCTATTGAAATTATTTAAAATTAGAATTTATAATAAAATTTAAATAAAGATGAAAATGTACCGGGCCATATTTATATTCCATATCCATCTCTATTATTATAAACCCATTCTCCTTCATAGCTTGAGCCCGATTTAAACTAAAAAAGGGTTTTTTTTTCCCTTTACTGGGTATTAAAAGAGGGCTTTTCTTCTTGAAATTCTAAATAATCACTAGGTTTTTCAAGATTTTCAGGGTTAAACACAGTCTACAAATTCTTGCGGCTTTGTTACTACGCTGTCCTAGAACTTTTATGCGTTTTTTAAGATTTTTGAGAAGTTTATTCAATTTGAACCTACTCATTATTATTAATATTATTTTGATTATTATTTAAGTTGTTACTAATCTATTTATTAGACTAGTTTTACTAAGTCAGCTCCTTTTGTTCCGATACCGATAACACTTTTTAACTTGGATTTTAATTTGAATGTTCTTATTTTATTTCTTTATATGTGTTTTCTTGTTTATTTTTGCTTGTATATTGACTCTATTCCTTTAAACTGTTTCTACTTTGTTCTTGTATTGATTTTCTACTTTACTCTAATTTATTTCCGTCTTGAATATGCTTTGAAGTTTCTTTAATAAAAAAATTATTTATTTATTCACAAATTTTTATTATCTTATAAAAATATTTAATAACAAAAATTAAGAGAATATTATTAAATTTAATTTTAAAAGTAGCTTTTATTTTTTCAATATTTTATATTACCAGCTTGGTTTTAAGTACCGTTATTCAAATTATCTTATTTTTCATTTTCATTCATTTCTGTTGCAGCTGCAACTTTTTTTAATAATAAATCCGTGTCATCAATATTTTTGTTTGTTGAGCATTCGTGCTACTGGGAGTTATGATAATTGTTTGAATAATTCGTATTTTAATTATATTAATTTTAATTACTCTTGTTGTTATAATTATTATTGTTGTTTTATTTGTTATCTAACGAAAGACTTATTTAATACCCATTTTCATTTTTAGTTCTATTTTCCGTTATTTTTATATTATTATTATCATTTTAGCTATAAGTATTTTTTGGGTTCGGAGTATCATTATCTTAATTATCAATATGTTTGTCTTTTTCAGTTTCTTTGTATTGATAACCCTTTTTTTCTTTCTTCTTTTTTGTTTATTTACCATTATTTTGCTGTAATAATGTCGGCTTAAATTCATCTTATTCTTCACCTTTTTTACAATTCGAACAAGTTTCGCAGTTACCCATAAATATATATTAATTTATTATAATATGTTGAATTAATTATAAGATGTGCTTTTGTAAATTATATGCTTTATTTAAGTATGGCTTATTTTTGTTTATTTTACCTGATAATTAAAATTTCTTAGTTTAATATTTATTTTATTTTTATTTATTTTACTTCTAATAATGGTGAATTAATTATTTTAATTATAAATTTATTTAAAAAAATGTAATACTAATCAAATTTTAATATTATTAAATAATTAGAACAGTAATTTAAGTTAGATTTTTATTAATAAAAATTAACATTTTATTTTCATTTTCATTTTCTTATTTTAAAGAGTCAAGTTTAAAAGTAAATAAATGAAACTTTTGTAGTTAGTAAATTAATTAATTAAATACATATATGAAACATATAAAAATTTAAAGAATTTAAAAATAATATAAAATTAAAAATATAATTAATTTTTTCAAATTTTATTTTGTTTTTTTTTTTCTTCGATTTGATTAACTAAGTAATTTATATAGTTTTTCATTACAGGTTGTCCCTTTTTTGTTTTTTATGTATGCATTTTAGTAATAAGTTTTTTTTTATATTTTTGTTCCTTTTCCTTTTATTCTTATTCTTACTATTCTTTTTATTATCTTTATTTTAAAATTTGCTTATGATTTTTAATATTTATTCCTTTTTTATTGCTTTTTTATTATTTTTCAGATCCCTTAGCTTATTATTCATTATTTTTATTAAATACCTATATAAATTTAATTATATTTATATTTTTATTGTGTAAAAATATAAATATTAATATTGATATTCGATAACTTTATTAAATTTTACCTATTCATAGAATTATTGTTTTTTTTGTCCTAATTTATCGTGTTTTATTTTATCATCTAGATTAGATTCGAAGTGTTTTTGAGATCTTTTAAATTTGTTCTTTACTCTTGACGATTCATTTTACAATAATCTTTTTTCTATTTTATAATAAAAATGATAATCATTAATTTCTGTTAAAATTTTTAATTATTTTACTATGAATTTTTCTTTTAAGTAATTTTTGATTAATATCTAAATCTCCCATTTTTATTTTAGCAATAATCGCCTTATTATTATTTTATTATTTTTGTAAAATTATAAATTTATTATTTTATCTAGTATTTGATGTATTAATTTTATGTGATTAATTTTATTTATTTGTTATGTTAATATACAATACTATTATTGTCTATACTATCAAAATTAATTAAGAATAAAATTTAATAAATTGATCTAAGTGTTTATTTTTTAATAATCGATATATTTATATTTAATTATTTAGTTGAGGAAATTTAGCATATTTGATAAATTAGAAATTAATAGAATTCATAAATATTAGTTGGTATAATTACAACAATATAAAATTTATATAAATAGATTTTAAAACTAATAAAACTAAAAATAAAGGGTGGGATAAAAAAGAATTCATTGAAATTCAAAAACAAATATAAATAAAATATAGAAAAAAAACATTAATTTATTAGGTAACCACAATTTCAAGGATATAAAATTTAAATCATTGCAATAACTTAAATGGAAATAGAAGAATAAAAGGAGAATTTCAGAAATAAATAAATATATGTAATTAAATTTAGACATAAATTGTCTAAAATTCATTTATTTATAAATAAAATATTACGAAATTACTTTATTGTTATTTAAAATTTATAAAAAATCTTTATATATTATAAAGATTGTTAAAAAAAGTATAGAATTAGATAATGATGGTGATGAAAATTAAAAAATATAATAAGAATAATAGTTTTTTTATATTTGTATAAATGATAAATAATAACAAAAAATTTTGTGTTTAATGGGAAATGATAAGAAAAAAATAGAAAATAAAAAAGTTTTATAGTTATTCATTAAAGAAAAAAATGTTATTGCCAATAGTCATAGTGTTTTGAAATATTACATTTTTAATTAATAATAAAGTACAGTTTTTTATTTGATAAGAGGTAATGTAATTTTAGATTATAAATTATTATATTACTTTTAAAAATTAAAATTTCAATTAATTTTTATTTAATTTCAATCATAGGAGTTTAATAAACTGAGGGAAAAATTTGTTTATATAAGATAACTTTTAATTAAAAAACTGTTTTGGAAATTTTAAACCATGAGGACAATTATATAAATTTTCCTTTAGAATTTGTTGCAAATATACAGGATTTTGAATAAAATTAATAAGAAAAAAAACATTATGGTATAATGATAGAAGGTTACTTGAACAATTAAATAAAATTTTGGGTTCTGGGTGGAAGTTAAATTAATTTAGTGCCTAAAAAAAGTAAAATCATAACTACATACCATACTTTATTTTTCTAGTAAAAATAATAATTTTTATAAAGAAATTCATTTTTTGGAGGAAAAAGAGAATGATTCCATGGTAACATAGAAAGATTATTTCAATTTGTAGGAGATTTAGAATAAACTCTATATTATAGATTAGAATGTAATTTAATTTATTTGTGTTCAATAAATAAAATTAAATTAAATTTATTTTAAATAAGTAAAAGAAGATAAAAGAAGTTATTAATATATAATCTAATGAAAAATTTTTGGAGAACCCATATATATTTAATCTAAATTGCATATAATATTAGTCTGATTTTGAACAAAAAATTAAAATTTGCATTAGTTAGCAATTTTTGGTTCAAAATTATCAAATCAATATGTTTGGTCTAAATTTTGAAATAGGAATTTTTGTAAATTTTGATAAAACTATTATCGTTTTATTTTATACAAATTTATAATAATTAATTTTTGTTATTAGCTCAAGCAAAGAAAATAATGGTTTAAAGGTAAAATAGTAATACACAATTAAGAGATTTTGCCGAATTGTGCAGATTTATAGCTTTAGAATATAAAAATGTTGGAAGAAGATTAAAAATATTATAAATTTCTACTATTAATAAAAATATTTTTCATATATAAGGGTAATTTTATTTATTAAATTTAGTAATAAAATGAATAAATAGTGAATTAATTTATTAAATTGAATTTTTTATAATTAAATTTTTATAATATTTAATAATTAAGGCATTATTAGGCTGGAATAGCATATAGTTAAATTACCAAAAAATGATATTTATGACATGATAAAATTAAGTTAATAAAAGGCTGATATGCAAGTTAAGGAAAAAGGATTTTTAATGCAAGACCAAGGTTTATAAGAAGAAGAAAAAGAACTGGAAAAAAAAATTGTGCAAGAAAAAAGGTACAATAGTTAAATTTTAAAATACAATGTTGGGAATGAATTGGTATAAAATGAGCAGAATATAATTTTTGTAAAATCTAAATTAAATATGAGTAATTTTTAAATCGAAGAGGAGTATGACTAAATGGAAATGGAAGGTGAGATTATGGGTAGTGAATATATATAGTTTTATAATTTTCTATAGTAATAAATTATTACTATACCTATATAGTTAAAAGAAAACTGACACTATATTTTCTTGATTGTAATTAGATTAAATTGAATTTAAAGTTTTTTGTATTAATAAGCTGCTAAATATTTATATTTTAAAAATTTTTAAATTTATTATTTAATAATTAGTATATAAATATATTATTTTATAAAAATATGTATAATATAAAAATCATATTAATTTAAGAATTAGTAGAATTTTTATTTCTATACAAATATTTCTAACAAACTTGATACTATTTAGAATAATTTATAATCTTAAAATAGAGATATATAGATATTTTTTATTTTGATATTACTAGTAATGATAGAAATTACTAAAGTAGTATATAGGATAAATTAATATTTTAAACATCTATTTGCTTAGCCATTAAATATTATTTGAAAATCAAACATTATAGGTGTGGGATTTAATATTAAATAAAATTATTTCCTATAATATTTTATTATATACTATTATAATGATTTAAATTTTAAATAATCACTCTAAAGATAAAAAAATTCTAAAAATTAAAAAATTAATAAAAAAAAAAAAAATCTTATAAGAGCTGCTTATCTTAAATCAATAATATAAAATATTAAAATAAATATGGATTCAAATTATACTTTAGGGTGCATTATTAAAAATTTTCCGGAGATTATTGAAAATAACTAAGATTTATAAAATAATATTTAAACGATAAGATTACAGAATCTAAAAAACTTTGAATTTATAGGACCCCCAGGTGAATATATGTTAATAATATAAATTATAAAAACAAATTCAAAACTAAAAAATTTTATCAAGGAATGTTTTATAAAATATATAAATAGTATTTTATAAATTTAAAAATATTATATTTATAGACCTGTGTTATTTATATAAGGAAAATACAAATAATAATATGAAAAATTAAAATACAAATAGTGCTTAAAATAAAGTATACGAAAGTTATCATTATGTTTAAGGTTATAATGTACAAAGTGCTGCCAACGTGTCATTATACGTTATGAATTTGATAAATAATTTTGAAAAATAACAACAATAAAGCTAAAAATAGCATAAAAAATGGTTTTCAAGTGGAGGTTAAAATGATTCAAGCATAAAAATTACAAAAGCTAATTTTAATATATATGATGCTTTCAAGTAAATAGAGGTTAGAGTAGAAATAAATATACCAGGTAATAATCCTTAAATTCAAAGCATTATTTTAATATTTTTAACAAATAAATTCAATTTTTTTTATTTTTTAAATTACTATATGTTGATATATATTTTGAATAATAATTTTCTTATATATATTCAATTTCATTTTTTAATTTTAATTTTAATTTTAATATAGGAAATACAAAGTTACATGCTTTCACAAGTGAAAATGAATAATGTGAAGTTAATGATGAACTTTGGGAAAGGGCGTATGTTTCAAGTTGCTTGAGAAGTATGGAATAGGTTTAGAATGTTAAGGCTGGAATTGTGTACGAGGAATTTTAAAATTTGGAATCTTTCTAACAATTTATTTAAAGTTTATTTAATGTTATTGGACAAGGATAGGAAATCTACATGAGTTAAATGAGTAAAAGCTAATATTAATTCAAATTTTTGGGAAGTCCAAGTTTATATATTTTGGCTAATTATTTGATCAAGAAATAGAGATTTAACATGTTTTATGAGATTTTCTAAAAATATTCGTAGGTCTAGCCTAAATGCATGATGTTTTTGGTTGATTTTTTATAATTTATTGGTAAATAGTAAAATGCATTAAAAGTACAAATATGATTTGATTTATTGAAATGTTAATTTTTATTATATAAATGTTAATAAATAATTAAAATTATTCTAAATTTAAATAAGCTTACTGCTACTTAGTTAAAGGCCTTTCCATTATCACCTTAGTTACTATATTAATAGACTAAAATATTGCTGAGATTACAAAAATTTGATTAAGGTTATAAAACTTTGAATTTATTGTACAGATTATAGCCAGAGAATTTTGATGTCATTATACTTTACGCCTAGTTTTTCTTTTTAATAGAAAATTACTAATACTGCTTCTCTATATTGAATTTAGCTTCTTAGTATGTTCGATTTGAAAAATATAATTAATGTAAAAAATTATTTTCACCTTTATTTAAAATGCTGAAATATAATATTAAAATTTACTAAATATATTTTCTAGTAAATGAAGAAATATTTGTATATGAAAAAAATTTTAAAAAAGTAAGTAAAACACCAAATATAATGTAAGAGACTATAATGCATTTAAATTGTTATCAAAAGCAGGCTGAAGTCATAGCAGAAAAAATTATTGAAAATCAAGTGCAAAAAGAAAAATCTTTTTAAATAGGACAAAAGGAGGAAAATAAAATAAATAAGATATAATAAAATAACGATTTTAATTTAACTAGTGGCAGAGAATAATAATAACATTAGTAGCTTTCATTTTAATCAGAAAAAAATTTAAATATTTTAAAAAATATAAAGGATGATGAAAAATCTATATTAAATATATTGCAAAATATTGAAAATAAAATAGGAATAAAAAGCATAAAAGATTTATTATCCTAAGTTTTTTACGAAGACGATTAGTTAAAAAATATATACTTTAATTAAGATAATGATTTTCCGTTTAATTTAATTAAATAGTTAAGGTATTTTTATATATTTTTATTTTATTTTTATATACTGAAATTGTATTTATTTTATTTATAATATGTAGAGATAAATAAGAAATGGGAGAAACCTCCAAAAATTCATAAAATAATTAGAATTTAAATATTTAGCCTTATTTTGATGAAGATAAGTATTATTAAGAAGATGAAGAAGATTAAGGAGGTAGTGAATTGCCTTAATTTTTAAAAGATGAATAAACGTAGTCAACTAAAAAAAATCTGGGGGTTACTGAGGTAATTTTATTCAATAATTTCAATTTATGTTTAATTTTTCATTTATAAATATATCTTATTTATATATTTTTTATAGGGGGATAAAAAATTAAACAGTATTAGAAAGAAATTCAACCATCTTAATTAAAAAAATACCAAAACTACAGTTTGGGAAAATTCTAGAAGTTAATAAATTACTGAATGTCATGAAAGTAATTCATCGGACTAATCTTCTAACAATTCATAAATTTTAAGTAATTTTTTTTTTATATTATTTCAATTTAAATTGGATTTATTAAAATCTAATTTATATTAGAGTAATAAAGTATGAAGAAGGCAAAAAGTATGAAAGTTTAAATTTTTGATGATGACTCTCATTTAGAATAATTACATTAAGACTATGAAAAAAAATTTATATCAATTAATATAACGTTCAATAATGAATTCAGTAAAAGAAAATTAAGTGCTTAGTTCTAAAATTTAATAGATATATTTAATTAACTTATAATAATAACGAATTAGCAAATTAGAGTTTAAAAAAATGATAATTTATTTAGAAAATAAATTGAAAGTTTTTCATGTTTTTAAGTAAAAACTAATTTAGTATCAAAATCAGATAATAATTAATTATTTTATAAAAATAAATTTAATTAAAATTATTTTTTATAATAGCATTTAGAAAGAGCAATATCTTTAGAAATTTTGGAATACTATAAGGAATAAACTGAGGAGTATATATAAGTGGCCAAAAAGAGCTTTTGTTTTTATTCTTATTTAAAAATTATATAGTATTATGTTGATAATAGAGAATTAAAAAAGGCCTTAGTTATTTTCGCTGAGTGTATGAACGATATGGAAAATTGTGGAATTTAAAATTGGTAAGACAATTTATGATAACATTAACTTATTATATTGATCACCTTTTTATTATATTGATTTAATTTATTAAAGGAAATTTTTACCATTTTGGTTGGAGGACTTACTTTGCTTAATTATTAGTGTTTTTGGAATTAGTTAGTTGAGACAAGTTGTTGATGACTTATAGTTTCAGGACGAAATTTTTAACAAAAATATAAAAAAATTAGAATAATTCCGGGGGAATGGTTTCTAAAATTGAAAAAATTCCATCTAATAAAAAATTTTATTTTTTTAATTTTAGAATTAAAAATTAAATTAATTTATAAATTATGTTTTATTTGTGTTGTTTTGTTACAAAAAATTATCTAAATAGATTTAATAGACTATTAGCAAAAAATAAACTTTATAATTTATTAATTAGAAATTTTCAGAAACCTCAATATTTTAATTAAAACTAGATTTAAATTAAATTGCTAATTAATCATAATTTCTACACAAAACCAATAAAAAATAAAATAAATTTAAATAAGTTTTTAAATTTAGATAAGTATTCAGCTTGAAATTTTTAGAAAAATGTTTAACAATAATACAGGAGGCGGTATTTTTAATAATACTTAAAATTAAAACCAAACTGGAGGTGGAATTTTCAATAATTAGAATAATAACAATAATTTAAATCAAAATTAAAATATGTTTAATAATTAAGGAGGAATGGGTATGAACTAAAATTAGTAAAATTAAAATCAAAACTAAAATATGAATATTTTTAATAAAATGGTTCCTGGTTAATAATAAAATATGTACAATAATAATATAAATAATAATTAGGGTGGTATATTTTAATAAGGGTAATAATAATAAGGTGGGCTTTTTGGAGGTATAGGTATTTAGAATAATAATAATATGTAAAATGCCTAAGACCTTTCTTAAAAGCATGCTGATCATTCTTTAGCCTATTTTAAAATAGCAAGTGATGGATTACATAAATAAATTTAAGATATTTTTGGTTAATAAAGCTATGTACCATCTAAGAATAGGTTTTCTTTAAGAAAAGGAGCTTCGTATCAAACTTTATACTAAGTTTCAGCTACGAATAAGTAATCAATATAAATTTTATAAATAGTCATTTTTAACTAAATTTTTTATCAATTTAAAAATCTTTTTTGTTTTAAATTTATAAAATTTATTTAGTTTGGGAAATAAAAAGTTAAATTAAATTATTAAATCTGCCAAAGATGGAAATGGTGCCGATTCATAAATAAATTAATATGTAATTTAATTGTTTTGCATTAAATATTTACTTAGTATAATTCTCATCATATTTTATGTTTAAATAGTTTGTCAATAGAATGACAGAAATATAGAAAATTATAAACAGAAACAAAAATAATAAATAAAGAGATAATAACTAGAAATTATAGCAAAAATTACTTCTTTGCAACACTGTGTATAAATTCGAATTAAATGGATAGCCAATTTCAGGAGAACAATAACAAATTCAAAACAATTTTCAGAATTAATAAATTAATTTTTTAGATTGCGATGTTTCACCAAATATTCCTTTTTATGCTGAATTAAAAGTATAATATTCAATATTTTATTATCTATTTTACATATAATTAGCCTTAATAAAAATTTTAATCTAAAATTAAATATTTTTTATATTTTATAGAAAAGAGTTTTGGCTTTAATTTAAAAGGAAAATTTAAGTATTGAAAGTATGTAATAAAATATAAGAGAAAATGGTTAAGAAAGAGTTAGGTTAGTAGACTAAGCTTGTAGAGAAATTAGACATTATAAACAAATTTATGTTATGTACTAAGATAATTTCAATAAAATAGGTTTATTATAAAAAGACCATAGAATTAACATTTTAGCTATGAAAGATTCAATTCAAAGTTTATAAAATTTTAATTTGTAAAAACAAACATTAAGAAGTAAATATATATATCTATATATTAATTATATTAATGTAACTTTATAAAGTTTCAAAACATTTTAATTCTTTTGATTTTTACTTTCAATTTATACTTTAGGGTTACCTAATCCCTTTATTGTGAAAATATTTAATGATTAGTTCCATAATAGAATAAGATTTATGGAAAACTAATTAGAGGAAATATTTTTGTTAATTGATAGCGAACTAGTAAAAAATCCATTATAAATGGAAATTTATCAACATTTAAATATATTTTACATATCCAATATAATTAATATTATAAATTAAAAAATTTAGAATTCGAGAAAAGAAAATAATTCTAACTTAGTCGAAGAAGAAGGTGATGACATATAGAATTTAGAAGATGAAATTTCTGGATAAGACATGATTAGATGTATATAGTAATTGTTAGATTACTTAAAAATCTTAAGCGGAAATTCTTTGGATTTACATAACAAAATAGAGGCTAAAACAGATTAATTAGGTATATTCAGAACAATACATACAAATAATAGCAGAAATATGTTGCTAAAAAATTAAAAGGTCTCATAAGAATTATTTTCACTATTTAAAGAATGCGAACTAACTATTAACCATTTAAGAGTAAAATATATTAAATAATTTATAAATCTTTAATATTAATTTAAACATTTAATTTTAGTAATAGATTTAAAGACATAAAATGAATCTTAATACAAATATCAAGGATGTCAGAAAAATTGGTTTATGATATTATTTAAATATGCTTTTCATTATAAATATATAATTTTGTATCAGCTTTTAATTATAAAATGTAAATTTGACGCTAAAAAATGGAAAAGAATTTTAGGTTTCGTATTTATCATTTATTTTAAATAAATAAATTTATAAAATTGAAACTTTATAATTTTTTAAATATTTTAAATATTTAAATAATAAAATTTCAATCTAAATCATCTAAATTTCCTTATGTATCCTCTTCTTATTTTGATTCTCCTTACTGTTATTCTTATTATTAGTCTTTCTAAGTGTGGGTATTTTAATTTTATTTCTATTCATTTTCATTTTCATAATCGTTATTTTAAGTATCCAATTCCTTTATTCCGGGTTATTTTTATTTATCTATATTTTTTATGTCGATATTACTTTCTAATTATTTCTCTTATTATTCTTTTTCTTTTTATTTTTATTAAAGTTCCATAGTTTTAACTTGGCAAAACGCCTTATGTTCGGGCCAATCTCCGATCTTATTATTAAATAACAAAATTAAAAAAATAATTAAATTTAAAATTTTGCCAATAGTAGTATTATATTTAAATTTTTTTGCAAAAGGTAATAAACTTTAAAATAAAAATTTATAAATATTCAAGCAATTAATAATTACTTGGCATTCTCTGGAGCAATACCAAACAGATTTGCATCTACTGCATCTTTTTGAAGCCTCTTTTTGGCATTTATTACATTTAAATCCTTCCATTAGCCCTTCAACAATTTATTAACCGTATAATTCTGATAATTTTTTCATATCTTCTTCTAGGGATTATTAAGATTGTGTGAAAAAGTTTTCTCTTTAGTGTTAAGCTATTTCAGCCCATTTATTTTTATTATTTTCCAAAAGAGCAGTTTTTACTTTAGGAATCTATTCAACTACAAAAGGATTGTTTAAAGGCACTGTTTGGGTATTCATTATCGCTAACTCCTCTAAGCTTCTTAACATTAAACTTAGATTTGGGATTTAGTCTAATAAAAGTTCGTTCATATATTTTCTTAACTATTATAAATATTATTAATATTTTAATTTTTCAAATTTAAATATAAATATAGAAGCAAATGTAACGTAACATAAATTAATTTAATTTGATTGTTAGTGTAAAGAAATTTAATTTTGATAAACTTTAAATATTGTTTAATTAAATCAATTATTACTCTTAATAAATTATTTTTTCTTTGTTCTGATAATTCATACTTATTTCTGCATTCTGGGTCCATGAATAAATTGTAAATAGTTATCCAAACTTGAGCTTCTAATTTAGGCAATTTATTATATTCACTTTTAGGGACAACTGTCCATTTGGAGTTTTCATATTTTTCCCTTTCGTTCCTAGCATTTATTCTAAGCCAGGGTTTTTCTTCGATCAAAGGAACTAAAACTAGTAAAATATCACATTCTATTAATAAATAATGTAAAACTCCTATAGGTAAATATTTAACATAGTCCGATATATACCTATTAAAAATTAATTTATTTTAAAGATAATTTCATAAATTTATATGTATTATTTATCAAAGATATAATTCATGTAAATGCAATATATATAAAAAAAATGTACCTAATTATAGACAAAGACATCATTGCCAATTTGAATTCCAAATCTTTAATTTATTCATTAAAATCTTAAACTGCAGTCCTTTTCAAAAGCTCATCCTTATCTAATTTTTCGACTTTTTTACTTTAAGGACTTATTTTAAAATTTAAATTAAAATATTTTTAGCTTAATTATTTTATTTATTATTAATTTACAATTAAGACAAATATACGAGCTTTTATTAGCAGTAATTTACAACTTCAATCAAATATTCGTCTGCTGATTCCACTGCTGACCTATGATACAAAATTACTTCCAATATATTACAAACGACAACTTCATGATAAATAGTCATATATGATCTATAACTGTTAAGATTTACAATATCTTTTTTTATCAAAGGTAAAACTTTCAATTTCCAAACTTATGAAGTAATTAGTTCATAAATTAAAACCTTTACTTTGTCCCAAGTTACGCATAAATCCATAATGAATTCTCCATCTTTCATAAGCGCGTTTACATGTGCCTATTATTAATATATTTTTTTAAATAATAATCACTTATGAATTTATTTTATGTTCAAGTATTAACTTTTAAATTATTTCAATCATATTTGTATTTTTAAATTTTAATTACCTAAACATTTAACTTCTATAAAATTTCGTTTTATTTTCCCCATCTATTTATAAAAATTTTAATTAGTTATTTAAAAATGACGAATTTCATATATAAAATTATATAAATTGATCTTTAAATTAGTTACTTTTTTGATCCATATTCTTTAATCTCAATTATATCAAGATTTTCTATAAAGTGCTCAGCTTCATAATGCGTTATAACATTTCCAAGATCTTAGTTTTGAAAATTCATTTACATTTTTAATTTTTAAAATTTTATGTGGTTTTTATTTTGTTTCGTTTATTTTTTTTTTTTTTTAGATTTTTGTAAATTTTAAATTTTTATAATGTAAGGAAATGAAATTAAATAAAATATTAATATATTATAATTGGTTTTGATCAAGTCGATTTGAAGTTTATTACTTAAAAATAAAAAACAATTTTAAATTTCTTAATATAATAGAATTTTCTTGATTCCATAATTCTGATTATTAATATAATAAACATTAAATTTAATAGTAGAAGTTAAAAAGAATACTATAATTGTGTTAGCCTTGTATATTAACATAAACAAATCGACAAAAATAAATTTTATGTTAGTATAATATAAGATATAATAATATTATAATATTTAATTAAATATTATTATATAAAATATATTTATATATAAAAGAAAAACTCAGATAATTTGGATTATAATATAATCATTAAGGTAATTATTTAATTATAAAAATGTTCATAATAAACAAAATTATATTTGATTATTACTCTAGGTTTATTATTCTTAATATTATTATTACATTGGGTTTATTTTATTTTATTAATAGATTTTATAAATTAAATTAGTTTTTAAGAGCTGACTAGATTCTTCATTCTAAGGTTTGGACTAAGTTTTTTCTCATATCAGTATTATTTTCTCTATCCATTTTAATTTCACTTAATTTAAAAATATTTTCAATAACAGAAACTTCAGTGGAAGTGGTGTCCAATCCTTTAATTATTTTTAAAAGATTAGTTTTTCATAATTATTTTTGAAAAATATTATATTTTATAAAGATAAAAATGTTAACATAAATTATTTTATATAAAAATAAAAACTTATGTTTTTTATTATATATTTTTACCACAGAAAGCAGAATAATCATTTACACATAATCCAGCAGCAATAACGTCACTACCTCTATTAACAGTACCGGCACATAAAGGGATTTATAATAAATTAGCCAATTCATCTAATTCTTCGACAGATGTCATTGGGTGGACAATTCCTAATATTAAATATCATATATTAATTTATAATTAAATTTATATAAACTTATGATAATGATCGTTCAATAAAATATATTAGAAGAAGAATATTAAATAGAATTTATAATTTTAATTTTTACCCCCTTAATTATTTATGACACAGTAAGTTCCAACTAAAACATTATTAGCAATAGTAGTTCTGAAAACATCTACTCCAAGAGTATCAGCAATAATTTCTTCAGTTTCTTTATCTAAGTCAGGGTGGATTAAAGCAGTGTGATCATTAGCTACAATACAATTTCCTAAAGCTGCTAATTTTTCTTCAACTCTTTTAACCTTTATAATATATTATTGTTATTGTTCAGATTATTTCATAAGTATATTAATAAAATTTCAAGTGATTTATACAAATCAATTATTTTTTATTTTAAATGGTTGTTAAATATACTTATATTCTTTTTAATTAATTAATTACAACAACGTTACTGGGTAAAGAGTTTCTTATATTTCTTAATTCGTTATCAGTGGTAATGGAAGGGACCAGTAATCCATTTTTATTTCCTAATTTTAATAAAAATTGGTTAGAAAATTTAAATAAGATTATTTTTATTAATAAAATTAAATTAAATAATCTTTAAATTTTAATTAAATAACTAAATACATTCATTAGAATATAAATAAGAAATAAAGTCTTTTAAATCGTTTACATAAAATATTATTTCAACATATATTTCATAAAGCTTATTGAAGATTGTAAACAAAAAAAAACACAGTGTTATTTAAATAAATAATTTAGAGTTTGTAAAATAAAATAAAAAGTGTGAATTTTTAGTTAATTATTATTATAATGTATATATTAATTTAACTATTTACCACATGTAACTCTACCAACAATTCTGGTTCCGGCAATAGCGCATTTAACAATAGGGATATAAGATCCTAATTCGGATTCAAATACTGAATAGAAATTTTCAGATCCTCCGATAGCAACTAAACAATAATTTGAGGTAAGTTTGGAAAAGACTCCGATATCGTTGGAGTTTTCGAATTAACATCTGGTAGCCATATTGAATTTTTTATCTGTTTATTTAGGTTTAATTTTTTTTTATTTATTTTTTAGTTTTTATTTTTTGGTTTTTTTATTTTTTAATTTATAGGTTTTATAATAAAATATTTTAATTGTATTTATTAAGTAAATTAATATTTTTGCTTCTTTTTTTTTTTACTTTGTTCTGAGAGAAGATTATAAATTTTAATAAAATATTTTTTCATATACGAAAAGGTAATACTTGTATAAATCAAAAAGTTTAGAGAATATACTATAAAAGATTTTAATTATTTATTTTTTTAGGAAGGTTTCTATAAGATTTAATTAGTATTTTTAATTAATAAAAGAATAATATTATGATCTTTTATAATATTATTTATAAAATAAGTTAATTATAAGTAACATCTAAATAATTATATCATAGAAAATTCATATATTTTATTTATAATATATCAAATTTAGAATTTCTAATAATTTTTATATAAGAATAAAAATAGTTATAACAAAACAATTTAATATTTTTTATTATTCCATACTGAAAATTGAAAAATAAGCCAGTTTAAAGCCAATAATAGCCTCAAAATATTTTTATTCACATAAGTGTTATTTAAATAGAAATTTTAAATTATAACTATCCAAATAAAATTACAATAATTTATAATGGTCGTGACTGCTGTCTTAAATTTAAAAATGACTAGTTTTGGGTGTTCAGAATTTTTAAATTTATATTTTAAAATTTATTTTAAGCCTCATACAAATATAAATTAAAAATTATTTTTAATGTATTTTATTACTTAAAAATTATAAATTAAGTTATAATTTGGAATTTACTCTTATAATTATTATATAAAATAAATTTAACCTATAAATAAATTATCAATAATAATATAATTTAAGATTATAAAATTAATTTTATGCTATCAATTTTAATTTTGTTACTATTTTTATATTTTTATAATAAAATAATTTTCGATTCTTTATATATTCTTTTTAGGGGCTTTGTCATTTCGCTGAATAAAATAATAAATGTTTTATATTCAGATATTATAGTAAAAAATTAAATATAAAGCCTTAAGTAGCTGAAATTTAATGAATACCAACTAAAAAATAGTATTAAAATAGGTAACAGAAAATTAATAATTTTGAACTTAAATTAAAATTATTCAATAATTAACAATTACATAAAAGTTATTTTCTTTATTTTATTGTAATTTATCCATTTCTCTACCCTATTTATACTTAAGGATATAGTAAATTAAGATTAACTTATCCGAAAATATAATAACTTAATACTAAATTAAACAATTTATTAAATAATTATAAAATAAAAAGAAACTTTTTCTTTATCTAATTTTTTTTTTATCAAATTAAATGTTAATACTTATAAAACATAAATTCATAACTATACTATATAAAATTAAATTATAAATTAATAATGAATGTATAGTTAATAATTATAAAATATATTATATTGAATAAAAAAAACAAATGGTTACAGAATATTTTGCTATAATGAATAAAAATAAATATATTTATTAAATTTTTATCATAGTGTATATAAATTTAGTTGGCATTTAGGGCATTTATAGCTCCAAGGTATAATTTTATAAAGACACTTATCCTATATAAAAAAATTTTAAAAATAAATTACACTAACAATTAGAGTTTTCTATTATATATATTTTTTGCGGCCCAAAGTAAGGCCTCCTATTTCCGAAGATTTTTAAAATTTATTCTAAAACCTAAAAATCATCTTATAAAAATTCATTAATTTTATAATTTAATAAATTTATAAAAATAATTATTAAATTATTCAAAATTGCTCTTATTTAAAATTTCTTTTAGGTTGAGTTAATTAGTTTGTATTTAATACTTTATAGTCAAAATGAACAAAATTTTACATTTTTTAGTATAAAAAAATTTTATTTATACTTTGTAAATTTGAGTAGTTTATTTAATTCTAGTTGATATAATTATAAATAATTAATAAGATCAAATATTTAGGTAAATTAAACTTTAAAAAAAGTTTTGTGCTAATAGAAATTGAAAGCCATATATTTTTAAAAACATATATAATCCTTTTTAAGAATAATGGGAATAGTAATAATTTTATATAAATTTTTAATAATTATAGAAAGTAATATGTATATAAAATAAAAAAAAGCTAAATATATCTATGTCCAAATTAAACTTATAATATAAATAAAAATGTTAAAATAAATTATACTTTGAGCTGTAAAATGATTAGCAGAAACTACTTTATAGTGTAAAAAATATTAAAGTTATATATTAATAAACTAAATAAATTCCATAAAAAATACTAAATTGAATAATAAAAACAATGTATGATAATTATATTTAATTCGTAGAAAAAAGTTTTATAAATCGTTCGAAATGGGGAGACCTCTATTTCGCCTTGCAATATAAATTTACATTTAATAAATTAATAAAATATTACATGAAATTTATGCATGCATGGTAATAATATCTAAGGTTCTTTATTTTTTATTATATTTTATTTACAAATTGAGCAATTATTTAATATAATTTGTTATTTTTCATAGCTTTCTTGTTATTAATTATAAATTTTTTATTTATTTATTTATTTTTTTGCCGATTTTTTTAGAAATGACTTTAAATCCTGAGTAATTTTTTCTTATTATGATTTAATATCTTTATCTATTTGTACAAAATTAGAAAGAACCATTTTATTAGTAATCTCTAGTTAATTATTAATATATTGTTATAAATTCATTAGTTATATAGGTTCAACTTCTAATTATTAATCATTCTCATTTTTATAACTATTTAGTAAAAAAATTGTAATGGTATCTAGTTATTAAATTAATGCATTTTTTGTTTAGTCAAATATTTTTTTATAGCCTTAAGTTGTAAATTAATATTATTTGTCAATTTTTTATAAAGTTTCATATTTAAATTGCTCTATTTTTTCTTTATTGAATTTTTTATGTTCATTTTTACATACAACTTTTTTATTGTATTCATAATTTGTTTTACAATTAAAGGTAATACGTACTTTATGAGAACTCATTTTTTATTATATATCTTATTATTTAATATTTTTGATTTTGTTTAAATTTAATATTTTTTTGACTTTATGATTTCGAATTTTATATAAATAGAAATATCATAATATTTTAAAATATTTTTTAGTAGTAAATGATTTATTTATTTATAACAATAATTTATAAAAAGAATTAGCAAGTTGTATCTATAATATTTATTAATAGTAAATTTGTAAATTTAATATATAGTAATTAATGGTTATAGATATTTTATTATTTTTAATTAATCACAAATCTAATATTCAAAAATTTATATTGCTACAATTTATAGGTTTTCTACATTAAGGACAATTAGGTCTATTATTTTATTTTTGTTTAATCCAAGAATTTATACACTTGCTCTTAAAATTAAATAAATTACAAAAATTACTTAAGGAGTTAAAATTATAAAATAAAAATAATTACGTGAAATTAGTGGGTACAAGAGAGTTTTTTTATTTATTAATTTAGCATCATATCTTCTAAGCATATAGCACATAATTATTTTTCAGAATGAGTTAATTTTTTTTATAAATTGGACTCTTATTATTCATAAACATTATCAATTCGCTTTACTTCTTTTAGTATATTGGCATTTTCCTTTTATATGTTTATAATATTATAATTTATTTAAATTTTATTCTAAATAAAATATATATTTAATGATATACATCTTATTCAAAACCAACATCCAAATTATATCTGATAGGCTGTTTAATCAACTAGGCATTTTTTTAGCTATAATTATTTATATCATTTAATTGTTGTAATACTTTTAATTTTATATATAGGTAAATATATAATATAAAAATAAAATATAAATAAGAAATATTTTAAATTGTAAAACTTATTAGAAATTACTTAATATTATTTGCTTCAATAGTTTAAGTTGCAATATTTCTTTTATTTTTTTAAATATAATATTAATTGTACTCACGCACTAATTATATGATCTCATTTAAATCTGGTTCGCCCCCATTATAACATTCATCGTAATATTTACTTAGGCATAAATATAAGCCAAAAATTTTTTCAAATTCATTTATTTCTTCTTAATTAACAAAATCTATTTTAGGTTAACCAAATAAGAAAAAGTTCATTTTTTTTAAATTTTTTTTTTTATAGTAATTTTTGCAATTTAATTTTTAATTTCAATTTTTTACTAATCTATTAACATTTTATCAATTTTTTTACTATGACTTAATTTTAAGATATTTATATTTTCTGGAACTAAATTATCTAAATTTATGACAAAATTACTAAATTCATTGAATATATCATTTTAATAAGTTTTTAAATTAAAATTATATTATACTACTACTCTAACTAAATAATCTTAAATTATATATATAGCTAAAAATATTATAACAAAAATTATATAGTATTAAAAATATCATATAGTAAATAAAATTATATTTTTCCACATCATTTTTATATAATATTATATCTACATAATGGGCATGTCTAATGGTATTAAACCCACTACCTTATACAGTCTTTCTATAATTATTAAATATGAATATGGAATTTATAAAATAATATTTTTAAAGTTATTACATGAAAAAGGTGCATACAGGGAAGGCAATATTAATTTAAAGAACTATCAATTATTTCAATACAAATAATGCATTAAAATTTGTCAATTTTTTAGTCTTCATTAGAAAATTTGTTATTATTTTTTAAAACTTCAAATTATTTATTCATTTATATATAATTCGAAGAGTTTTGTTCATTTATTTAAACATTATTCTCCTCAATACCTTTGAAAAATTTATTAAATTATCATTTTTATTATTTTTTTAAGATGTTATTTTTAATAATTATATAAAAATTTAATATGGACTATATGTCTGAGTAAAATAAATTAAAAAAAAATAGTTTCTGTTTATTTTACATAAATTATCATAATTAAATTTACATTATTTTTTCAAATATAAATAAATTAAACTTTTTTACAAAGTATAGGATTTATTTTTATTAAATTATAATAGTTAATAGTTTGAGTATCGATCATTGACTATAATATTTTAATTTTAGATCATAAATTCCACCAAGATTATTAAATTTTTTTTTCACCTCAATTATTTGAGTAAGCAAAAACGAAAAAACTTTAATAATATTTATCTTATATTATTTCGGTCTAAAATTGTGATATTAATTTTAAAATTATATCTTTATTTGTTATTTAACTATAAATTTATTAATTTTGATATATATATACATGCATGTAAAATGATGGTAAATTAGTTAATATATTATTAAATTTTATTTAAAAATCGAATTAATTTGGAAATATAAATCAAAATTTATTTAATAATTTTTGACCGATGTAATATTTATTATATTTTTACCTTTTTATTATAAATTGGTTGCTTCAGATTTAATTGATATTATTTTTTCTTTTCTTAAAAATATAAATTAATAATAAATTAAAATTGTATTACAACAAATTTACAAAAATTAATGATACTAATATTATTGTTTATAATAAAAAAATAAAATAAAACCGACATTTCAACATATCAACTATGCTATTTCATAAAAGAATTTAAAATGAATAGTTATAATTAAAATATCTTACTCATCTAGAATTTCATATTATTTTTCCAACTTTTATAGCAAACATATTTTATTTTAATCTTTCTGATAATTAGTTTAGTTTTACTAAATTATATCATTTTATATTTAATTTTCCTATGAAATTACTAAATTTTTATTATTTTCATCATCATATCCATAATTTTAAATTAATTAAAATAACATTATTTCAGATATATCCATACTTTGTAATTTAAATTGTTCTTGATAGGCTTAATTTATTATTTTTTTTGTTTATTTTTTAGTTTATTTTTTTTTAGTTTTTTTTTTTTTTTATATTTTAACTTTCTAATAAGATATTAAAGAATAGAAAAGTAAGATAATATTCTATAATATTATAATATGCTTATTATATGTAAAATAAACTTACCTGTTCGATATTAAATATACAAAATAATATGTGTAAAAAAATTATACCAAACAATCATAAAATTAATTTTAAATAAAAATATAATTTTTATGACTTTAATATCACAGTTGATTGGGTCTAATTTTAAATATTAATTTAAAAATTTGTAATAAATATTTTTAGAAACTTGATTTGAATTCGGGCCATTATTGATTATTACTATATTTAATTAATATACTTACAATAAGAAATAAATTGTTTTCTGAAAAAGTAAATAATTTATTAACTTTTTAAAATTTTTACTTATTTTCTACTAAAATTTGTTCCCCATAAATGTCACAACACATGTAGTTGTGTTATTTTTTTATGGGTAACAGATAAAATATTTTTCTTTATATTTAATTAAAATATAGTTGGTAAGAAGTTAACAAAAATTTTATATATTATATCAGAATTAAAAAATGTTCATTATGTAAATTTTAATAAAATAATATTTATAACAAATTCAATAATATTATCATATCATAATATGACTTCATATATTAATTATTTTTAAAATCTTTATCTTTTTTTTTTATATAAAATTAATAAATCTTATTATTTTTTTATTTTTATTAAAGTTCAAATTATATAAAGTTGTGATAAAAAATAAATGATAACGATTTTTGTAATTTTAAAGAAATTGCACTGTTTTTTATGATCAATGTAATTTTGATATTTGAATTATTTTTCAAACTATAAAATGATAGAAATAAATTTTTTTATAAATAAGTTTTATTTTACCATTTGGATTTCAAAATTTTTAAACTTTTTAAAATAGGACAATAAAGTTTTATCCATCAAAATTATATAATTTAGAAAAAAATAAAATTAAAAATATAATATGAAATTTAGTGAAATTCAAATTAAAGAAATTGAATTAATTTTTAAATTTAATAGAAATATGATGTTTACACATATCTATTTCTTCAAAAACTTTGTAAATGAATTATATATATTAATTAAATAAATATTGCTATTTTTATAAATTATTGATTAAAATATTAATGATATATAAAAAAATTAAATGTTTTAATGCAAACGCGATTTTTTTTAAAATTATGGTGAGCTCTGTATAATTTGATTATTATTTTTAATATATTTTTATTTAATTTTTCATTTCTATAAGATTTTATATATAGAATAAATTATAATAATATATTTTAATCAATTTTTTGCGTTCACTCTGCACACAGGACAAGATTAATTGGATTTTAACCATTTTTAAATGCAATTTTTCTATAATAACAAAAAAAAATTAATTCAAATTTATTTAGTTCTTTTATAATACAATAATTTTACATGAAAACAATGTGTACACGGCAAATATTATTTTTACTGTGTGTTTTCTATACCATCTAAACAAATAATACATTAATTTTATATGGATTTTTCTATTACTTATCTATTCTATTCTTAATTACTTATATTTTAATTTCTTATTATACTTTAAATTTATTTGTCCTATTAATTATTTTTCTAATTTTAATTATTATATTATTATTTTTACTCCTAACAATATCTTTGTTCTATTAAATACAATTATTAAAGTGTTTCATCATCTAGTTATTCTCCTTAAAATAACATATTTCTATTACTTAAGTTATTTTACCCATTATAATAGGAACGACTTTATGTTTAATTTTTTTATTATTTTAGGTATTATAATTCGATTTATTATAGCTATTAATAGGCTTCATCGTCTAAATCTTCATACTCCCTTTCATGTCTATTTAATGGTATTTAATTTTACTGCTTTAAAATAAAAAATGAAAATTTAAATGAACAAATAGTAGTTCGATTATATAAAATAAGTTTACCTATGATATTTTCTTCAAATATTAGCTTATTTACTATGCTTCTTATCCACTTTTGGTTTTGTCAATAAATAGAATAAATATATTAATTAAATATGTATGTGATTAAAAACATATAGTATTTAAATAAAATTATAAAGAAAAATAAAATTGTGTATTTTTATATTAAAAAATAAACTATCTGAACAATTGTTAATTTAGAATTATAGTATGAGTAAAAAATTAAACTGTTAAAATATATATAAAATTAAAAATTTTACCTTTAATAAGAATTGTTCATTTATTAAATACGGTCTGTTGTATATTATTTATTTTTTTTTATTTTTTTTTATTATTCCTAATAACTTTTATTTTTAGTCAATTGTTTGCAAATATTTTTAGTTAATTAAATTGTTATATGACATAAAAAAAGGTGATGAATTTGGTAATTAACTAAAATTTAGAAAATATATTTGATATCTTATAAATTTTTTGTAATTTTAAGAAATTATATATTGATATTATTAATATAATAGATAAGAAATAAAAAATATTAAAAAAATATCACATATCAGAATTTAAATTTGTTTAAGAATTTTAATTTTCTTCGTTTTAAAAATATTAGTTGTAAATATGTAAAGGTGTTCCTAAAGCGTTTAATACTAAAAATGTAAAAAGAGCCAACATTATTATAATACTAACTTTAGTTGCCATCTTACTATCATCACTACTTTCCTTATTCAATATATACATTAATAAATTACATAAAATATATTATGAATAGTATAAAGTTAACTATTTATACGGAATAAATTTAATACTAAATATGTTTATTTTAGATTTATTTTTACTTATGTCTCTGTATCTTAACTTAAGAAGACTGAGTCATTAGCTTTTTTTAATTCTTTAATTATTAATTAATAAACTGTTAAATTTTCTTAAATTTTATCTAGTTGAATATCTGATGATTATTAATGCTTTTATTAGTTCTAAATTTAACTTTCAATTTCAATAAGATAGGCAACTCCTCGCTATAGTCCTTTCTTAATTAAAGCTGAATTAGTTAAAAGGAAAAGACATTTTATATAGGTTTAAAAAGGGTTTATTTATTTTTAGTTTTTTTTAATTTCCTGATTTTTCTAATTTGCCTCTAATTATAAAGATTTTCTATATTTTTGATAATATTCTATTGTCTTTAATAAGTATTAATCAGCTTATATAGTATCATTTAATCTAAGGAAATTTTTACCCAATTAATAATATAGCTAAAATGTTTTTAAAATTTTTATTTAATCTTCATCTATACATTTTAATAATTTAATTTGGCTTTCATTGTTTATTTTTAAATTTTATATTTATTCTTCCAATTCTTACATGTTTAAACTTAATTTATATTATTTTTTGGGAAACTTTTAAGCTATTTTACTTTTTATTTGGTAAACTAATTTATATAATTTTAAATCTTTTAATAAAATATTTAAATGTTCTTCGATATCATCATCTTCATAATCGGACAAAATTTATTTTGCAGTTTAAGTGTTAGATTGCTACGAAAAAACTATTGCATATGCTAAGTTTTATGATTTTGTTTCTGTTTTGTTGAATAATAATGACATTATTTTTAAAAATATATTTTAGAATTGCTAATATATTATTATAAAGTTATTTTAATTACAATATTTTGAAACAAAGCTATAATAAAAATATTAGATTCAATAATTAATAATTAAATTAATTTTTAATATTATTATACTAAATTTATTAAAGGTAAATAATTTATATATTATTTTATTTAAAAACACAAAAATTTTTATTAAAATATATATTTCATATTAAAGATATTATTATATTATTTTTTTTATTTATTTCAATATCCAAATAAATGCGGGGTTAAATTTTCTATCATAAAATCAATGTATTTTACTACTGATTGACATAATAATTCCTAATGAGCTTTAATTTATTTTCCTTTGATTTTTTTTTAACATTTATCTTTTAAGCCTTAAACATTATCAAGATTCTAATATAATTTTTTTCCGTTTATTGAGGTATTATTTTTTAATTTATAAAATATTAATTTTAAAAATAAATAAATTAATTTACAGGGCCTACTATTTTTGATATATTATTAAGTATCTGATTTTAGTTTTAAATATTTCCTTAAGTTCCTAACTTACTGATAGCTATGTACATGGTTAAGGCTTTTAATTTTTCACTTATCAATTCTAGCTTTTCTGTATTATCTTATATATTTGTACCTGTTTCTATATTTTTAAAAAGTTATAATTTATATATATATTTATTAAATAACTTTAAAACGTAAATGTACAAACAGAAAATCACTTAATATCACATACTATGTTAATAAAAATTTTTGAAAATAGAGAAGTGTAATTATTAAATATAATAGATTTTTATCCTTAAAATTTTATCTACTAAATACAAATTTTATAACACAAATAATTTTACGTAATATTTAATTTTTAATTTTCAATTAATTTACAAAGTATTGTTTCTAAATTATACTTAACAAGTGTAGGCATTTAATTTAATTGATATATATCTCCTTGACTTTTATTGTTATTTTTTTTGGTTTCAAGAACTGCTTGTGCCAAATCAAAAGGGTTTGAATAATATCTCATTTTATTGTTTAAACTTTATTTGAATAAATAGCTTCTAATAACTAGTAGTAATCCAAAAACAAAAATCAATAAAATCCAAGATGAGTTATCATTAAATAATTAGATAAAATCCATAATTTTATTTAGTATGAAGCTATTTTTTAGATTTTATATATAAAATGTGGTTTATAATAAGCCTTTAATTTACTTGGAAATAAAACTTATTTATATGTTTTAATTTTTAATTTTTTCAATTTTTCTTTTAATTTTGAGTTTTTTTTCTGTGGATTTTGATTTAAAGTTTTAATAATTGCTGGAAATTAAAAAATATTAATGAAAATATAAAATTATTTTCTGATGCATTTTTAATATAAAAAATTTAATATATATATGTGTGAGAAAATACACTGGTAATATTTATAATGCAATATAATTAATGGTAAACAAAATGAAGAAACTACATGCAATTGAACATTATAGATATTACATTTACAAAATTATTTTAATATTAAATATAAAGCTTAATAATTATTATACTTAAATTTTAGTTTTTTTAAAAATATTAAATATTAATATAGGCTGTGTTTCGGAAATAATCAGAATAAATAATTCATAATGACATAATAAGCACCGAATAAAATGACAACTTAAGTGAAGTATCCTATATCTATTTATTGATTTTATGAGCTTTGATAATAGTATGAACTGACCAAAATTATAAGGAGAACAATAATATAATCAATAAATCCGATGTTACTTACATTTTCTTAATCAAGTACTTAATTTTATTATTAATTTTAATTAAATTATTATTATTGTTATTATTATTAGAAATCGTTTTAATTGTTAGCATTGTTGTTATAGCTGTAATCATTGACCTATTCTTGTAATTTTAGATTTTCATTATACTCTCTGCTTTTAAAGAGCCATTAAATTCTGTAGTCAAAGTGTTATTAGTGCTGTATTTTTCCATCTTGATTTTGTAAAGAAGTTGTTATTTTTACGGTGTCTGGAGCGGGAACAGTCTTTTAATTAAAAAAAATAAATGTTAATTTTATATTTTATATAAAAAATCGTTAAATTAATTTAACTTTTTTATGTTAAAATTAAAAATGTAATTATTTTTTACTGATTATTTATGTAAATTCAAAGAAGCTAAAGTAATAATACAATAAGGGGTTTAGTTTCCTTACTCGTCCATGGTCAATTATGATTTAATTTCAAACCATTTAGCTGCATTTTTATCTTGAATAGAACAAATAAAGTATAAGTCATTATTTACAGATCCAGATTTTCTTTAAGAATTAAAATTTTTTAATACTCCTTTATTAAATTAAGGATCTTAATAAGTAACTTGGAATCTAAGAGAATAATATTCTTAGAAGAATTAAGATCTAGGCATATCAGTGATAATATTTCCTAAAGGTCCTTCTTGCTAAGTTATTTCAGAAATTTTGGAAATTATTACTCTGGCTTAGTGAGCCATGCTACTTCCATCACTGGCTTCTATTAAAGCTTCTCCTTATTTTATAGCGTGAGCCTTTTGATTTTAAAAATTAGTTAATAATTTAAAATATTTTAAAGATCAATAATATTATACATTTTATATATTTTATTTTTTTACTTAACCTGTAATAGCATCAATGTTTAAAACACTAGTGTCTAATGATTTCCAATTTCTCAATTATGAAAGTCCAACAGATTTTTCTGAGAGTTTGAAATTGATTTTTCCTCCTGCCTGTAAAGAAATTAAATTTATATAAATATGAAATATAATTTTCCTTTAATTTTATTGGAAATAAATTAAAGTAGGTTAAAGTTTTTTTATTTAATTTTACAATGACTGAAACAGGAGATTCTGGTTAAATTACGGATCCGACATTAATTCTAAAAATATCAATAACATTAGGATTATCCTTTAAAAAGACTTTAACCAAAGTGAATCCAGAAGATTTAGATTTAATATGTAAATACTTCAAATCTGAAGAAATATATCCATCAACAACTTTAGGGTTAGTGGCCGAAACCTGTACATTAACTCCAATTAAATTAGAAGGGAAAGATCTTCCCAAAGAATCTTAAAGGTGTAATCTAAGTCTTACATCTTTTTCAAGAGGCATTCTGAAAACAGTGTGCGAATTCTCAATGAAGATTCCAACTATATTCGATGTTTAAACGTTAATGGACATGTACTCGTTAAGGTCACCGTCATGAAGCTTAACGGTCGCACTTATTCTTTATTTATTGGTGTTTGCAAAAAGCTCGTTATTTTGCTTATTTAAAATAAATTTGTCTTATTGCATAATGTCTGAGGAACAGGCTTCTTCGGGGGTGTTAGTATTGAAAAGTTCTATTTAATAATTTGGTTTATTAGTGTGAATTTGGAATCTAGTATTAGGAGGCATTAAAAGGTTTGTGTGACTATTTTTATAAAAATTTTAATTATAAATTATCTAAATATTAACATATCTATATATATTTAGTTTGTTTTTGATATTTATATCATAAATTTCAAATTTTAATTTGTATCGTATATTTACATTGGCTCTACGACTATGTCATCGTGGGTGATGTATGTAGGTTGTACGTGATTAATATGTGAAATTACTTCAATCAATTTAGAGGCAGATTTAATCTCTTTGTTATTGTCTAAAATTAATTTAAAAGAAACTTCAGATTTTCCAACATGGATAGCTGTGGCATTTACAGCTAATTCATAATTTTTTTGATATTAAATGAAGGTTTGATCAAATTAAGTGAAAGGCTGGTTATTTTAATTATGTAATTTTAAGACATTTTCGAATTAGCTTTCCCATTCTATTTTGTAATCACAAACTTATAGAGCCATTTATTATTCTTCATAGAACACTAACGATTATTTTAAATAAGTTTTAATTTAAATTATAAATAAGTTTATTTAATTGAAGTTAAAAAATAATAGTAATTTAATGTTTGTTTACATTCAGCTACCAACCTAATTTAAGTTCCTTAATGTAAGTTTCTTGATCCTTGATTTCCGGCAATTTTTACTCTGGTAACTTATTAAATGTTAAAAGGAACAGAAACTGAGGAAAGTTCAATTCCAGCAGAATTTACAAGTTATAAAGAAATTTCATCTTAAAAAGTTTTTTTAGCTTTAATAATAAAGAATCTTTTTTCTTCAATTTCTATAAAGTCAAAATATTTTTCGTATTTTTAAATGTCATTTGAAATTAATTTGAGACCAGATAAATCTTGGGGCCCTCCTAAAATTTGAATTCCGAGTTCACAACCTGGTGCCATTACTACATACCCAGGGTCTGTATAATAAAAATTAGACATAAATATATTTATATTTAAATGAATAATAAATTTTATGCATTTTAAAATATTAATTAAAAATAAATAATCACCTGTATAAATTTGACTAAAAACTTCAACTTCAACATAATTAGATCTTCTTTTTATTTTATTGTTTTCATACAAAACAGCAGAAATTCTGTAAATTCCTTTCTTCTTTCCCTAAATTTAGAATAAATTGGATTTTTCTTAGCTTCTTTAGAAAATGACGTTTTGCGTCTCGATTTTATTAGAGTTAAGAACTAATTCAGCTTCCAATTTAATTTCCATATATTAATATGAATTATAGTCAAACTCCTGTCCAAATTCACCTAAAGCAGATACAGTTATACTAGTGGCATTATACTCAGGAATCAAGTTTTAATCTATTTAAATAATTAAACTAGAAACATCTTCGACTATAACTTCGGCGAAAGCTCTTTGAGTTCCAAGTGTTTTATAATCGTCAGCGTAAATTATAGATTTCCCATTTTTAAGGGGCTGAATTTCAATGTTTCTCGATTGGTTGTGCTTGAATTCTATTATTTACTGATCTTCAAGTTCTTCTCCTATTTTTCCTACTTAGAAGGGTCCGATTCCATTTTCGATTTTAATGTTGTATTTTAAGTTTTCTGATTAATAAATGCATAATTAGTTATAAATTTATTAAAGTTTCTAATTTATTGTAATTAATTTTTAAAGCTTTAAATAAATTAACGAAAAATAGAGTTTGAAATTATATTTTTTTTATTTAATAAAAATTTCAATTAATTACAATGAGTTTTAAAGTTGTAAAGCCTTAATTAATGGGGGTTAAGAATAACATTATTGATGATTCTGAGACCCAATAAATCTTCGATAGTATTGAAAGTTTATTTATGATTTTTGAAAGTGTTAGATTAAACTTTGAGAACTAATTCTTAGTTAGTCTAAGTGACTTTACTTCCGGAAGTAAATATTTGGTAAATATCATTTTCATATTGTTCTAATTAATTTAAATAAAAATAATTTTCGTTTAATTATAAATTTTAAACTATATATATATAAATTAATTAATTATTTATTAATAATAATTAGTTTTACCAATTTCAATTTACTGATTAGATTCGATTTTTCCGAATTTGGAATCGCTTAGACTCCATTAAAATTTCAAAGAAGTATAGTTATAAAATAATTGTGAATTTCTATCAAAAGCTTTAACTTTTAAATAATTTTCTTAGTTGTTTTTAATATATAAAATATCTAAACTACTCATTTTTTCATGGTATTCTTCAGAATATCTATATAATAAATTTAAAATAATTTTATAAAAATAAATTAAAAATTATGAAGATCGACAATAATTTAATAAATGAAAATTTTTAATTTTTTACTAAGAAGAAGTGTTGTTGAATTCATAGATGTGAATACTGTGAGGAATACTACATGAAACCACAAGATTATGTACAAATTTAACGGGTTTTGGTAATCTCAAATCGGCTTGATTTTAAGTTTGTAACTCAATAATTTATTCTGTGTTATAATCTTTAGCGGTAAAAGAAGAAGGAACTTTACAAGTAAAAGTGGTATTTTACTTGTTTTATGCATGTTCTAAAATAGAGAAGCTAGATTTTTTCATGTCTATAAAATAACAGAAATTAATATAAATTAATATTTTTATTTTTCAAATGTATTTAAAGAAATATTAATAATAAAAAATATGTTTACATTAAAACAAAAATAAAAAATAAATAAATAATTAATTAATTAGTTTACTTGTATCTAAATAATTATAAGAAAAAGTGGATTCTCTTTAGGGCCATAAATCTATTCCTCCTTACATTTTCCAACTGAAGGAAGCACCTGGAGTAATAACAACTTTATCAAAAGTCTAATAATCCAAAGGTTAAACGGAGGCACCTTGGACAGTTTTTTGGCCTAATTACACTAATTTTTGATCTTAAATCCTTTGATCCCAAATATTATAGATATTTCTAAGTACTTTTATATCAAGAGATCTGAAATATTCTTGAGATTATTTCTTAGCGTTTTGAAGGAAATTCTTGGGGAGAATTGAGACTATGTTGTTTCCAATTTCAAGACCTATTATATTTAGTTGTTTACAAATTCCGAAATTCTAGTAGTTTGTCTGAGCTTTTTTTATTTTTTCAAAGGTGGATTATTAGTCATCAATGTATTCTTTATAAATTTAATTGTTTAAGGATCGAACAGAAATTAATTCCTTCATCAAGGGGTAATTTTCTCTTTCTCTATCAAGAGAATCTATTAATTAACTGTAATTCTAAGTGTTTTGTTATAAAGCTACTTGAACCAAATCGTTATTTAAAACAGTGAAATCGAGAGAAGTACAATTTGAGAATTTTTCTTTCAATGAATTTTGGGCAATAGGATATATATAGTCAATTTGGTTGTATATTATTTCTTTTTGGTCTTCGAGTGAAATAACGGAATCTACAGCAGAAATTTTTACTTTAATGTTTATGTAATTTTATTCGTTGTAAAGATCAGAAACTTTAACAACAGTTTCCCCAATTTATTGACCACTTACAATAGCTCTATGTGACTGAGAGGCTTTAACTATTAATTAGTTTTAAGATTAAATTTGGTAGTTTAAAGATCCTCCTAAAATTTCTAAGTAGAATTATTATTCGTTGATCTTATCAGTTGAGACTGGAAGGTGTACGAAAGTAGGTGTAACTGAAATTAAGGGCAAAACAATGTGGAATTTTTAAGATTTTTAAGGAATTTAAAAGATTTTTTCCTTCAAATTTACAGTTAATTGTAAATCTTTGACAAGCTTTTTAGGGGTAACAACTAATTGTCCTCTGTTTTATTGTACATTGATTTCGAAATATTAGCTTAATGAGGCAAAATTAAATTAAATGTTATCGTTGGTTGGAATATAAATCAATTGGTTATTTTTATCGTAAATTTCGGCTCTTATGTAATATTTTCTGTCTTTGACTAAGTGCCAAGAATTTTCGAAAACAGTTTTTTATTAAGATAAGGTAGGTTGAGTTTCATAGAAGTCTCCTTCTTAGTATTCTTTGATTTGGAAATCAATGTGGTGAGGTTCAACTATAGTATATTTTACTTTTTTAATATTTTCTTAGGATCTATTGTCTTTTACAAAGATTTCGTGGGTGGTTCCATATTGGGTTTTATCGGAAGATACCTAATAAATATTAATTATAATTTTTTATTTAATTATTTTTTGTTTGTTTTGTATTAAATGTTTTTTATTATTTTTTAATTAAACTTAATATTTTTATTAATTAGCTTTCATAATATAAAATGTGTACAATGCTAATTTTTTTACTTCTAATAATCCTTCTTGTTTAAATTATTATTAATCAGAGTATATAGTGCCTCCAGCAGCTATTTATTTAGGTTCATTTGAATCTAATTTACTTCTAGAAAAAGCCCAATTGTAAAATTTGCTTGGTAAACTGATTTCTAAAAAGTTGTATTTAAATAAATTAATAAATTTTTTAAAGATATTTTATTTTTAATTTTTAAATATATATTTTTACAGGCATAGACATCTTCTCCTCCTACAGAGTTGGACTTGGGTTTATAAAATAGAGAATAATTGATTTATGAACTAGGTAAAACTCTGATTGGGTTTTCAGGGAAAATAACAAATTATTCTATAACTTAAATTTCAACTGTATTAGAAATTGTTGAGTATCCTTATTCTTTAACAGTTGCAGTTACTCTTGTTCTACCAGTTTTTAAACCTACAACTGCAATCATATCAGTATAAAAGAAGGGATTATGAAAACTTTCTAATTCTTTTCTTAAACTGGAAGTTTTTATTGATGAGTCCTTTAAAAAAATTTAAAATTAATTTATTAATTTAATTAATTATTTTAATTTTAAGCCTATTTTAAATTCAATTAGTTTGATATTCTTTATTTTTATTTTAAAAATATAAATTTACTTTAAGAGGGACAAATTCGAGATAATTGCTGTCTTATTATATTTGCCAATCGAATCTAACTCCTTCTAAAGAAGAGAAAGAATTTCCTTCTGAATCATAACCTATGACTTCGAAGACTTGTACATCACCTACGTCTAAAGTTCTAAATCTGGTTAAAATTTCAATTTTTGCAATTGGTCTTATATTTGCTTCTACTCTAATTATATCGTTAGTAACTATTTTTATAAAAATATGTAAATATTAAATGAATAAATTAGGAAATGTATATAATTATGTTAATTAATTATAATTATTTGTATATAATTTTTTTTTAATGTATCAAGTATTAAATTTTATTTATATTTTTAATTTGATTTTAATTTTTGGACCTAATTTTTATTTTTAAATTATCGAAAATTATAATTATGAAGTATGGAAACTAATTTTTTTTTTAAGATTTGTTATTTCTTGTTATTATATTAAGCCGTCAATTTATTTTTTTTAAGCTTAAAATATATTTTATTTACTTATATCAGTGGCTGAGACCCAGAGAGTACTAAATATTTCTTCATTTGAATTTAAATATAGAGAGCAGACACTTGCGCATTCTTTTTGTTGTTAGTCAAATTTCTCTTATAATACAATATGTTAACTGTTGGAGGTTTTCCACCTGTAACAACCGTCATATGCTATTAAATCGTGTTTAATTTTTCTGTTTTGTATGTTTTCATGAATCAAGGGCATTAATATATTAATGTCTTTTAACTTTTTACTGCCTCCTGATTTAATGTTTTATTGGGCCTAAGCCGAAGGGAATGAGTAGAGGCAAAGTATGATTAAAATAAAGAAAAAAAAATATTTTTTCATTTTTTTTTTAAATTAGAATTTTTTTTATTTGATTTTTGAGGAATGAATTTTTGTATTTATATTTTTTATTATTCTATTTGTATTTTGTTTTGTTTTTTTATTTTTTTTGTTTATAATTATTAGTTTTTATGCAGATATATTGAATTAATTTTATAAATTTAAGATTAATTTTTTGGTTTTTTTAATTTTGCTAATTATTTGATTTTATTTTGTATTAGATTACAATTAATGTTTCATCGCATTTAATATGACTAAAGATTAATTTTTGTAGATTTTATAGCCTTTTGATGGACTATATATAAAAACTGACTTACAAAAATAATAATATATCGAAAATAATTTATATATATAATAGAATGTGTAAATTTATATTTATAATAATATTTGATTATAAATGATCTTCTAACAAAATTAATGTAAATATATCAATATTTTATACACATAGATAGATCTTTATTTTATAAAATAAATTAATATTAATTTAAGTTTTATATGGTTTTAATATCATATAATTATTATAATACTTTATAAAAGATTTAAAACAATGATAATATATTTTATTCTATAATAAAATTTATCAGACTATATTTTTTAGTGTAGTATAATAAATTTTTATAAATAATTAACTAAACCAAATTAAAATTAATTTTGCAGAATTGACTAAAAAACTAAAATTTGGAAAAAATAAAAAAACATATATAAAATACCATTTTAAATATAAATAAAAAAGAAAAATAATGGATTTTTTAAAATAAAAGACCGAGAATAATTTGGAGAATTTATTAAATAAAAACTAGGAATTATTTTTTAATATCATAATGCCTTTTTTGAGCGAAAAAGATATGGTATATCTTTCATTGGTTAATAAGAAATTATATAAATCTATTAAAGAATACTACGAAACTTAAATTTTTAGGAAGTTTAAGAATTGGAAAAAGCAAAAATTTGATAAATATTAATTATCTGTTAATAATTTAATAAAATCAAAATAATAAAAATTAGATTAAAATGATAATTAAAAATAAGTTTAATAATAAAGAAATTACATTGAAGGCAAAAAAAATAATTAAAACAGCTAGAAATAATAATAATAAATGAGATAGAAATTATAAAGCTTACCATTTAAAATAACTTTTAATGTGTAAGGATAAGATGTTATGAAAATATAATATCATTAAATACCTTCATTTATTATGAATGAATAAATGTGGAAAATCATTAGAGATGACAAAATTTTAGAATAAAAAATATAAAATGAAAAATTAGTAAAAAATAAAACTAATTTTTTTTTTGAAAATATTAAAACTGGTGATATAATGGTTATAAATAGAAGGTAATTATTAAGAAATATTTTTTTAAATATAATAATTATAATTGTTTGTCTTAATATCACATATACTATATTAAATTGCTCAAATATAATAATTATTTATTTATTTATATAGTATGGTTGATAAAAATTTGAATTATAATAAAGATAGTTTAAAGATAATAGAAGGTGATGAAGAAAGTAAATACGAAGAATTTTATAAAAATAATTAGGAGGATTTATAAAGTTATGATTTCACAGATATGAAAAGTATTTTATAGAGATAAAAAAAGTTGTTATGTAATTTAAAATTAAGGGACTTTGCAAGTTAAATGGAAAGCAAATAAAATTAAAATTATTTGAATAATTTGTTAGAGTTAAGCTAAGTTTGTATAATTTTATGCAGTGGAGGCGTCTTCAGTATGGCTTTTTATGACAATAAAGGAAAATGCTTCTTGCATAAAAGCGACTCAAAATATGTTGTTAGAAAGAAAGCAGGTTAAAGGTAATAATTTATTATGCTATATAATCTTTAAATAAATTTTAAAAATCATAATTAAAACAGTTTTAATGAATTATATTTTTAACTATATATTTTACATTCATATTATATTAGATAATTGGCAAAAGATAAGAATGCAGGGTCTTAAATTTAATCAATGGGAAGTTAAATTAGACGAGATTAAGAAAAATTGCATTAAGAAAAAGTGAGATGTCTTATTTAATATCACGCAGAAGATTTACAGAATTCAAGTATAATTTTCTTACAAGTAATAAAAAATAAAAAATAATTTAATTTTAAAAAAAAATTAATTTTTTAATAAAATTTATTTAAATTTCATTTTTTGTATAAGGCACCTGGTATCAATAAACTAATTTTATTATCAGAAGGCGAACCCTTACTTAAATATTTAAATAAAACAAGAAGCTTATGTATATCAAGTAAGAAAGCTAATTATACCGAAAATGAAAGAATATATAAACACATCACAAATGTTTATTTTCTTACTTAAAATTTAAACATAACGCAATGAAAAGAAGTATAAAAATATTAATAATTACTGTATTTATTACTGTATTTATTGTTTATTTCAATTATTTTTTTAGATTTATTGTACATATTTCTATTTTCTAATTTTCATTTTTATTTATAAATTTTCATTAATTTTATATCATATTTATAATTATTAAATAATATAATAATATTTATATCAGTATTAATATAAATATATAAATTAAAAATATTTATTGTACATTTGATTATATCTATTATCAAAATATACTAAAATCTCGTTTATTTAATAATATTAATAGTTGATTAGTAATAATTATTTTACGAACTAATTTAAAATTAATTACAATCGAAATTTTTAATTACATTAAGATTATTCCAATAATTATAGTTTGTTATTTTATTAATTATATTTAATGAAAAAAATGAATAAAAATTTGAAAATCTTTATACATTTGATGTTCTATCGAGCATGCGAAATATTCAGTTTTTAAAATATATAAATATAAAAATATACAAAACTTTTCTAATCTTAAATTATAGATTAAATTAAAAAATTAAATAATTTCTTATATATTAGTAAAAAAAAATTATTTAGTGTCAGAATTTTCTCTTTATATTTTTTGATAATTTCTCTTAATATTGGGATTGAAACTATGATAAATATACAATTAGATTGTAATTAGTGTATAATTCCTCATTAAAACTATATCTGATTTCCAATTCTTAGATTAACAAAAAGAAAAATCGATTATACTTATAATATAGTATATATTAAAAAAATAATAATTTTTAATTTATTAATTAATTATGGATAAATAATCAGTATTAGGATTTAATAAAAAATATATAATTTATGTCTTTATATTAAAATTATAAAAATTATTATATTTTTATAAATAATTAGTATTATGCACACTAAAAAGATCATAATTTTGTATAAATTTTATAAATGTTTGGGGAAAATATAAATTGAAATCTCATTATATCTTAAATTTAAACAATTATTTTTTATTGAATAAAATTTTAATTTAAAAAAATTTTATTAAGAATTTAATAAGATTCTACATAAAAACTTATTTTTAAAAAATAATTATTTTTATTCTAGAATTATTAAAAATAAAAAAAATAAATTCTCTAAAATATTCAATTATATTAAAAATGAAATTACTAGAGGAATAAATATTTATATAAAATAAATAACTATTTATGTATAGTAAAGAAAATGAAAGGATTTTAAAAGATTGTGTAGAATTTTTAATAGAGTATTCAAAATTGTTAGAAACTAAACAAATTATATTAGGGAAAGCTATATAGTTTTTCCAATATTTTTTTTACAATTTAACTTATATAAATGGTGGAGACTCATTTATTATATAAATGAAAACTTTAGAAAATGAACAAATTATATTTAGCTAAGAAAAAAATTTAATTGGCCAAAACAAAATGGATGGTATAAATAATTAATATAATGATAACAAAAAACAAAAATTAGATATGAATACGGAATAAATAGATTAAAATGATCGGAATCATAGCAGCTAAGAAGTATAATAAATTCAACTATTAAATAATAAAATATAAGTATAAAATAATAAAACATAGGAAAATTTGAAGAAAAATGAATAAAGTAGAGATATCAAAAATGAAAATAATTTGTAAAAAAAATTTAAATCTTTTTAAATCTATTTAAATTTGATTATATTGTATTTATGTATATTCTTTATTTGTAAATTTATATGTATATTATATATTATATAAGTCTAAAAAAAAGTCTGTTTATGGCTGCTGCAGCAACTGTGTATTTAACTAATAAAATTGAAGATATAGAAAGAAATTTAAAGGATTCAGTTTATTGTTATTTATATTTAATAGATTAAAATAAAGAGTAAGAATATTAATAATAGTAAAAATAAGAATAATTTTAATTATAGCAATAATAATAAATAGAAAAAATAGAAAAGCTAGAGGGCGAGCACTTAGGTAAAATTCATACATATTTAAATTGATAAAAAAAAATTCCTATTCTTACAATCTTAAACATTCAATTTTTGTTTTACTTAAGAACCATTTGAAGATAAAGGTACTGATTATAAATAATTTAAAAAAATTAGTAGTTAGAGTCAAAATGAGTTGGGACAAAATTAGGCATAGTAAAATTCCCATACTAACAATGAAATCTCTGAAAAATAAAAAAATAGTTTTAATTTAAATGACGGATAACATTCCTTTGAAGAAAACTAGGAAATTAAAGAAAAAGATAAATATAATTCAAGAAAAAATTCAGGGCATTTTATAGCAAATGTAAATTTTTAATTTAAAAATAATTTTCAGCTCTAATACAAATATATGAATTATTTTCACATATGTAATTATAATCATTCTTTAATTTTATTATTTCTAATTAATCTAATAAATAGAATATAAATATGAACCGAGATGGTTTAGATAATATATAAATAGAGAATTTATAGTAAAATATTGTAAATTAAATAGAAGATTATTAATAATAGAATTTGTCAGAATAATAATAAAAAAATTAAATTCAAAATTATAAATTAAGTTAATAAGATTAATAATTGTAATTACTTCATTAATAAAAATAAAAATAAAAATAATAATAATAGAGAAAAGACGAATAAAGACAAGAATAGGATAGAGAATTTTAATTAATTTGTTAACAGTTTAAAGTCTGCGAATATGAAGTTTTAAAATCATGTGGCTTTAACTTAAATTTAATTACAGGTTATGATTATTTAAATTATTTAGCGAATTAAGTATTTGAAGGTTATTTTTTTAATTATAATTTTTTATTAATTAATTGAATTTAATTATAAACGAAAAAATAAATTTTATATCATATATTCTTAAAGGATAAGAACAATAATAAAATGAGTATAGTAATTTAAATAAACTGGATTAAAATTATCAGTATCAAGCCGATGAATAATATAATTAAGTTTAAATACCAAATTAATAAGAAAACAAATAACAATAATAGGATGAGAAAAGAGAAAATTTTGAGGGTTTATAAGGTACTCCTATTTATTAAACCTAAAATATACATTAAGTTAGTTTTTCTGAATAAAATGGTGATTACAAATTTTTTAAATTATTTACGAATAAATTGAAGCTTAATTATAATTTTTAATTAATAGAAAATGTAGCGTATTTTAAATAAATTAACAGTGATAATTAATAAAGTAAGTTGATACATAATTAAAATATGGATTTAATTAAATTAATAGGTATATTTTTGAATGATGTATATAAATCCTAAATTTGTATAGCATACCACCCATTATTGATATTCATTACTGTGTTCCGTATAAGCTTATAAACTTTAAAAATTGATGAATTAAAATATAAAATAAAAGAGCAGGTTATAAATTAATTTCCATTATAATTATAAAATAAAAAAATTAATGATAGAAAAAATTGTTTATTTTTATTTATTTTAGATTTGGTATGAGTATTTTAATGATAAATATTAATAATAAATTATCTAAAATTTGAGTGATACTGATGACCTGTATAATAAAATTATGTTATTTTTTGAATAATATTCTTAAGAAAACAATTGAATTGTATGATTTCATTTTTATCAAAATATTATTGAACTTATTAAATATTAAAATAATAATTAATTTAACATTGTTGTTATAGATATAATATCGGATTATTTATTAAATGATCCATATTTAAATTCATAATTATCGAAATATGTGTTATTTATGTTCTTATGTTCTTATTTTTTTAATATTTTTATATTTATATAATTTGTTTTATAATTTTTATTAATAAATTTTATTTCTTGAAATTAAATATTTAAATATTTTAATATATTCTCTTATTATTAATTAACAGTATTTTTATATATTAATAATGTCTGTTTGATAAACAAAATTTATTTCGTATTTTTATATAATTTTACAAATATTATGTAAGTGAGATTTGTTGCTATTTTGCAAAAGTATTTTTTAATGTTGTTAATATAAAAGAATTAAATTCTTTATCTTTCATAATTTAGTGAGATATTTGCATTTAAAATTTTATTTTTTATTTTAGTATCATAATTTTCAACAATAATTATTAAAGTGGTTCCAAAATTTCTTTATATTAAATAATGCCCAAGTATTATAAATTTAAAAGAAAATAAAGTAATAATAATTTAATATATAAAAATCTTAAGTTAGGGGTTTATGTAATGTCCTTGTGAGAGTTAAAAATTTATTTTTAAGATTTTTACATATTTTTTTTTATTTTATTTTTATATAATATTATTTATCAATAATAATTAGGCAAAATATTACAACGATTTAATTAACTTAACAATCAATTTAGATTAAAATAAAAAATTAATCAAAATAATTAATTATTAAAATAAAAATAATTTTTGCTATATTATTAATATTGAAAATAATTTAAATAAGTTTTTTTAGTTTTTTATTGAATTTTTTTGACATTTATTAATAAAAAATTGAAATTCAATAAATTAATATTTGAAAACATAAAATTTAAATTATTCATTTATGAATATCGTTTCAATTTTATAATAACAATTTATATAAATAAATTACATAGAATTGATCATAATTTATATTATAGTATGATTACTTAACAAAAATTAGAATATTAATAAAAAAAGCATCAGAAAAATAATAATAATAAGATTAAAAATAAATATACATATATTAAAAATATTTTCAAAAGTAAAATGAGTCATTAAAAAGAGGTTGATGAATTTGATCCAGTTTTAGAAAATTTTGACGAATTATTATAATAAGAAAAATAAAATCATGTAAATATTGGTAAATCCTTTAGATTGATAAAAAAGATTGACCAAGGAAGTTATAGTGAAATGTAAAAATATACATATTCATTAATAAAAATAGAAATAAAATTAATTGAATTAGATTTAATTTCAATAACAACATTTTTTTATTTTATTTTTTTTAACTCACTATTTGTATATTAGATTTTTGGGCAAAAATTTGGAAACTAATATGGAAGTTGCAGTAAAAGTAGAAAAAATAACTGCAAAATAACCGAAATTACTATTTTATGAGTCAAGAGTTTATTAATATTTATTAAAAGAAAAACAAAAAGGAATTGTTGAGTAATTATACAGTAAGAAAAAGCCTAAGGTTGAAAAAGGTTTCCCTGAGGTAAATATTTTATTTTAATATATGTTTTTAATTTTAAAAACTAAAAAAAGATTTTCGCATGTTCAAATGAAGGAGATTACAACATATTAATTATGGAAAACTTGGGTCCAGATTTAGAAGTTTTATTTTAAATTTGCAATAAAAAATTTGATTTAAAAACTGTTTGTATTATTGCTATACAAGTTTTATAAAGATTATAATTTATGAGTTAAAAATATTTAATACATAGAGATGTGAAACCATCAAATTTTTGTATTGGAAAAAAGGAAAAAAAAAATGTAATATATATGATAGATTTGGCCTTTGCCAAAAAATATATGACTAAAGATAGATAACATATAGCTTTTTAAGAAAATTAAAGTATGACAGGAACATTATTATATTCTTCTATTAACTCTCATAAAGGTTATGAACTTTCAAGAAGGGATGACTTGTAAAGTTTAGCGTATATGTTATTTTACTTTTTAAAAGGGTAATATTTTTGTTATTTTAATAGCTTATATCATATTATTTAGATTAACTAAAAATAATTAAAAAATTATAATTATAAAAACTATTATAAATTTTATGCATTATCTTAATATATAATGTTAAATTAACTTTATTATATTATAAATTTTAGAAGCTTACCATGGTAAAATCTTAAATGCAATAGAAAAGAAAAGTTAGAAAAAACAATTGAAAAAAAATTATAGAATCCTGAATAATCACTTTTTAAAGGAATATAACATTTAGAATTTATTAACTTTTATCAATATGCATAAAATTTAGAATTCGAATAAGAACCTGATTATTAATACTGGATGGATTAGTTTGAAAAATTAGTGTATAAAAATGGATAAAAAATAGATTATATTTATAGCTGGAACTTGGCAGCCTAAAGTGAGGAAAGTCAAATTAAAGTTCCAGAATAAAAAATTTCTTAAACTTAATTATGATAACTTTATAAAATTTAAAATAAATTAATTATCTTAAATTACACAATTAGTAATTTTAATAAAAAACTATTTTAATATAATATTTATTTAAAATATTTTTTGATAAAGTTACTTATTATGTATAATTTATTATAAAGAGCTTATTATATATAATTATTAATTTAAAATGAAAAATATAAAAATTAATATATTGTTGATTTAAAAAATGCTTTAAATTATTATTTATATTCGTTCATTTCATTATTTAGTTTATTAATCTAATTCATTCTTTTTTTATTAATTAAAATCAGCATCTTCTTCTTATTATTATAATTTATCCTACTGTATTTCTTAATCTTTTAAATTCTCATTTATTTGATATTTTTTATCATTTTATTATTTATTATTGACATCTCTTTATAGTATATTTTATTTTTATTGTTCTTATTCATTAATATAATTGAATTATTTTTCTGTAATAGTATATTCATTCTCATTATAGGAAAAATCTTAATTGAGATCAATTGATTCTTTATGATTATACATATTTAAGCCTTCTTTTAAACTATTTTCATCTTAAATATTTATTTTCTTTTTAAATTCTCGTTGCTATAGTTGTCTTTCAACACTTTCTTCATCAAATTAGCTATTTTTCCAATCATTGTCTAATGTCCAATACTAATAAATTTGTAAATAATATAAATTAAGTATTCATTTAAACTTTTGATTACTTTTATTGAGTGATCTAAAGATGCAGTGATTAAAGTTTTATATAAATCATACCATTCTATTTTGTAAACTGCTTTTCCATGTCCCATAAAAGAAACTTTTTTAAATGAATATAAAAATAATAAATAAGATATTAAAATACTTGAATAGATATTAAATTATAGAATTAATATGAATAATAAAAAGCATAACTTTTTGTATAAATAATTAATTTACAAATAAGCTATTGTGATTATAAATCCCAGATAGAAATATACCCATCTTCATGTCCAATATAAACTTCTAGCCTATTATAATTGACTTCTAGACATTTAGGCATTTTTTTAAAATTATTTGCGAATTTAAGAATTTAAGTAGTTGCATTAAAATTATATTTTTCATCATCATCAAATTATTTATTAATTTTCAATTTTACGCCTTATAAAACACCATCATCTTAATTTATTGTATATATTATGTTCTGAACTGGATCAAGAGCTAGTTCTCTGATATAACCAGGACTCTATAATTTAAATGTGTGGTTCAAAACTGGGGCAATATTTTTACCATATGTAACAATAAAAATTTGGCCTTCATTGTTTCCAATAATTACTCTACAACTTTCTCTTTATATTTTCATGTTTGTTAGTTCGCCATCAAGTTTCAATTCTAATAAAAATAACAAAATATGGGCAAATATTGGGATATTTCAAATATAATAAATTTATAAATGTTTTAAATTTTGTTTTTAATTCTTTAATATGAATTACTTTAAGTAATAACTCCATTTTGAAAAATTTAGAAATATTTATCATTAGAAATAGATAAGGTTTAGTGGTTTTTACGGTCATAAAAGAGGCCGCTGATTTTTTTTTTATGTATTTTTTCATAGATTCTCTGTTATGAAAAATTTTATAATTAAATAATATATAAATTATATATATATACTTTATAAATTATACCGATTCGTATTTACAAACATTGGAAACAAAAATTAATTCAAGTATATTAAGTTCTCCAGTTTCAAGTCTGATAGATAATTATATTACTTATTTTTTAAATTAAAAAACTACAAATTTTATTTTTTTAATATAAAGTTACCCAACTAAAATAAAATTTTTTGAAGGTTCCCATTCTAAAGCAGTTACAATAAAAGCATAACCTTTAACGAACATCCTACTATATGTGTGCTAATATTAATTATTTTACTTAATTAGAATTTCGACAGATCCTATTGAATGCTCAGGCTAAAAATTAAATAAATTCATTAATTCTGATAATTTTAAAAATTAAATGTAATAAAAGATTATTTTATTTTATTTATTTACATTTTCTTCCTTATTTGGTTGTGAATTACTATTTTCCCAAAACCATTTCGAATTAGTTAGATATGAGTCAATTTTAGCTAATTTATCCTTTAATGCTCCAGCAACAAAAAGTAAGTCTTTTTTTGAAAAAACCAATATAAATATAATTTTAAATTTTATATATTTTTTTAATATAAATAAAAGAATTTACTATTTTTTCTATCTATTTTAAAATCAGTTACACTGTGAAAAAATCCTTATATTTCGCCTTGCTTATCTGGTATTTATTAAATAATTTAAGGATATTATTCATCAAGCTTATAATAAAAAATAATAACTTTATGAATAAAATAAATAATTAACTTTATGCATACTTTTAAGAACTTTCTAATTTAAAATACGTTTATCATATCCATTCTTTATAGTATTGCCTGTATAAATTTATAAAAAAAAATTATTAATAGTAATTTTAAATAAAAGTTAATTATATAATTAATTAAAAATAAATTAAAATTAATATTATTGTTATATAATTGCTTACTTGCATATATTTTTCTAACAGAATTCTCCTAACGTCTATATCTTTTTAACTTTTTAATCTAAAAATTGTTTTTTATGGAAATTCTGGAAGATTATCATAAAATTGATTTACAAATTTATTCAACTCATAAAATTCTGAGTATCTGTATTATAAGGTCCAATTTCTTTTTTAATTTAATTAAATATCCATATATTTAATATTTATTAAATATTTTTAAATTGCATTTTATTTACTTGGTTTATTCTTTATTGAAAATATTAAGGTTATAAATTACTTTGTCCTTAATTTGTTCAAAACTTGGAATTTTACACTAAAAAATATTATAAAATTACATTTTATTTAGAATTAAGGATTTTTAAAAAATTACTTATAATTTATCAAAGTTTGCCTGGTTTATTATTTTATTTGTATTCTTAATTTATTTATTTTAGTTCATTAAAAATTTGTATAATTTTATAATATTTCGGAGTTATAAATTACTTTTGATTTTTTTTTTTTTTTTTTTTGATTTTGTGGTTTTGAGGTTATTATTAACAATAAATAAAATTATTAAAATATTGAATAGAATAATTGTAATAAAGATTACTATATTATAATTTTTATGTATTATTGAAAAATAATTATAATGAATAAAATAGTATATAATTAATGAATAATATATCTATAATTTAAAAGAATTTATAGCATTCTAAATATTTAATTATTTTTTATTTTTATTAATTTTTTAAAAATGGTAGATTTACGACAAATTAAAAACTACATTTTTATCCTTTTAGTCACAAAAAATTGAAATGAGTAAAATTTAAATAACACTTAAATATTGATATTTCTTAAAAAAATATCCATATTCGATTTATTAGCATTTACTTTTATTCTTTTATATTTGCTATTAGCAATATATAATGATTTTTTAATTATTAATATTATCATATTTCTTAATTATAATTAACTATATTACATTAATTTGGTGTAGAAATATAAATTCAAATTTTGAATAATCTGATAAAAAGAAATACAAATAAAAAAAATTTATTAAAATAATATAATTTACATTGAATAAAATCAAATAATATTAAAATAAAAAAATAAATTAATAAAATAAATAATAAAAAAAACTCATTTCTTTTCTAAAATAAAATTTAATAATATCTTTAAATAAATCATATCCTTCCAGTTAATTTCGAAAAAATATTCCTAGTTTTTTCAAAAGGCATATTCCTTTGGAATGATCTTTGGTTTCGATTTAATCCCACTCAGTTTTTAATGAGATTTTAATTGGAAATACATGATTTATTATAAAGATGAGCTTTGAGGATATTTTATGAGCTAATTGGAAAATTGTGAATTGAGTCACCAAGTTTTTTTGCGATTTTATTGCTAAATTTATTTATCAGGAAAAATTAGTTTTTTAATTCCCCCTCTTTAACGAGTTTGGGTTGGATCCAGTGAAATTCGAAATTTAGAAAAATCCAAAAAAATATTTAAAGGACTCTTCATCATATAGCTTTTAATTTATCCTCGCTCTATTAAAAAAAAAAATCTTTTTATAAGATTTTAAAAATTATCCTTCTCTTTTAATTATTTTAATATAAATTTTTATTATAAATATTATTAAAACCAATAATAAATAATTATATAAATTAATTATAAAAATTAAATAAATACTTATCATAATACAAACTCTATATATATAATTTATAAATATAATAAAATATATTATAGCTAATTTCCATAATATAACAAATTTACATATATGCCAAAAATGATATTTTTTGTTTCAAAGCCTATAATTTAAATATATGTATATTTTTATTCTCGATTTATCAATGCTTTTATTAACACGAAAAAAGATGCAAAACTTTTATAGTGTTTTAATTTAGTTTCGATTAAATTTATAACCATGACCAGATTTATATAAAAATTATACATTTTAAAATTTCAATTATAGTAATTTCAGTAATATATATCACATATATTTTAGCTTTAAAATTAAATATAAATTTTATATAAAATAATAATATTAGATTTTCATCTCAAAAATAAAGTTATAAATGACATAACAAAGCAAGAAACCGATACCCATGGACTTAATCTATCTCCTATGACAGCCATTCTTCTAAAAAATCCTCTAAATCTGATAAAAAGTTTTTTAAAATAAATAATATGCCTTTTTTTAATTATATAATGCTTTAAAACACTTATTAATATGATTTATTTTAGTATTAAATAATATACTATCAAAATTTTTAACTTCTATTAATATAAATTTATTTAAAATGTAAATAAACCACAATTCTATATTTAATATTTTACCCATTTTTATAAGGGTCTATCAATTAGGGCCATATTCCTCTTACATAAGAACAAGTACATATTATAAATAATAAACAAGTCAACAGACTTTGAAAGTTAAATAATGCACTCTTTTAAAATTTTATAAAATAGCAATTATTTTCTTATAAATATTTAGATATTTTTAAGTGGAATTATATATATAACTTTAAATATTATATAATGTAATTTGATTTTTACCATATTTTTATTAAATTATACTATTTATATTTTATACGTTTAATAGGTTTTAAATCTTTTAAGTTACTTGAGTAGTATTTCTAAATTTTTATTTTTATTTTATTTTTTTACAATGTGTAAGAATTTTTATTTAATCAACTAATTTGAATAATAATTTTAGAAATTGTAGGCATTGTGAACGATTAAAATATTAAAAATTAAATAAAAATAACATAATAAGGATAAAATTTAAAAGTATAAAAAAAATTGTAACGGTATAATTTAAAAATATAAAGAGTTAGGTGGAGGAAAATTAATATTACATTGATTATTTATTAATTTCAAATGTTTAGTTTATCTAAATTTAATTATTTTGTTAAAAATTTATTTCACTTTCATTGTACATGGTTCCCTTGTTTATATTAATTTATAATTTTAATTAATTTATTATATAGAGGAGATGGAGCAATTCTTATAAAATTTCCCATGTTCTATGGTAATTCTCCGTATTTTCTTATTTTTTTGCAATCTAATATATAATTTAAATCTCTATTTAATTACTGTTTTGAATTATTTTATGTATTAATTGTTGATTTTTATCCTTAAGTTTCTTTTATTCTTCTTTCTAGTACATCCAATAATCTTTTTCTGTCAAATATAATTGGATCCACTAATGCAATTGTATCATCGATTAGTTGCTATTTAACTAAATCATCTAATATAAATTCTCTGGCCTAAATTTAAATTTTTTAAAATATATTTGGTTTAATTTTTTTTATTATTATTTTACTAAAGATGGACTTGAATTAATTTCAATTAAACTACATTTTTCATTTGTATCTATAAATATGTCATAACCAAATATTTCAAAGCAATTTGGGTTATTTGGAATATCTTATTAGCAAGCTATAAGCGATTTCACACATATTTCTTCTATTTAAGACCAAATTTTTTCCCAACAAATTCCCTTTTAAATTAATTATTCTTTTAACAACTTTAGACTTATTTTGCTTCCTCCCAAGTTAAAAGTTAAATTGTTTCGATCTGTTTTAAAATTCTGAAAAATTTTTAAAAAACATTTTTAAGAAATAATAATAAAATCCAATTTTTAAGATTATTTAAAGTTACGTTTTATTTTTGAATTGAATAATTTGTTAAATGAATAAAATTATTATGCAAATTTTAAGCATCCAAATTATATTTTTCAGTAGAAAATCTTGCAAAACCCTCAGTATATAAAAATGCTTCCAAAGGTTTAAAGCTAGTAACTAGTACATAAATTCTCTTATATATGCATAGATATAAATAATTATGAAATATAGGTATATATATATTATTTTGCAAAAATAGATTGATTAATATAAAATTTAATACCAAATCAAACTTATAGCCTCTAATTAATAATGGATTTGGTATGTATTTTTAAACAACTACAGGTTCCGAGTAAACGACTTAAGAAATTTCTGAAACGACTTGAATTCCTCTACCTCTTGATTTTCCAATAGGTTTAATAATCCATATATTATTTTTTGGGTCTTGGTATTTTTATTTGTGAAATTCTTCTGAAAAATTTGTGTATTCTTTTGGTAAAATAAAAGTTAAGGGCAAAATATTAAACTCCTCTTCAGCTTTTGGGCCAAGTCTTTTTAATCTGTCTACGTTTTTTCTGAGTAAATCTTTTCTCGCTAGATTTTTATTTTGAGGGAAATGATTGACCTATATGGCAAATTATTATAATCTTAAATTAAATTTATTTGAATTAAAAAGTATGTATTTTTATGTTGAATAATATTTAACATTACTTTTTGAAAATAAATTAGTTTGTTAAAATCTATTTAAGGTTTTGCCCAGGTCCAAAGTAAATTCCAAGATGTTTTTAAGTTTTACCCATGAGGTAGTTCATACCAATTTTAAGTTCTTAAAAAACCTCTATTAATAATATCATAAACTTCTGATTTATTCTTTACAACCCTATTTTTAAAAAAAAAATTAAAAGAATTTAAATTTTATTAATTAAAAATAATATTTAATTATATATTATTGACTAAAATAAATTTAAATTGTTTAATTTAATTACCTATAATATTATTAGGTTGTTTAAATAGAAAGTTCTTCGTCATTATCAATTTATAATTTACGTTTTTAAAAAATTATTTCTCTTTCTACAAATTTCCTTACATCTATATTGACCATATTCGAATAATAAAGTATTTATTAAGGCTATTAATTTATTTGATTCTGATTATTTTATTATGATATTTGAATTTAATTAAAGCTATTTCTACAAGTTGTAAAAACTTCTATGTGATTTTGGTCAACCTGCATATAATGATTTCGGAATATATTAAATTATTCTACAAGGAAATCATAAATATATTCTAAATTATTTTAATTTGACTGGTGAGATTTTAAATTATGACCGTAAAATCTTATAAAGTAAAATAATTAAATAATAATATAAATTAATATAAATATAAACAACTTATTTTATGATTTTTTTTAAAATTATTTTAGTGAAAAACAGAAAAGAATACAAAAGTCAAGGTGGTGAAAACGTCCCATCAAGTCGAGATATATCAAGTTTTTTATAATATAATTATTTGTACTAAATACTAAGAAATGAAAATTAATTTTTGAGTTTTGTGATTCACTCTTATTATTTTAATCAAAATTTGCTAATTTCCACTTATGAAAAATAAAATGTAGAATAATGTCGCTATATGTTATTTTTTAAATATTTAATGGTGCGAGTTTTATCGAAAATGCAAATAACTAATATATTTATTAAAAAGCTAATTAATTTTAAATGTTGACATTAAAAAATTTAAAAAGATTATTAAATTTATTTTGTAATTTTTAAATTAGAAAATAAAATTATGAGTATAATAATATTTTTATTTTGCCGAATTTTCTGATGAGGGGTACTTACTGGAAACATTTTCAAATTTATAAAAGTTTGTTAAATCCCAATTTTTTATAAAAAATATAATTGCTTTAAATTAATTTGCAACGCAGGATTTGTCATCACTTAATATCATCTATTTTTAATAATACAGAAAAAATATCATGAATTAATATTTTAACATAAATTTTATAAAATGAATACTCGTATATAAGCTGATAACTTTTTTAATTTTATAAAAAAATAAGAGTAATTCGAGTAATTTCTGAACAAATAAATAATGATGAATATAATAAAATTAAATTGCTATAATTTCAGGCTCACGACAACATTTTTTCTTGACTTTTGTATACCTACCAAAAACCAACTTTTAATGAATATAAATTAATATTTAAAATATAAAAATTATTTTACTATATATTGTGTTGATTATAAGTCACTGAGAACAAATGAGTAAAAGTAGGTATTAAATCAGTATAGTCTATTAGTTTTCTATCACCCAAAACGTCCATTATTTTTTAAATTGCCTGGTTTTTAATAGTATTGTGCGAATTAAAATCATTATTTTTCATTTTATTTCTGTTTAGAGGATGTGAAATCCTAAATTATAATAAAGGAGGCTTTTAAGTATGATTATTTGCTTTTTGAGGTGCTTAACTTTTTGAATTATCAATATTTTACTTTTTCTCTATAATTTGTCTATCATCTTCTATTTTCTGGTCTTAGATCTAAAATAATTGTTATTTTAAGTCGCTTTTACTTTTATCTTAAATTTACGATTATTAAAGCAATTCAGTGGACTGATTCATATATTTTAATTTATTTTGATATTTTTTTAACAGTTTTTCATCTTTAATTTAACTCAGAAACTGTTTTTTTTTATCCTCTATGAATTGTTCTTATTATTTATTTTATGGCTATTTCTCATTTTACTAAATTATTTATTATTAATTTTCCATTTAATAATTTTACTCATTTATTTCATAATAGGGTTTCATGTATTGATTATTACTAACAGTTTCTAATTTTTCATCTATTGACCCTTCACTATCATCTGAAATAATTTTTTCGCGCGAACAAATATTTTTTTTAATATTACATATATGGTCATCAATATTATTTGTAGTTTATTAAGAATCTTAATTTTTAATATGAGAACCTTTTAAATCCTTTTCATTTTATATTTTTTAACTTTTATTGTTTATTACTTATATATTTTAATCTTAATTGTATTCATTTATTTTATTTAAATTTATATTTGATGGTTATACTTAGTTTTATTAATTTTTTTGTTTTTGTAATTATTAATCCTTTAAAATATTATCTTATTAAGATAAAACAGAACATTATGATGATTCACATTGGTCCTCTTTGATTAAGGATTTATCACAATTTTCTATTAAATATAAATCAACTTCGTTTTTTTGAATTTCGGTTTCTATATTTTAACTTATATTATCTTGTTTCTCTAATTTTGTTGATAATGATGTATTTTATTTTTCTAACAAATTAGAGTTACCTTATTCTTATTATTATATTCCATCCTAATTATCTTAAATTTCTTAATTGTTTTTATTTTTTTCAGTTTATTTATTATTATTTTCAATATAAGGTTAACTATTAATATCTTATTATTATGGTTTCTTTAATTACTAATTTTATGATAATGGTGGTAGCTATTCTATATTTTTTATTGTATATTAGTTGTTTTCCTTTTTATTTAATTTTAAATAGATGTTTATAAATTTTTATAAATTTTTTAATTTATTACAAATTTAAAGCTTTCACCATCGAAATTTTATCTTTTATTTTATTAACTAACACATCTTATACTAAACCGTGCATTCATTTATTTATTTTCCTCTTATTTTTTTAAAAAAGCAGATCTAATCTGTGGAATTATAAAATAAAAATTAATAAAAAAATTAAAAGTTTAAATGATATATTATAATATAAAAAAATATAAAAGAAGAATACATGCAAGAAAATATAAATAATACTTTAGCTTTTTCATCTTTTTCTTTTTTATTTTTATTTTATGGGATATATTTATATGAAATTTATGGCTTTCCCGTAGAGAAATATTGATCTTTATTTATTGTAGACTGAGCATATACATATAAAGATGATTTTTTAGATGAACCAATTCTAGATATTTGATTTACTTTTTTTTTTATAGCTATGCTAGAACTTGCTCTAACAATTTCTTTATATATTAAAATATAATTTATATATATTAAATATGTATTTAGAGATATATAAATAGGAATAAAATTTATATTCTATAATATTTAATTTAAATTAAATTAAATTCTACTTTTTTATTTTTTTTCTTATTTGATTGTATCTGTTTTATAGATGTTCAATTTTTACTAAGCTTCATTTTTTGATTTTTATTATTGGTTGAAAGTTTTACGATATTATTATGCTTTTTATATTACGGATTAATTTTAATAATATTAAAATAAAAATATATTATTTACTCTAATATAATTCAGAAGGATCTATTTTTTAAATTTGTTATTTTTAATTTTGGTTCCTTATTACTTATTCAGCATTTTAATTTATTTAATTATTTTATAGTAATTCTTATTTTTATGTTTTTTAAGTTTGTATTTATAGACTAGGGTATTATGAATCTTATTTTTATTATGGTTACTATAATTATTCCTGTTAGTTTAGGTTTTTTAGCTCTTCTATGAAATTTTTATTATTATAGTTTTATTATCTGTATTAATCACTTGAAAGCTCTGAAATCAAATTTTCCCAACTAAAAATTTAATTTTGATTTTAATTCTATTTTGAGTACTATTGCTTACATGAAATAGGATTAGGATTGTCTATAAAATCATTTTATTCTAGATTTTTAATAAACTCTTCTTCATGTTTTTGATCACAGATAAATTATCCAAAATTTTCAATATTTTCTCTTTCTTTAAGCTCTAAATCAATTATTTCTTAAAGTTTATATGATTTTTTTAGAAATTATTTTTATTCTTCTATATCTGTTATATTTTAGTTTATAATTAATTATTTTTGAATATTTTCTTGCAAATCCTATAATTCTATAGTATTTAAATCGTAAATATCCTCTAAAATGGGTAAATTATAGGAATATAGCATATTCTTTATTTTATGCAAAAGTGTAAATGTATTTATTTATGTATTTTTTAAAAATTTAATAATGTATAAAGAAATTTATTTTATTTTAATTTTTTATTTAATTTTTAGTAAAACCTTATAATAGTATCGCTGAAAACTTTTAAAAAGTAATTATTTTATAAATAATATTGTTAACTAAAATTTTAATCAAAATTTATGTAAATTATTAATTGGTAGAATTTTAAATATACAAATTAGCACTTTATATATTAAAACCATTTAATTGTTCTTTTATTCTCAAAAATTCATTTTTTGCGCATATTACCAAATTATCCCAAGTTCCACTTTAATTTTTTTATTATTTTAATATTTTGTGTACTCGATTTAATTAAAAAAAATAGAACAGAAATCATAAATTTTCTATATCTTTAAACTTGATCTTTATTAAAAACAATTTTTTTAATAGAAAATAATGATAACTATTATTTTTTTAATTTTTCCATACCATGTATATAAAGTATTTTTTAACCATAATAATATCACCTTTGAATTAAACATTAGCTCTAAATATCATATTTATTATATTAAAGATATAAAATTTTACATTATATGAAAAATACAACATAGCGAGATTAACACTTTAAAAATTCTTATTTAAAGTCTTATTTTTATATTTCTAATAATAAATCTATAGTCTTTAAAAAAAGAAAGATATGCCAGTAATGCTTTGATGTGCATGGAAAAGGCTGAATCTTTAAATAATTAAAATGCAGTTTTTTACTATGCCAAATTTATTGCGAAATAAGTTGTCAAATTAATTTGACCAAATCTTTAATTTAACTACTAAAAAACACGGTAATAAAGATGACCAAGGCACAAGAGCCTGTTTAAAATCCTAATAATTAATAATATTTTTATTATTTAATGGTATATGTATTTATTTAGAATAACATCTACTTTTAGTAAATATCTTCGTGCCAAAATTAATTTAAATTATTTTTAGATATTTATATATATTGATGTTATATAATAGTATTTTTCATATTTATTGATATCTTTTAAATCAAAATTGTACATAAAGAACGATTGGCTACATATATGTATCCTATTTGACTGATTTTGTTCGTATTCGTTAATTTTATTTTATTATTTTATATATTTCAATAAATTTAAATGCGTAAATTTATTAAAAAATTATGTTAAAATGATCAATAAAATGTAGTGTAAAAAAACATTTACTTAAACTCATTTATTTAATAAATTTTATTAATAATTATTTGCGAATAATATTTTTCATCATGGATTATAATTATATATTATATATTTTAATATAATTATTATTATACACAATATTTTTCAATTTAATACATTTTAGTTTTATAAAATATAATTTTATTTATATATTAATATATATTAATAACAATGCACTTACATAATCATTTTAGCTGATCACTTAATTCGTTTTTTAGTTCTTCTTCAGTAATATAGTCATATTTTTCGTAATAATCATAAAATTATTATACTTGATCTTCTGCATGATTAAAAAAGTTATCAAGGTTACTAATAATAAGTATATTTTTATAAATTTTCAGCACATTTAATATTCTCTTTTTAGGAATTAAATTTTGTTTAATTTTTTCCTTTAACTAACTAGCAAATTCACTGATTTAAACTTTTAATAAGTCAGCTATTTCGGAAATATTATTGTCATCATAAACAAAATTTTCATTAAGATAAGGTTCATTTTTAACAGTGAAAAAGGGGTTATGGTATAATTATTGTTTATAAAGGTTAATAAGGTGTAAATAAAAACTATACTATCTATCAATATAGAAATTGACTATTTTAAATTATTCTTATATATTTTTAATTTAATTTTCTAATTCATAATATAACATACAACTTTTTTATATTAAATTATCACTTAATTTATAGCCTTGTATTTTATGAGACAGTTTATTTAGCAAAAAAAGGTTTAACTTAATCATATATAATAGAGTTTTTGTTAATAGCATTTATGATGGAAAATTGAGTTACTGAACCCTAAAAAGTTCGTAAATTTCTGTATAAAGAAAGAAAACAAATTGACACTTATTTAAAAAAAAAGTGTATTTTTTATTTTTTTTATTAATTTCTTCTGAAATTTTATGATATTCTTCTTATAGTTTTTGTTCATCTTATCCTATTTACTGATTTTAACTGTTGTTATTAGTATTATTAAGACTAGAAATGCTGTTATTGCTTTATGGAAAAGGGTTTTAGTAAAAATTGTAAGTTTATTGCGATTACTTATTCCAGTACTATTCCTACAAATAACTTTAATATTATTCATGTTTTTCTTACTATTTTTAGTTTAATTTATATTGTTTTTTTATAGGTTAATGTTTTTGTTGTTTTTATTTTGATTAATATTATTATGATAAAAGAGGCATTTAATAGGATTAATAAGAATTTTAATCAGTATTTTAATGATTTTAATATAATTATTAATATCTGTCATAATACTGTTATTTTTGATAATTATAAAATTAAGGATCAAGTTATTTATAGTCGTATTCTTCGCCTGAATCGTCATCATTATTGAAAGTTATTTCATTTTTTATTCTGGTTTTTAAAAAAAATTGTTACCATTACTTAAAACTTTAAAATTATTATTTTAATACTATAAATCAAATGATAATTTACATTTATTTTTATTTCTTGGATTTAATTTCTTGATACTTTATGTTAAGGACGGTGGCATTTAACAATTGTTTATAGCAACTAAGCTGTATTTATTTTTAAAAAGTTAATACTCTATCCTTTTTTAAAATTAATTTATTAATTTGATGATGGTAAAGTAAAGTTTATTTTTCATGTTTATTATCTGCTTCCGTTAATTATTTGGAACTATATTAACTTTTGCTTCCACAATTTTGTATTAATAATTCTTTTTATTACTCATGCTAAATTGCCTCTTTTATAATTTATTGAGAAATTATATTGTATTCTTTTTGAAAATCTTAAATATTAAAATATTAAAATTGAAATAATTCTTCCCAATTCATTCTTTCTTAGGGGTCTATTATTAACATTTTTTATAAAAGTTCTTTTATTTTTGGTGACCAATTTTCATCAAATTCTATTTATTTATTTTTTATTTATGCTAAATAGTTTTCCTCGGATTTATCCATTTACCTATAATTACAATTGAAACATTTAATGAATTCTATAACTATTTTTTCAAAAATATTAAATTTATATTTATTTATTTTCCTATTTATATTAATTAAATAATTTATACCAGGGTAACTAACCTTGAAGCATTTCATAAAAAATAAGTCCTAATGACCAAACATCACATTTTTAATTGGAAATATGTAAATTTTATTTAGTTCCATTAGGAAAATTTGAAGAATATGCACTTTGTGTTTAGGCGTTGTTTTAGTTTATTTTATTTTATTATAATTATTTTTATCGTTTTTATTATTTTTATAGTTCTATATACATTTCTAATAATTCTGGGGCCATATATGCAGGTGTTCCAGCAATTTGATTATCTGTATCATTAGGGTTTTAATTTTTTAACTTCTGGCCCAAGCCTGTAATATTTTAAATCATGTATTTATTTAATAAATTTTAATTACTAAAAAACCAAATTAGTAACACAAAATTATAAGATGAATTATTATATTTTATTTACCAAAGTCAGATAATTTACAAATTCCGTCATGGATTAAAATGTTAGCAGGTTTTAAATCTCGGTGAACTATTTTTTTATCGTAAAGTACTTGGAATGCATAGACTATTTATTTGAAAAATTCTATACTTTATATTTAGCCAATTTTATTTTTTTAGGCAATGAATTCACTCAAATTTCCATCTTCGCAAAGATCCATAAATATATATATACCACTATTTCCTCTTTTCACATAATGGGTTTTTACTATAAAAGGACAATTTATCTTATTAATTTCGCTTATTAAACCTACTTCATTATTAGTTGTTTGACTTTCTTGGTTAAAATATTTTACAGCATAAATTTTTCTAGCAAGAAATTATTATATTAAATATATAATTTTATAATTTTTTTAATTTATTATATATTTAAGTTTTGAGTTTTATTTTATTATTTAATATTTTTTTTTTAGTAAAATTAAAATTTATAAACCAAAAATAGTATAAATCAAAAATAAATATACTAATATGAATAAAAATAAATATGTATTATTTTTATTTTTTTATAAGATCTTTTAAATTACTATTCGTCATGTAAATTATAGCCCAAATAAACTGTGCTGAAATTGCCTTTACCAATTTATTCTGATAAATTGACAACCATTTCTCCTATTTAAATACATTTATCTTAATCTTCAATATTGTTCATATTTTACGAAGATTCAGATTATATTTCATATGTAGAATTTTTTTATTATTTTAGTTAAGAACTATGGGTGGAATAATTATATTTAAGAATATTAATATCTTTCTATATATTCATCATTTTATTTTGTTTTTATTCTATTATTTGTTAGGATTATTATAAAATTTATTAATTATTATTGTGAATTTGAATATATTAATCAGAATTATTGGGTATATGATTAAGTTATTCCTAACTTTTACAACTTTAGGAATGAATAGATCGATATGATAATGTCTTTTAATCTTTGTATTGTATTTAATTTATATCTTACTATTTAAATTTATTTGGCTGTCCCTATGGTTCATGTTGAGCTGTTGATATAGACATTTTATAAGTCTATGGTTTTATTGAATAATTTTTGTTGGGTTTAAATAATTTTTTTTGGTTATTTTTATTTCTTTTAAGTGTTTTTCAATTTAATATAATAATATATAGGATTATTAAAAATTATTATGTTTTTTGTTGTTTTTGAGACTATTAATTTATATTTTTATTGAATGAGTTAGATAGTTAAAGGAATTGTAATAAAGTTTGTGAATTTATAAAAATTTAGTGAAATTAAGAATAATATTAGTCAATAATAAATAATAAAAAAATAAAACTAAAAATAAATCTGCTAATCAAATTTTAAAATATAATATAAATATTTTTATTTTATTTTAAGTCTATGATTAAATAAATAAAATGTATACTTTTTGTATTAATATAATATAAAAGAAATTATAAATTTTAGATATTTATATATATTTATACAATAGATATAATATGAATATAAAAAAAACAATTAACTTTATTTATAATTTTATGTAAATTGAAAAGAATTTTTTTATTATTATTACTTTAAAATGGTACCAAATTCACTCTTTATGATTTTAAAATAAATTTAGCTAAGAGAATTTTTTAATTTTATGGTATAGATCAAGAAAATGACATTTTTGGTTTTTAAACCTTATTTCCTAAGCCCATTTCGATTTGAAATTTTTATAAAAAATCAATTATAAAAATTTAAATAAAAGATAGAGCCAGACAAAAATAGCAATTTAATAAAATAAATAAATTAAATAAAAAGTAAAAAATAAGGGTTTTTTAATCTGTTAAGAAAGACACAAAGTAATTTTTTTAATATTTATTTTTTTTTAACTATTTATATTTTTTGATAATATTTAAATTACCTATTTTATTATATCTGTCCAAAATTGTGAAATAAATTTGATTTATATTTCCATAATATAATTAATAAGATTTTCAAATTAAATTTAAACATATATTAACTAATATACCATAATTTTAATTGCATATATTTATATATATTAAAAATAATAGATATCTAATTTATGTTAACAAAAAATATATTTTAAAATTATTTTCAAAATTGTTAGCCTATATAATAGTTAAAAAACACTTTTAAATTAATTTATTCTTTTTATCACTTTGTTTTAATTAAATTTGAATAACATATAAAAAGTTGATTTTAGAATTAAAACACAAAAAAAAATATTTAAGAAAGTAAATAAAATAATTAAAAATATAAACAAAATGGAAATCTAGGATTTAAGTAATTTTGTGAAAAAAATAAAAAATTAGCAAAATAATTTAAAAGTGATAAATTAAATATACTTATAAAAACAATTGGCTTTTGTTTTAGCATTTTTTATGAATTTTGTATAAATATAATTTATAAATTAATGTATAATCTTATTTTAAGAGTAAGGTGAACCACACAAAGATTGGGGAGAAATAAAATTATTTATCAAGTTAAAAGTTTGTAGAAAATAGGAATTTTTAAAGTATTGATGATAGCATAAATTAAATTGTAAATATTTTGTATTTTTATTGCTAAGTAAGTAAATATATATTTATTAAATAAAAAATTAAGGAAACTGATTATAAAAAGAAATAGCTATAATTGAGTGAGTAAAGTAAAGTTGAGAAAAAAGAAGATTTTTAAAACAAAAATAGCAATTAATAATATATCGAGTTCTATAATAATAATTAAAACCTTAGATAAAATTAGATTTTATATAAAAAACCACAAAAAAATAACGAAAATCGGAATAGGAATAATAATTTAAATGTAAATAAAGAAAAATAGAGTTAAAAAAAGCCACTATAATAATAAGTTTAAAATTACATCAGATCAAATAATGAAAACAATTAGAATTAATTATGGAATGGAAACATTTATAAAAGTTAATTTATTGATAGTATAAGTTAAGGTTCAGATTTTGAGGAATATCAATAATAATTATTATAATAATAGTAGACGAGTTAATCATAACTATTATATAATACTAGATATTAATTAAAGATAAATGACCTTAATGACATTAAAAAATAGAACTTAGCTAGATAAAAAAATATGAATAGAGTAAAAAAAATATATATTATTTTTTTTTAAACAATTAAAAATCTAAATATTGAATTTTTTTAATAGAATAAAAGTAGAAATTTAGTATATTAATAAGAAAATAGTTAAAACGCTTATAATATTGAATTAGTAAATGATAAAAATTATTTTTAAGAACAAGATTTATAGTTAAATTCAACTCCAAATAGAATTTTAAAAGAGAAGTAACAGGCGTATTCTTTTTAAAAACCCTATTAGTTTTCATAGAATGTGGGTATGAGAAAATCTATTTATCCTATATTATAAATCTTTTAAAAAAATTAAATTTATAGAGATAGATAAAAAACCAAAAGGATTTTAAAGTTAGTAGCCTGATATTTAATTTCATAAATATGAATTAGAAAAATAAAATAGATAAAAAATAATAATGAAAACAAAAAGTTATATAAATTTAGGTAATCATATTTAATAAGGTTCTTCACCTTTGCCATAAAATTAAAAATAGTTTTTTAATTAAGAAAGTTATAATAGAGGTAAATATTGTTATTTTTTTGTATAATACTTATTTAAAATTATAGTCTCTATAATTGTTATTTTTTCAAGATTATAGTAATAATAGATTAAATTAAAAAGTAGATTTAAATTATAATACAAGAAATTTAAATGAATAATCTTAAAGTTTAAATAGAACCAGAAAAAACTCTTAAATAAGTTAAAATGATAAATAACAGTAGTAGTATTTATAAATAAAATAAGTACAAAATAGCGATAATTTTAAAAAAAATTACAATAATTATAAAAATAATAATAAATATTAAGATGACTTAGAAAATTAAAAAAATTAAGAATAAAATTTTTTATCATATCATAATTTGATTTATAATAGTAATTCTAGTAAAAATAATTATAATAATGATGAAATTTATGAAAGAAATAAAAATTAAAATATAAAATAAAGATAAAGAGATTTATAATTAAATTAAAAAAATTATAAATAGCAATTTGTATAATACGAATATAAAATAAAAGAACTTGAAAAACGAAATTTAATACTAAATTAAAATTTAAAAGAAATGATGACAGAACATAATATTTTAAATTAAAATTTAAAAGATAGTGAAACTGTAATTTTACTTTTATAGAACAAGATTAAAAAAGTTTAAAGCTAATTTTAAATTTAATAGTAGAAAGAAATAGTTTTGTAAAATTGGAAAATTTAATTTGATGATTAAAAAGTAAACAATTCATTTTTTTTAATAAATATTACAATAATTATATATTAGATAGATTTTATTTTATAGGTAAAAAAAGAAATTTATTAAAATAGATGTATATATTTAGAAAAAAAGTACTTTGAATTGGTGAGAAAGATTTAAAAAGTTTTTAATTAGGAAAATACTTATGAAAACGATATATAAAAATAGGTTTTATAACTTGAAAACGAAAATTTAAAGCTAAGGAATATTTTAAAAATAAGTTACGATAATTAAAATGATAAAAGCATCTAGGAATAATTAGATAAATACTTTTGGAATTTAGAATGTGAAAACTATGAACACCTAAAATAAACTCATAATTATAATATAGACCGTAGTGATAATTTAAATTAATAATAAAAAAAAATGAATAATAATGATAATATAAATAAAGATAATTAGATTTAATAAACTATAAAGGAAAGACTTTCTAAATCAATAAAATAAAGAAAAAACTAAGAAAAACAAATTTAGGAAAATTAATAAAGATAATTTTAATTTAATTTAGAATTACCCGTTTAAAATAAAGGATTTGATATAGATAATATTTAAAATGAAGATTAATGATTTAAAGGATAATAATATAAAGAATTCCAATGAATAAAAAATTGCAAATTAATTTTAGTTTTTAAATTGAAATTAGAGCGAATGCATTATTAATATATTTTTTCTATTTGTTTGATTTAAATAGGTTACCACCCTCTGGCTTCTGATCTTTTAAAAATATTACGCTAAAAAAATAATTTGATGTAATAGATAAAAATGTAGTAATACACATGTAATACACATGCTCTTTATTTTAAAAAAAAATATTTTTATATTATCAATTAAAAAATTAAAACTAATAAAAAATAGTATATATTCTCAGATTTTTGTGGTTAAATATAAATAATTATTTTTAAAAGTCATTAATTATGATATTAAAGCCCATTTAAAAATATTATACTTATTATAATATATTTTTGAGTTATTAACTCTCAAATAATGTAAATTTTAAATAATTTATGTTAAAAAACTTATTCTGCTATCAAATAAATTTTGAAGTTATAATTTGAAATTATAGAATTAAAATACAAACGTATTAAAATAAAGTAAATAAAAATTTTTAAAATTACTAAAATACATTTAAGCTGTTTATTTATAAAATTATAAAATAAATCCAAATATTTTAATATAATAAATGTGATAATTTCATATTAAATCATCCATAAATTTTTATAAAAAAATAAAACAAATAATATTAAAATAATAATATTTAAAAACAATCAATTAAAAAATAAAAAAAAGTTTGTAATATTTTTTATTATTTATTTATATAAATACATGTTTTAGATATTTTTTATTGCAATTATTTAAAAAAAAAACTGATTTTTCTAAAACTTATTTTTTATATAAATCCTCCATTAATATAAGAAATTCAGATAAACCAAATTATTTTAATGATGTAAACCCCCAAATAATAATTTTTATTAAATATTTTTAATATCTATGGGGTGTGTTAGCCTATTTAAATAATTTCTTTATTATAATATTATATAAAAAATAATAAATTATATATATGTAAAATAGTTAAATAATTAAATATTTATAAATGCTTTAAGATAAATAAACAAATCCTAAATTAATTTTAAAAATTCATAAATTATTTTCCTAAACTTAATTTTATTATTACTATTATAAATTTACATATTTTTTAACCTTTTCAGTGAAAAACTTTTAATAATCAATTTCATAAATAAAGGTTTCAAATTCATTATTATTTTTTATTTATTCACATATATCTTAATTAAATTATATTGATTAAATATTATTATTGAAAGCATTTTAAGTTTCGTTTATTTAATTTATTAAAAATTCTGCACTTTTATAAAATTTTTAATTTTCTTCTTGTTCTTTTTCAGTACTTTCTACCACCTTGTATGTATATTTCAAAATTTATATAAATTTGTAAAAAAAAAATTTAAATAATAATTTGGAAAAAAAAATATAAATAATAATTTATGAATATTTTTATTCTATAATATAGTTAATTTATGTTCACTAGTTTTTATATTATATATATATACATACATGAAGAAATTCATTATCATCGCCATCCTTTACTTATTGTCCGTTTTTATCAATTTATAATTTATTTCTGTAATCGATTAAATTATTTTTAAAATAACCTATCAAATTATGAATTTATTAATCTATATTTTTATTTTTAATTTAGCTTTCATCTTCTAAATATACTTATCGGCTTTATATATTTTTATCATCCATTTGGCTTTAATATTATTATTATTTTTATTGCATTATTATTTATTTTTGGTTTAAATTATTGTTTTTAATTATTATATATTTAGTTTAATTATTTAAAATTTATAATATAATACCAGAATAAGATTTTGGTTATATGTATTGCATATGTAAATAATTCTATTTAAACAATTATTATAAAATAATTTAGCAAGATTTTAAAATAAATTAAAATACAATTTTAATTTAAAATAAATTTTACTTTTTGCTCAAAAAGTAAATTGACAAGCTATAAATTTGGGTGTACAAAATGAATAAATTAAAAAAAATTAAATATTTGTTATATATTATCTATTAGTTGTCTATTAGTTTCTATTAGTTTAATTTTATATATAAATTTATAATAAATAAAATAGTGTAATTATATATTTTCATATTATTTATAGATTTATAAATTATGTAAGAATTGTTAAAAAATGAAAATTAAATTAATTAATTAACATTAAAAAAAAAAATAAGAATTCCATAAGATATCATTTTTTATGAATATAAATCGGAATATGCTTATTTTATTATTTATAGTGTTTTTGAAATTTTTGTTATTTCAATATTTTTTTTTTCTATTATTATGGATTATATTAATTTAACTTATCTTAAATATAGTTTACTGATTCATTTATTAAATTGGATACTCTATTTATTTATTTAGTATTATTAATTTATTAAATAACTGTATTGAATTGATTATTTATGTTATTACCCATTTTATCAGCAAGATTTTAGGTTTTATAAATTATTCCCTTATTTTACTTATAATTTCGTTTTTATTCAATTAATAAAGGAGTATAAATATCGTAATTTTTGCTTAAGTAATTAAGATTTTCCATCAAATAGATAGTATTTTAATAACTATTTTAATTTAATTTAGTATAGTAATATATTTTAAAAATATTTTTGGTTAAATTTCCGTATTTTTAAGTTTTTAAATTCTTTATTTTATTAATTAATTAATTAGAAAATAATTATAATAAAACATTTTTTTGAGAATACATATTATTTTAGTAATATTTAAAAATGATTTTATATTTAAGAATACAATTTGTAAATTTATCACATAATATTTTTAGGCGCTTTTTTTAAATGGTTTTTATAAATTATATTCTTAAATAAATTTAATATTAATAAGTAAATATTTTTTTATTACATACAAATAAGTTTCATTTTTATAATAAATGAGTCAATTTATGGTCATATTGTATTATAATCCAAGATTATTTTTATTATTTATTTTAATAATTAAAATTATAATCAAAATACGATCAATTGTTTATAAAATTAATAAAAATATTTTTTAATATTATATAAAAAAAAAACAAACATAAAAAATCTTTTAAAAATGGACAATTTTACAGATTCAGATAAACTTCAAAATGTATAAATAAAAATATAATTTATTTTTATTTCTTAATGATATAAAACTAATAAAATAAAAATATTGTTATTATAATTCTTATATTAATATTTAAGAGCATAAATAACAGAAATAATGATAATACTTTTAAAAGACAATTTGAAACTAATTAAGATCAATATTTAGAAAATGATAAAAACATTATAAATAATTAGGAGATTTAGAGTCTTTAAGATCGAGAAAAATCATTGATTTAAAGTGATAAATAATTTTAATAAACATAAGAAGTTTTTAATAAAGAAAACTTAATTTAAAATTAGATTTAAAAACAGTTTTAAAATAAATAACAGTAAGAGTTATAATAATAACAGATCAAATCAAACTAATTAAATAAAGGGTGTTAAAATTGCTTAAATACTTTAATAAAAATTTAGTAGTAGTAAAATAAAAGGAAAACTATAAATAAAAAAATTTATTAATTATTTTATTTATTTATTTAAAAAGATAAGAATTGAATTAAAAACTGAAAAACTAGACTTCTAAAATAAAATAGGAAATTGACAGTATAAAATAAATTATAGATGATACAAATGATAAATTAAGAGAAGAAAAAAATGACTTATTATAATAAAAGGAGGACCCATAAGAAGGTATATAAAATTTATATAATAAAATATTTTATTATTTAAATTTTTTTATTTAATAAGCTCATTTAAAGAAGTAGCTAGCTATTTAGAATAGGAAATATATAAAATTAAAGAATTAAATTGATAGTTATGAAAGAGATTTCAAAAATAAAGATAACAAATTATTTGAAAGGTAAGCTTTTTTATTTTAATAGAATATAATGATAATAATTTATATAATTACTATATTTATTTAGATCAACTGACTACCAAAATGAGATTAAAGTTTTAAATGAACAAATAAAGGAATTTTAATAAAATGATGAGGTTCTAAGAAAAATAATAATATAAAATAAATCGGTTTTATTGCAAGAAAATGTAATTTATTTTAAATTATTATTTTCTAGTTAAGATTTTATTGCAACAATAAGTATATTTTTATGATTTTTATTTTTATATTACAATATAAAAAAGAATGAAGAATAAGCTAATATTTATAAATAAGAATTACAACTATTGAGAAAAGATTTAGCCACTTGGAAATAAAAATATAAGGAAATTGAAAATAAAGCCTTTTTATAACAGGAATAATATGTTAGAATTAAAGAAGAGTATTACATTAAATATTTTCTATAATAAATAATTTAAAATATCTTTATTTATAAAAAAAGAGTAAGGTAAATTAGAAAAAAAAATGGTATTATATCAGATCATTTGAATTAGGTCCATAATAATGGTTTAGTAGATTAAAAAATGGACCAAATAGCTAAAATTAATTGTATTAAACAAAAATAAAAATAGGAAAAAATCAATAAAAAGGAAGTATATATAATATATGATTATTTTTTTATTATTATATAAATTTAATAAACATTTATTATTAATACAATTATAGTCAGAAATGAATGATTATGAAACAATTTAAAAAATATATCTACAATTAATAAAAGAAAATAAAATTTTGCAAAAAGAGTAAGATATTAATGTAAAAATTTTAATGGATTAAATAGTTTAAAAAGAAAATGAAAAGAAAATGATTTAAAAGCAAATTAGTGAAAAAAATAAGGTAAATTACTAATACCTAATACTATATACTTAATATTATTTTTATATATTTTTTTTTTTTATTCTTTATTTTAGGAATAAAGTTTAGTTAAACATAGAACAGAATTTTTAAGAAAAAACTTAAAATCTAGTAATAAACTTGTACCAATGGAAAGTTAAAGTTTATATAATTTAAAATTAAAAAATTAAAACTTATATAACTAGGGATAAGATATAAAAATTAAGGATCATATAAATAATTGAATAAACTAAATGTATGTAAATTATAAATTAATTAAAACTTATGATTTTATTTACCATATATTATTAGAAAAACTGATATAAATAAAACAAATATTTCAATATTTACTATATATTTTTTAAAATATTTTAAATTTCGTTTAAGTGAACATTTTTATATATTATAAAAAATATAATTTTAATATTTTTAAAATTATACTTTCATCTGATCAAATTTTAGCAAAAATTTTTTATAAAATATCTTTTTACTTAGAATTTATTTTTTTAGGTAATTGAACTTTTTATTGAACTATTAAATCTCCATATTATTTTTAATTTCTTCTAGAATTTTAAATAGGCTAAAAATAAAATATATATTTAACTGATAATATTTGATTTTATTATAAATATAAATTATACCATTCCATATCCATCATAAACTTATTAAGAATTGGGTTAAATAATAGTTTGAGGTAAGTTTTTAATGTTTAATTAATTTCCGTTTAATAGTTAAATATTTATGGAATAGCCTAAAATAACATCTTTTAATGATAAATTATTAAAATAATATAAATCATCTTCTAATCTTTAAAACGTACCTTGAATAAAGAAAATTTAATTAGTTATATATTTACTATAAATTTATAATAGTTTATTAAATGCATTATTTTTATTAGCTTATTAATTACTATGGTTTTTTTATTAAATAAAAAAAATAATGTCTCCAGCTTCAAATTCGGGATGCTCATCAGACATTCCTCTTTTTACAATTTTTTATTTATCCTTGTTTCAATATTTCAATTATTCAAATATGGTTTAAGATTTCAATATCAAAAATTGTTATTAAAAATAAAAATATAAATTTACTTTCATTCCTGGTATAATTTCTATTTTTAATTTTGAATTTTCATCAAGAAGTTTTCTTCCTTTACAAATTGGACAATCATTATTTCCAGACTTTCCTTTGCCCCCACTTATTTATATATTTAAAAAGTAATTTTTAGTTTTCCATAAATATTTATTAAAACATAAATTTATCATACTTGAGAAAAAAACTAAACATTTAATGATTATTAAAATTAATTTTCTATTATTCACATAAAATTACCACTTAGGACAATGTTCTTGCATTTACATTTAAAATCCTCCCATATTAACTGCTCTAAGTATGTGACCCCTTCCACCACATTAAGAACATCTTTTCAACCTTCCCTCTTTGTCTCCAGTCCCATGACATCTAGAACACATAACTTTTCTTTGAACATTAAAGGAAACAGAAGCTCCATTATATAACTCTTCTAAAGATAAAGGCAAATCAGCCTTGGTAATAAAAATATTAATTTTATTTTTTTGATATTACTTATAGAATAATTAATAATTATAAAAAGGAGAAAATTTATATTTTACTGCTTTATTATCTGTTTTTTATGAGTGTTAATGCGAATGGAAAACACCAAATCCTTAATGTTAATGTTATTTTTCCCCTTAAATTTCTAATTATTTTAAGCCATCTTAACCATAATGGTCATAAATTTATTTTTTATCCGGTTATGTTAAAATTTGACAATATTCTTTTATTTATAAGTAATTTTATCTAAGTTTAAAATCTTTATTTTTTCCGCTTTTTACTATTTAGCAAATATCAAATAAAAAATTACTATTATTTTTGCAGTGATTGTAAGAATTATAATTAATTATAGATAGATATTAAATATTTTATGATATTTTAATTTTTTTAAAATGTTAGTTGATTTATTATATCCTTACCTTCCTAAAACGAAGCTAATAACCTTTTACATTATTTTTTACATGTAATAATATCTGATTATGGCGAAAGATTAATTTTTTTATAAAATTCTTGATTGGAATTTGTCGATTATATTGTTAAAATTTATAATAAAATTATAAAAACTACAAAAATAAAGCTATTTGTAGTATTCATTATCTTTAATTCTTTTATTAATATTAATAAATTTTATGATATTAATTTATTTTATTTTTTTTAGTGATTTATGTGATTTTTTAATGTATTTGCGATTTATTTATTTTTTAATTTTTTTCTTTTATATATAAATTCTTTAAATAAAATCGTATATATAATAAAAAAATTTAAAATAAATTAAAATATTTCTTAAATAATATCAATTTACGAAAAATAAATTTTTCATTTTTAATAATTATAACTAGTTATTAAAAAATAATTATTAATTATATTTATTTTACTCTTTAGTTATTAATATTTGAAAAATATTAATGTTAAATAATCTGGTTTTTAATATTATACATTTATTTATTTTGCAATATTATATAAAAAAACATGCACTTTTTAATACACAAATATAATTTATTTTATTTATAATATATAAAAAATATTAGATCAGGAATTTATTTTTATTTTATATTTTTTTTAATATATATTCATAAAAATCATAATTTGTATTCTTTTATTAAGATATTATTTGTCTCATTGTTCCATATAAATTAAAACTCATTTTTACTATTATAAGATATATTGTTTGAACTTTAAAAATAAAAAGTTATTTTTAATAATAAACTATATAAAGGTATTTTTTTAATTTTACCTTAGGTATATATATAACTTTTAGTTAACATTATTTTATTTTTTAATTTTTCTAAAAAACTCTTATAATAGTATTATTAATTCATCGTTTAATTTTATTTTATTGTGGCTTTAAAAAGATACAAAATATAAATAATTTTATTTAATAAATAGAAATTAATAAAAAAAAAAAAACGATAGCTTTATAAATTACTCAAATCTGAGACATAAATATCGTATATTTTCAAATTATATCAATTTTTTAATTATCTGTTCAAAATCAGCATCTTCTAAGTTACAGGAACTACAAATTAAAATTCTAAGTATTTAAATTTATGAATTACATATAAATATTTTATATTTTATTATTTACTTTATTCTAATATCAATTTATTCAGATTGTGATATTTTTTTTAAAATTTATATTAGGTATTCCATTTTGGTTTATTTTTAATTATTAATTTAATCATGTATTTATATGTTACTACAAAAATATATAAATAAGGCTTTTTTTTTGAAAATAGGAATTAAAATTTTTAATGCATTAATATGAAATATGATATTACTTAAAAACTATTACGAATGTTTTGAAATACTAATGAATTTATTACTTATCAAATTCAATTAGTTTATCCCAATTTCTCAACTCATCTCTTATTTATAAAAAAAATTAATAATTACAAATGATTTTTTTTTATAATAAATAATATTATACGGTTCATCGAAAATTGCTTCTAAATTAACATCTTCAATAAAATAATATAGAATTTCTCTATAAAGAATATTATTGTCTGATCGAACTAAACTCACTAATGATTTTAATTAGAATTATTTTATTTATTTAAGCTTAATTATAGGATAAATAAAAATAAATTCAATCAAAAAGTCTAAAAATTAACAATAATATTTAATTACGTAGTAATTTAGCCCATTAAGCCACAAGTTTTCTAGTATCAAATCTACTTTTGTAATTGAAATTTATCATGCCATACAAAATATCTTTTAAGATACCTTAATCATCATATTTTTTAATATTTTCTATTTTATCATACAATTCTTATCTAATTTTATCTAATAATTATCCTTCTTAGTTGTTATCATATCCTTTATCTAAAATAGTATTAATCTCTTAATAATCCTAAAAAAATATCATAAGTAAAACTATACCCGCTTGATATATGTCATTTTTCATAGGATTTAACTTTATTTAATAAGATTCAGGTGAAAAATAAGGGTATGTTCCTTATTCATATGTTGTTCTAGTATATATATTTTTATCGTTGCTTTCATTTAAAAACGATATATTAAAATCAGTATATTTCAGAATATATTTGAATTTTACATTTTAATTATTTTCGAAAATTAAAATATTTTCTGGTTTTATATCTCTGTGGTAAATGTCTACATATGTATATTATAAATATATAATTTTATTTATTCTTTTTAATGAAAATAAAAAAATAAGTAGATAATATAAATACTTTAACCATGCATATATTTTAAACCTAGAATTAAATCTGTCATTAATTTTATTTTATATTCTTTTGTTAGAATAGAATTTTATTTTTTTAAACATATTTTATTTTAATTATCTAAAGCATTTTTAAGGTTATATTTTGCTTACTCCATAATTATATACAATTAGCCTTCATGTTAATAGGAATCAATATATTTTACTATATTTTTATGACTGATTCTTTATAATATTTAAAATTCTGTTATTGAGTCTTCATTTATTTATTGAATTTTACAGCACAATTTACTTATTGATTAACATTTTGCATTTGCGTTTAATGCTTCATATATTTCGACCCCGTTGCTATCATAAATTCTCAGATTTAAACTATACCTAAATTTTATTTTAAAAATTAGAAAGAAATATGAAAAAAATTAATATCTTAAATATATTTGCGACATTTTAAAATAATTATTTAAAATAAAACTTTAACTGTTATTCCCATTTTTTAAACTTTTAATTTAATATATCATATTTTTAATTTTATATTTTTTCTTCTTTTTTTAGTTATGTATCTTTTGTATCATAAACTGATTAAATTATTCCCATAATTTTTTTTTGTTATTATATTTTTATAATTATTTATGCATTTATATTTAATAATAATTCATTAAGATATTAATCTACTAATGATTTTATTAGAAAATTTTATATATTTACGCTAATCAGCTTTAGAAATATTAATTATTAAAATAAACTAATTAAATTTTTAGTTGATAAAATGTTAGAAATTTATTGACGATATACATATTTTTATATTCCATAGAAGTATTTAAAAAATATATACTAAAAATTTGTATAACATTGTAAAGTAACAAAATAAGAATTCATAAAAATAAATTATTTATCATATAGATCATATTGGTATATATTATATTATTTTAAGAATTTCCCCTAGTAAACTATTATTCATTTATTTTAATAAGGAGGTATATTAAATATAATATTTTATAAAAAATTAATTAACTTATATTTAATTATAGATTTTATACATTAATATTATTCCATAATTGGTATTTTTTTTGTATAAATAATAGATAGTTATTTTTCGTTCTAATATTATAGAAATTACATTTTTGATTAAATATTTTATTGTTAGAAAATGTAACTCAAAATTAAATTAATTATTAATATTAAAATTTATTTCATAACTCATTGTTGTATTTTATTACATTTAATATTAATTATCATAAAATTAAATTTTTAATTTTTGTTATAATATAAAAATAAAATTTAAAATCAGTTTTAATCATTATTAGTATAAATTTTATATCTATTGTTGCTAATTTAAGTGCTCTCGGTATTTTAAAGATTTTACTGTTGACTATTTAAATTCTTATAACCATAATTATAATTAATAGCTTTATTTTTATTTAAATGTTTAGAAAAGTCCTATTTAATATTATACATAAAAATATTAATTAATATATATATTGATAAATTAATTTTATTTTACTTTTTTAGAAATAAAGTTACAATTATTAATCCTTTTTTACTAGCTTTGAGATGATTTATTATATTATTCTTGAAGTAATTTATATTTAAATTATTATAATTGATTTATTTCTAAATTCAACTTATTGATTTCTTATGTTTTTACTAATATATCTTGGCTAATTTCTTTATTTTTGCACTTAATAAGTGATTATTTATTTTAAATTACTTTTGTTTAACTTTTAATATTTAATTCCTTAAATTAAAATAAATTTTTAATTTTTCTATATATATATAAATTATTAATTTCGATTGTTTTACTGTATTATATTTTTCTAGTTTATTTGCTTAAATTTGACTTAGTTAGTTTTCTAGATTAGAGATCTCTTGATCATGTTATTGTATTTTATCATTATAAAATTATATATTAATATTAACCTTATCCATTTACAATTCAAATTACTAAAAATATTATTAATAAGTATATAAATAAATTTATCATTTTATTTAGAAAAATAATTAAAAATCTACAAATTTTTGGATTTTTAATTTTTATTTAAAGGAATATTATATTAATTCATTCCAATTTTTAATATTAATTTACTATTTTGATATAAAAGCCTAATTAAATATAAATAACTAACAACAGACAATTAATAATATTTATTATTACTACCAAACTACTAAAGAACACATGTTAATATATTTTACTTAAATATAAAAATCTAAGATTTTTTGTATAGTAATTTGGCTAAAATCAATAATATTTTTTGTGTTATTTTAATGTATTTATTATATAAAAACTATATAATTCTTTCATTATGATAAGCTTGTATTGTAATTAAAAAATTTTAAAATATTTAGCAAATAAAGTATTAACCTTATATGAATTTAAATAAAATACCATGTATAAATACTAAAATTTAAATGTTATTAATCAAAGTTTATTTATTAAAAGTTCACTACAATAAATATTATTATTTTAAGTAGTGGTTAGTTTTGGTAATTTATCTGTAATATATTATTTTAAATTTATAAAAATTAATAGATAATAAAAATACAAACGAAAAATTAATTAGTTAGTATTTAATATAAAAAATTACTTTTCCAATCTCTAATAATTATAGATCTATCTTTTATTTAAAATTATTAATGTTTTCCTCAATAACATTTCTAATGGTCAACTTATCTTTTTCTTCTTCTATTATTTATATTAATTAATTTTTTCCATTTGAAATTAGCTTTACCACTTATTTAAGCCCTGGTAGTATTTCGTTATCAACATCAAGTATATTAATATTAATTGTATCGTCGATTTTTTTAATTTCTTTTTCAAAAGAATTAAATTTGTCCAATATACGCTAAATTATAATTAAATTTTACAGAATTAGAATTTATTAAAATTTTTAAAATTATTATTACTTAGTGTTATTTAAAAACGTAAGAAATAAATTCTTTTTTATGTTCATTTTAAATTTTTTCGACCTAAAAATATATATTTATTAATAATTTAAAAATAAAATCTTTTATTTTATTTTTTTATAAATATTACACATTCTTGACCATATTCTTATTATTACAAACCAAAATAATCTTTTTTTTCTTCTATATATTGCTAGAATTATTTTAGGCCTATTTGTTCTAGTTCAATTTCAGAATTTTTATTTATTCTATTAAATTCATTTTAAGCCATTTTTCTAATTTCTTTACAATTTTATATTTTCAGATTATAGAAATCTTCTTCTTCAATTTTTTGTTCATTTAATTACTCAGTTACTATTTATTCCATTTTTTCCTATTTAATTAATAAAAAAAAAAATATATATATTATTTAAAATTATTAATATATATATGAAAATTAAGATATAAAATTAAACTAAATTTTCTAATTCATCATTATTGATTAAACAATAAATCAAAAAATATTTATTTGTTTTTAACTTTCAGAATTTAATAATATTAAAAATAAACAAAAAATTTATTTTTTATTTACTCTAATACAATGTAATTTGGCTTAATTTTCGAGATTTTGGCTGATTAAATTTTGATATTTCTATTTTTTAAAATTTGAAATATATGTAGAGATTTTAAATTATCGTTCAATAAATAAGCTAAAATTTTAAATTTCTTATTATAAATTAATAAAAGAAAATGCTTTTTTGTCATTTTCTTATAGGTATAATCTAATTATATCGATAAAAATAGGTAACTTTATAGAAATTTCATTTTATTGGAATTCATTGATTAATCTTTCTAATATTTAAGTTTATTTAAAAATTCGGTGTTAATCCTAGTAAAGATTTATTATTTCTTAACAATACTTTTAATTGTTATTTGATTTTTGTATCTATATTTCTAAAGAATTTAGATTTTTATATATTGAAAATTGTTATAGATTTTGATTTTTAAAACTCTAAAATGATTCTTCATATTCTTCTTTTTGGGCAACTAATTCTGCTCTTTATAGTAATTTACAGTTTAAATCCTCTTTTAACATTGCTTTTTATTCTAGTTGCTGTTTAATAAAAGTTTAATTTAAAATATGTATAGTATAATATAATTTAATAGTAAATTAATCTTTAAAGTTAAAATCATTTAAGTATTTAAGTCAATATTTAATTGATATTTTGATAAACATTTATTTTTTATATAAATACTATTATTATTTTTTTTTATTGATATTTCAAGGGTATAATATTTATATAATAAAAAAATATATTTTACTTAGTTTATCTGGTTTTAATGCTAAATTTTCTTTTTATATAATTATTCAAATAGAGAATTTATGAAGATATATTAAGATTTTAAATCTTCAAATTATGGTTCTAATTCATTGTAGAGCTTTAATTCTTTTTGCTCTTTTTACTCTTCTAAATCATAATTTTATTTTTCAAACCTTTTTAGGTTTTAAATAATTTATTTAGATTAAATATATAATAAATTACGAACTTGTTAATAAAATATCAAATTTTTTAACATAAATTTACTCTTGGAATAGTGATACGGCTTATTGAAATTCGGACATTTTTAATTAAATTTATATTTAAAGCTTTTCAATTTCTGTATCTGAAATTTGTAAGAATTAATTATTCTATAATAATTTAGAACTTATATTTAAATTTTTCTCAAGCAATTAATTTTCTATTTCCCAGTTTTTTCTTTTTTTATAAACAAATGTTTTAAATTTTTATATATAATTAAATGATTAATATAATAAATAAAGATTTTAAATTTAAAAAAAAAAAATATTACTCTTCTCCTTACTATACAATTTACTTTTACTAGAGCTTATCTAAATCTTATTATATTATTGAAAGTTGAAAAAATTTTTATTCGATATTTTATTCAATAGTAAATAATTAATTATCGAATATTTAATATTCTTACATACTATTTTCGGGATGGTTATATTAATTTGTATATTAAATAGGGCTTTTTAAATTATTTTAATTCTATTTTAAATACGTATTTAATTATGAATTATACTCTTAATTTCTATTTTTATATATATTAGGGTTATTATTTATATTTTAGTTTGAATTTATTAAAGAATCGTTTTATTCAAAAACCATATGTGAATTATTTTTTTATTTATCATTAATTTTCTCATTAATGTTTTTATTTTTTTAGCTAAATATATCGACAAAGTTATTTTTTGAATAAGTTTATTGCAAATTTATATAATTATTATTGACTTTCATCTATTATATTTAAGTTATATTTAAGATATCTTGGATGATTATATGGGAGTATAATTAGTGTGTTTTTATTTTTATAGAGCAAGTTATATATAAAAGATTTCTTTTTTTTATCTATATTTATAAGTTTTGAATTATATTTTATTCCTAATGATAAATATTTTTTTTTAATTTATTTAATTAGAATTTCAATATTATGTTTGTTTTTGATATTTTAAAATATATATGTTTAATAAATATTTATTTTTCAATTTTCAACGGTTTAATAACTTTTATAAATTTAATTTGAATTTTATTTTACCAATAATTACTAATTTAATAAATAGAAATTATTAATTGAAAATACTTAAAATAATTTTTTAACATTATATTAACTATACTATATCAGTATAGGTCTAAAATTGTTAAATAAATTTTCATATATATTTTAGCTGATGTTTAGTAAGAAATTTATTAATTTTAATATAAAGATGTAAATAAAACTATATTAAATTAGTAAAAATATAATTTAATTAAATCTAAAAATCTAATTAATTATAATTTTAAAATATAAATCAAAATATATTTCACAATTCTTGACAGTTATATTGATAAAAAATATGAATGAGATTAATTCTATATATAACTAGTATATTAAATAAAAAAATTTTTATAACTACAATCTTTACTAAATTCTAATTATAGATTTTGTTAGCTTAAATTAAAAATTATTTTTATTAATATAAAAATTAATAATTTATTTCTTATAATATAAATAAAATTAGATTATTTTTAAAATAAAATGCAAAATAATTATTCAGAAATGATAATTAGGTAATTGTTTATTATAAATTAACATGTAAATTAATTTTAAAATATTTCAATTTTTTTCTTAAATAATTGGTTACAATTTTAAACTTACTTAATTTTTTAGGATAAATAAATATATATTATTTTACTTTTAAGTTCTATTTTTATTTTCTACAAGATTTAAATAAAAATTAAACACATTAATTATTACAAGGTACAATTATTATAAATTAAACTGTTTACGGATTTAAATAAAATTGAAATTGAGTTAAAAATAGTTGATGGTTCAATAATCCAAATCTATATAATCGTAAACGACCAAATTTTTCATGCAAATTTTATTTTAAATTTTATTAAATATGACTCCTAAATATATAAATACAATTATTTTATATATGTATATCAATAGTACTTTACTTTTAAATTTTTTTAATTTAAAAAAATTCAGCTTACTTTATTTAAAAAAGCAAATTTTGAGTATAATTTTTAAATTTTTTATAAAAATTTTATTTTTTAATTTAATTAATAATTTTAATTGTATAGTATTATTAAAGTCATCTTTAATTTATATTCTTGTATAAAGTATATTTTATATATCTGATTCATTTTTCAATAATTGATATCAAATTTAATATTTGGAAAAAAATTATTAATGGAGAGCCAATACAAAATTTTGTATCTTAAAAAATAAATATCTGAACACAAATTTTTATATTGGAGAGATAATATAAAAACCTCTTTTTTTTCATTAGCCAAAAGTTATTTTTTTTTTTACAAATAACAAACCAAGTCAGCCTTCCAAATCAATATTCTATGAATTTAAATTTTAATTCATATTAACTTTTTATTTTTGATAATATATAGTATTACTTTTTTCAAATTTTTATTCACTTTTTTAATTATTAATTTTAATTAATTTTATATCACAATTATAATTTCAAATATATTAATATCTGTACCACAGTTAATGTTAATATTATTTGTAATTAATTAATAATATTTAGTTCAAATTTGATTTATAATTATTATCAAAATACACTGAAATCCCTTTTAATAAATAATTAATATAAACAAAAAAATATTAATAATTTGTTTATAAAACAAAATAAAATTAAGTTTTGTTTTGATTTTTAATTATATCATAATTATTTTAATAATTATAATTTTTTATTTTTCTAATTATAATTAATTAAAAAAGTGAACACAAATTTGAAAATATTATAATTGTTTTCATTACAATATATTTTAATTTATATTTTTGTATAAATTTAAATAGTACAAATCAAAATAAATTACTAAATATTAAATAGTTAAAAAATCGTGAAAATTTGGTCGTTTAAGATATATATAATTATCGTAAACGACCAAATTTTTCATCCAAATTTTATTATAAATTTTATTAAATATGACTCCAAAATATTTAAATTAAATTTTTTTTATATGTGTAAATAGTATTATACTTTTAAATTTATTTTAATTTAAAAAAATTTAGTTTATTTTATTTAAAAAAAACAGATTTTTGTATATTTAAAATAAATCCTTTTAAATATTTTCACCATTTTTTGCATAATTTAAAAATTTTTAAATTTTAAATAAAAATTTTATTTTTAAATATTTTAATTTTTAATTTAATTGATAATTTCAATTGTATAGTTTTATTAAAAGCCTATTTAATTTATATGCTAGTATAAAGTATATTTGATTTATCTGATTCATTTTTAAATATTTGATATAAATATTCAATAATTGATATCAATATTTAATATTTGGAAAAAAAAAATTCAATTGAGAACCAATACAAAATTTTGAATCTTAAAAAATAAATATCTGAACACAAATTTTTATATTGGACAGATTTTATATAAAAACCTCTTTTTTGTATTAAGCCAAAAATTAATTTTTTTTTAAATATCAAACCAAGTCTGCCTTCCAAATCAATATTTACTATTAATTTAAATTTTAAATTCATATTAACTTTTTAATAATACATGGTAACTTTTTTTACTACGATATATTTTGATTTACATTATTTTGTATAAATATAAATAGTACAAATCAAAAATATATTACTATACTATTAAATAAGTTAAAAAACTTATTATTTAATAAATAAGATTTTTATAATTAGATAAACTTATATACTGCTTGACATAAATAAAAATGTATTTATAATGCTATTAAATTTATAGTTTATATATTTTCCTGTGAAAAATTTGGTCGTTTACGATATAATATACATTTAACTTATAAAAAATATTAAGTATTTTATATCTTTAATAATCATATAGTTATAATTAATACAAGTTAATATAAATTATTTTACAATTTTTAAATTGTAAGTAATTTATAATTTATGTTTTTTGTTTAAATACAATAAAATAGAATAAAATAGCATAATATAAATTTATTTAATTTTTAAATATTTTTTCATTAAAAAATTTTAAATTCTTTAGCCTTTTAAATATATAATTGATCTGTATTATTCTCCTTATATAGTTTTTTCCATTCTTAATGCATTTCTTCAATTACATTATAAGTGTAGTTAGAATCAAATATTTTTCCTTCATAATAAATGGTATTAGGTTTTTTACCATCGTAAGTTTTTATGTATTTAAACCAATGTTATATAGCTTATAATCTTTTGGGCTAGTATTTATCAAAATCCACTAAATTATTTATCTTTTATATAAACAAAAATTAAATATAAAATTTTATTAATATAGAGTTTAATATTATTTTAAAAATGAGATGGAAATAATTAATATATTTTATTTTTTTTGCTATTTTTACATTATTTTATTTAGCCTCATTTATATCAATTGCTAATAACTTCCAATCTACTTCATTTTAATCTATCAAACAAAATGAACCAAGTATTTTAACTTTTCTAATTGTCCCAATTTCTAATACATTAATAAATTTTAATTTAATAATTATTTTTAGTTGTTATTATTTACCTGCTTCTTTAATAGATAAATCACATACGTCTAATGGATCGTCATCTCCCTAAAAAAAAAAAGTAAACATTATAAAATAATTTCTAACTTTTTTCGAAAAATGATTAAAAGGATTACTTTCTCATTTATATTTTAATTTTTTTATTTAACATATAATATATATAAATTAAATAATAATATGATTAAATTCACATTCATATATATTTATTTTACGAATTCTTATTTATTACATCTTTTTAGAAATTTTATTAATAGTTTTTTATTCAAATTTGACTATAAAAAATAAATTGTTATTTTTTCTCTATAACTATTTCTTTATATAAAATAAACAATATGTATCTTTACTTCTAACAATGAATAGTTTAGTCATAAATTGATTTTTTTTCAGGATTTAATAAATAGATGTATTTAGATAATTTTTAAAAATATTTAAATTCCTTTAAAATTTTTATATTTTTTATTACTTTGAAACCCTCTTTAGTTTAAATAAAAGAATTTTCCCAAGTTTAAGGAAGGTAACCGTAATTAAAATAGGGAAATTAAGCATAATATCTTAATTCCATTTCATTTGTAAATTTATTTTATCTTGTATCTTATACTATCGGATGTGACTCCTCATTTTTACACACTTCCATTTTAGATATTTTAAATCTCGGGATTTCTATGCAGATATTATATTCATCATCTATAAAAATACATTATATCTTTTTTATTTTACTTAACATTTTTTAAAATATGTTAAAAATTATATAACTATTCCTAATTATGTATAAATATTTATTGTTAATATATTATTATAGTTTTTATTAGCTTTTTTACCTTTAAAATCATTTTCTTTTAAAGGTACATCGTTCCAAAATGAAATTCTTTAATTTTTATCGTTGTATAAATATATTTTTTTTTCAAAACCTGAACCTGTAATTAAAGTGTGATAATTTTTTTAAAAAATAGTTTAAAGAGATTTGATCATTTATTTTTAATATTTATAAGGTGATTTTAGGTTTTAAAAAATTTATTATATTTTTTATTTAGTATGTTGTTTATTTATAGTTTAAACTAAATAATTTTTAATTATTGAAATGTTTTTATTTTATATTTATAGTAGTAATTCATATTATATTTTTTAAATATAAAATTAATAGAAGAATTAATATCCCAAAATTATTAAAGTTTAAGATTTATGATTAACATTTATAATAATAAATTAGATTTACTAAATTAATATATTACACACTACTTTAAAGGTTAATTAATTTTAAAATTTATAAAAATTCAAATTATTATAATCTTATTATATTTTTTTAGTAAAATTTTAACTATCATTTAAATAATTTATTAAATTACTAAAAGGTGTTTTTTGAATTAAAATATAAAATTGTTTTATATTGGCATAGTTGAATGAGCAGTGCAATCATTAATAATAATTTATATTAAACTAGCATATTAATTGAGAAAATAAAATAATATATTGATTTAATAAGATAGATAAATTTTATTTATCTAATATTAATTTATATTTATTATCATTTAAGGATATATTTAATATTATATGCGCCTGAAAATTTAATAATTTTATTATTTTTTATTTTGTATTTATTAATCAATTAAAAATAGATTGATGAGATTTGTATTATTTTTATGGTAATAATTTCAATAAAATTAATAAAAAGAACGAAAAAACATAAAAACATAAAAATTAATTAATAGTAAATGATTGAAAGAGATATTAAAATAAAATAAATAAAATAAAAAAAATAAAACTAAATAATAATAAAAAAAAATAACAAATATTAAAAAAATTATAGTATTCTATCATGCAGTAAAATTAAATATCACAAGGTTCTATTAATTAATAGTAGATTTCTAAGTAAAGCAAAATTTAAATTTTAGATATATTTTTAATAGTTAAAATTAATTAATTTTTTTTTAGTCTTCTAAAAAAATATAGAAATAATAAAGAATAGAATATCCACTAAGAATAATTGCCAACAAGTTATAAAAAAAACAGCAATCATAATAATTAGGATAAATGCCATTTTTAAGATTTGACAGAACTTCCGATTTAAAAGTCTTGCTAGTAACTTAATTTTGGGAAAAGTTAATTATTATATAACAAGTAAAATTAAAATATAAATGAATTGAATGGAAATTGTTATTAAAATGGAAGTGTAGGTGAATTATTATAATCAGGTTAAAAAATACAATAAAATGGAAAAAATAAATATATGAATGAAATTAGATATTCTGACGTAAAAATATATTTGTTATATTTTTTATATTCTGTATAATTTTATAAAATTTAATAAAGTCTTTTTAAATTTATTTTTATCTAATTATTTTTAAAAAAAGTAAATGAATAGCTCATGTTTAGGTGTTGCCTAATATAATAATAAAAACATGTCTGATACTTCCTAAAATAAAATAATGAATTTTAAAAAAAAATATTCTAACTACAATAACAATGGGAACAAAATTAAATTGCTTTAAAATGGTAAATCTTAGTATAATAGTCAGGATTAAATGCATTTTAACTATAATATTAATAATAATCCAATTAAATTTTAGAATGAAAATAAACCTTTATAAACAGAAAATAAAGTTCTGTCTAAAAGTCCTATTTTCATTTCTAAATTTGTTAAAAATTTTATGAATTCTGAAAGCACCAAAAATGAAGAGAATAAATAAGAATTTAAAAATTAAATAAATATATTTAATAAAATTCAATTATAAGAAAATAAAAATAACATTAAATAATGCAAAATTAATTTATAAGATGAAAACTCTCCTGTAAGAAATTTTAACCCACATTCAAATAATTTAAGTATAAATCGAGATTTAAATTAATCTTATCATAATATATAAGGCAATAATCCTTGTTTTAGTTTATAAGGAGATAATAATAATTTAATATAAGAAAACAACCAAGATCATTTAAGTTTTATTTAATAGGAAAGTTAGACTAAAAATTTAAAGTAAACTAAATAAAATTAGAATTCGTAAAATGAATAAATTAGAAACGTGTAAAATATATATAATATAATTTAAGATCCTTATTAGTTAAATGATATGTCCAATTAAAACTAGAAAAATTATAAATAAGAAAATTAAGGATAATATAATAATATTGTTAACAATAATAAAAATATAAGGAAAAATGATAAACATAATTAATAAATAGAAATTATATAAAATTAAATGCATAATTAATATAACTAATTAAATTATAATAATAATAACAACAGCAACATAGAAAACAATTATCACAGTTTCAGAAACAATACTATTAGTAATTTACAAAATTGGAGAAAATAGAGAGATCAGCTAAAAATATAATAATAATAGTTCGAGTAAGAAAATGTAGAGTTTTAGGAAAATCTTTAAAGCAAAGTGTAAAATTAGTTAGATTAATTAGAAAAAGTAAAAAAAATTAATACTTTAAATAAAAAGTAAAATTAGTAATATAATTATAATAATTATGGAAGTTAAGGCAAATTTGGATAATTTTAGATTTAAAATTAAAAAAGACTTTATGGGCAAAGAAATTAGAGTTTAAATTATATAAAATGTAAATATAATAATCACCCTTTAGAAGACAGAAGAAATTCCTCATTAAATTAAAATAAAGTTTACCAAACTTTTAATATTACAAATACTTAATAAAGTAATTAAAAGGATATAAAATTTTAAAATAATATTGATAATATTAATTATAATAATGGTGAGTTTTTGAATTAGAGTGTTTAAAGTAAATTAACTGGATATTAGGTAAATAATGAAAGGAAAAATAAAAGTTATTTAAATTTTTCTTTAAATGAATCAAATATAACAACTAAAAGTAAAAAGCAGAAAAAAAAAAAATTAAGTAAAAATAGATTAAAAAATAATAATTATAGGACTCATCATAGCAAATATAATTCTAACAGTTAAATAATTGAAAGTAGTTAAATAAGTGAAAATCACTAATCAAATAATAATGATTATACTTCTAATAGGGAAAGTTAGTAAAAATCAGACAAACTTAATAATTTAGAATAACAAAATAAAATATTGATGTCATTGAAAGAAAATTATGATTAGTTTATTAAATAAATGTTGTAATAATAAAAAATTTATATGAGTTAAAATTAAAATTAGAATTAAAATAATATGAGTTTTTTAAATAACTTTAATAATTTGAACAATATTTCTATGTAAAATTAAGGTATACAATACCCAACGAACTAGTACTAATTATAGTCATAATTATTGGGTTAAAATGAAGAATAAGTGTAAATGTAGTAATAAATGTTAATTAACCAAATTATGTCAAAAATTTAAAATTTATAAAATATAAATAATAATCTTAGTATTGCAAACTAATAATATTAATAATAATAGTAAATTAATTAACTTAATAATTTGTTTTTCAATGATAATAATATAAATAATAGTATATTTCATACTAATTTTAATAATTTGAATTTGAGTGCTTAATTGCCAGGAGGATAATCAAATAACCCAGTTTATTTAAATAATATAAATGAAGCATAAATCTAAAATGTTTTGAGTGGATAAAATATTTTACAATAATATTAAAATTAAATTTCAAATAAAATTAAAGAACTTTATATCAACTAATAATAATAACATTTGAAATAATAAGATTAAATATAACAAAAGTAATATTTACAAAAATAATTATAGTAAAAGCAATTACTTTAATAACAAGGTTTATAAAATAATGGATAATATTACTAGCATTAGCAAATGTAAAACCAAAATAATATTAATAATATATCAAATTACTAGTAATATTATAATAATTTAAATTAAAATCAAAAATAATATTAGAACTTAAATTTATTATAGTCATAAGGCTAGAATTTAGATTTAAATTAATAATAAATATTTTAGAATTATAAATAATAATTGTATTAGAATTAACATAATGTATAGCCTTATAATCAAAATTTCAATGGCTTATAAGATGAATCGCATAGTATTTAGGATTAAAGCTTAATGAATACTTTAAATTATAATAGTAATAACAATTAACCAATTTTAAAACGTTAATAAAAATAGTAATTCTTATAGTAAGCTTAATATGCTAATAATATATAAAATTCGAATTGCAATTTAATTTAGAACTAAAGTCAGAATTATAATTAAAATACTAATATGTCCTATTATAACAATTAGTCTTAATGTTAAAAGCAAGGAACTAGGTAATAGTTGAATAATATATCGGAAATTTTTTAAGATTCAGAAGTAAATAAATTAATTTTTAAGATATTTAATTTTTTTATACTCATATTTTTAAAATTAAAAGAAATAAGAATGCTTTTAAAACTAAAATTTCGTTTAAGAAGATTAAAAAAATAAAAGTGAAATAAATTATAATAATTAGTAACAAAAGACCTCAGAAAATACATATAATAATTTTATTTGTAATACAAATGAAGAATTGGAGTAAGATTTATACAAATTTTCATAAAATAATTTTAATTTGAAGGATTAGTTAGAAAAACATTAAAATAGTAATAATATTAGTATTAATTAAGAAAAATCTATGTCTATTTTTAACAATAATAATAACAACAACAATATTTAAAGTACACCTGGAAAAATGAATAAAACGATTTTTAGCGATAGTTCTTTGAGACGTAAAAAATGGGGTGAAAGCACTAATTTTTTATAAATGTCGTCATAATTTTTAGGAAATGATTCTTTTGAAGAGTCAATTATTTTTCCATAAAAAAAAACTAGTTAGTATAGAAAACCAATTAAAATGGAAATTTACTTTGAAAATGACTAAATTATGACAAAAAAAATAAATGATACTAAAAACTAAGGACTTTAATTTGGCAGTAGAAAAGTTGTTACACATTCTCCTAAGGCTTAAAAGGAATATGAAGGTAAAATTATAAATATAAATATTTCCATATTACCTTCTTTGTTAATTTTTTAATATTTTTTATTAAAAATTTATAAAATACTATATTTATTAGGAAAATCATTAGAACAAATATTTAGACTTAATAAGGGTGAGTTAGTGAAAAAATTCGAAGAGAGCAGTAAAATTTCTGAATAGAATTTAAGCAATAAAAATAAACTACAAGGAAAATCTAAGAAAAATTTACTTGAAATTAGAAAATAAATGAGAAAAGAAAGGAGTGATTAATTTTTCTTTAATTAAAAATGAGTAATTCTTTTAAAATTTTTGTTAAATTTAACATTGCATAATTTAATACTATAAAAAAAATATTTTATTATTTGTTATATTATATTATTAATTTATCTTTAAACTTATAATTAATAGAAATATATCTAAAATTTATTTTTATTTTCAAATGATGAAATATTTATTTTTTTAAATAATAATGTTTATATTTAATACTTATCAAAATTTTAGTATTTTATTAGTTGATTCATTTAGTTAATATATGATTTTTGAGCACATTATATTTCTTAATATATATATAATAAGTTTTTTTATAATCTCTCGGAAACAAGAATTAAAAATTTTAATATTTAATCTATAAAATATAATAAAAATAAAAAATTATAAGAAAAACAATAAGTTCACCTGAAAATTAAAAAGTTAAATTAAGATAATTAAGATTTTATTAAAATATGGATGATAAAAAAGTTGCACTTTAAAAAAAAAAAGAAGAATTAGAAAAAAGAAAAAGAGAAAGAGAAAGAACTAGAATTAGTTAATAAAATCCTGAATAATAATAATAAATATCTTCCTCTTAGCCGTAAACTTAGACTTCAACTGGCTTAGGACTAAGTTCGCACAATTAAGGTACCCAATTCTTTTTTATTTACTTTTTATAATTAGTTTTTTATTAAAAACCTAAAAATACTATTAATATAAAATTAAATATAAATTAGAAGATATTATAAAATTTAAATATAATTGCCATATATTAATTTGTATATTTACTAACATTTTCAATAAAAAATTTATTTTTTATGAGATAAATATATAATTTCATTATAAAAATTATAAATATTTATAATAAGATGAATTTAGCGGAAACTTGTTAGATAATTATTATAAAAAATGGCAAGAAGATAGTTAGAATAAGAAAAAAGAAAACTTGAAATCTGAAAATTAGATTGGTGAAATTTAAATTGGATTTGAGTAAAAAGACACAATTTCTATTGGAACATAATGTTTAATAATAGAAAATAGTAAATAAAATGGGGAATAAGATGATTAAGAATAGGGAGAGGCAGTTATTCCTCCTAAACACTAGATGGAAAATAGAAATAGAACTGAATCAACTAATTTTAATAATAGCTAGGTATAAATAAAAATTTAAATTTTTAATATTAAATAAAATAAAATATATTTTATCTATTAGTAATAATATTTGGGTATATTTTACACTACTTGATATTTTTATCACTATTTAATTATTAAGGCAATATTTTGATTAAATTACAGGGAGTAATTATAAATTATTTTATATTTGAAAAAAATTAGTCCAAATAATTATTTAAGTTTTCTATTAATTTCTATAAGATTTAAATGATAAATTAAAAAAATTAGCTTCCGTTTATTTATACTTTTGAAATAAAATTTAAATTATTCCCTAGAATTAAATAAAAATATTACACTAAAATAATTAAATATGTATCCAAAAATTATGGTTGTTATATATAAATTTATACTTATATTTATTTATTTTTTTAAAATAAAGTAATTTATATTTTTATTTTATAACATTTTCATAATTTATTTTAGATTTTAAATACCGCTGAAAAAAATTAAGGGGGGTCGGAATAATTGAAGAGAAAAAATTCATTGAGTAAAGAAGATTTGGATTAAATATAGAAAAGTAGTGAATTTTCTGCATTTTTTGATAGGTGCAGTAAGTTGGTAGAAAAAGCTTTAAATAATGAAGAGGTTTAGCATTTAGAAAATTAATTTGAAGAAATGATAGATGACGAATAAATTGATAAAAATGATCCTTTACATTTGGAAACTAAATTTTATGATTAATAATTTTGTGAAAATAGAGTTATTACTAATTTGTAGTGGTCACCTAACTTCACTGACGTATTTTTAGCTTCTTACAGTCAAAATGAAGAGGGTAAAAAAAAATGAATTAAAATAAATAATTTTTAAATTTGAGAACTAAAGAAAAATTTAAATAAAGGAACTATCAACGACCCAGTAGGAGTAGTCTTAGTATGGTCAGCCGGTTTAAAAAGCAGACCCGAATTCCACTGTATCTGTCAATCTTAAATAACACAGGCTAGTTTTTATCCTTATAATAACAATTTAATTATCGGAGGTTGTTACAACGGATAGATAGTGATTTGGGATGTAAGAGAAAAAAATATGCCAGTTTAAAGAAGTTCTTAAGAAGGACATGCTTACCCTATATATAGTTTAAACATAGTAGGAACGAGCAATGCTCATAATATAGTTTCAATTTCAAACGACGGTACGTTGTGTACTTGGGATATGAATATGCTCAATTAGCCCTAAAGAAAAGAAAATATGAAGTACAAAAATGCTAAAGACGGGTCTGTCCATGAAGTTAATATTACTTGTTTGAATTTTAAAGAAGATGAAGCTAATAGTTTTTTAGTCGGAAATGAAAATGGAAATTTGTATAGTGGACTTTTGCACAGTAATAATGAACAAGTTTTAAATAATTGTTATTAGGGACATAATGCGCCAATAACTGCAATTAGTTAGGGAAGTATATAGGATAATTCTCCATATTTGTCAAATTTGGTTTTGACTAGTTCTTTTGACTGGTCGATTAAATTGTGGAACCCTTCTGTTAGTTAATAGAGTTTATATACTTTCGAAAACAATGAGGATTATATTTATGATATTTAATGGAATAAACAGGTAGAATTTTATTAAACTTTATAGATTAATTTTTATCTTGTTTAAATATATTAATAATTATATTTTATATAATGTAGTTTTAATTTTTAAATAAAAGTTTTAATTAAAAATATTTTTCTTTAAGGTATTATAATTTTAACTAAATATAATTTTATTTTAATTATTTATTTAGAATCCTAGTATGTTTGCTACAGCCACAGGAGATGGATATATTGATATTTGGGATCTTTAACATGATATGGAGTTACCAGTTGGTAGACATTTAAGTCCTAATTAATAAGCCTTTAACAAACTGGCTTGGAGATAAAATGGAGATAAATTATTAGCAGGGGATATTAAAGGAAGTATAAATTTATATGGTATTTAAAAGAAATTTTTAAAAGTTGATACATCTAAATACTAAGAGATAGAAAATGTATTAAAATCTAATGTTGATAGCATTTGAATATAAAAATTTTTAATTTAAATTTTTTATTAATTTTATATTTAATTCATTTAATCCGGAAATTTTTATTATTATAAATTAAAATTTATTATTTTAACTTATTTGGTTAATATAAATTAACCTACCTTATTTTGTTAAATATAATTTCTTTCATTATATATCATATTAATTTCAAATATTTTGCATATTTTATATTTTTTATATAACTTGGTATTTGTTTTCTGGATCTATTAGTTTAAATTTATATATTTTAAATTGTCTAAAAATTTTATTTAATTTGGATTTGGTTTTAACCCATCTTTTTTTCCAAATATATATTTTTTTTCTAAGTTAAATAAAATATATTTGAATTTTGGAGGCTTCAGAAAATTAATAAAATATATAAATATTAAAATGATAGATAAATAAAATAAAATTAATAATGTTTTTGTGTTAATATGTAAAATAATTGTATTAGGTTTAAATAAAATAGTGTCTTTAAATTTTTAAAATCCTAAATTATTTAAAAAAAAAAAAAAAATTTTTTCTATATAAATATTAAAATTTATAAAAAATTTTTTAATGTATAATCAAATTTTATTTCTGCTATTTTTGAAGAAATTTTTTAATTATAAAAATTTAAGTATAGTATTAGATTTTAATCAAAATATTAATTTTTTTCTATAATATACTTAAAAATAAAAATAAGAACATTAATATAAAATATATTCAAGTATTACTTAGAATGCCAAGATAAAAAGTAAATTTTTTTAAACCGATAACAAAAATATAAAAAGAAACAACTTTTCTTTAAATTTTCTTTTAAGATATAAGATAAAATTAATTTTTATATAGAAAAAATTAGAAATAAAGGAAGACGAAATTTCAAAAATGTAAAATAATAATTTTAATGGAGAAGAAAGTTGTTTTAATTCTTCCTATAATGATTCATTAGAAGAATATGACGTTGAAAGAATTGTGGATAAAAAAAACAGTAAAAATGGAATTCAATATTTAGTTAAATGGGTAGGCTATGATGACTCAGAAAACACATGGGAGCCAGCTGATATTATGATCGCAGATGTGCCTGATATGGTAAATGAATTTGAGGAAAAATGTAAATTATTTCATTATATAATTTTAAGTAGTATTTAAACATAAATTATTATTAATTAAAATAAGGTAATTTGATTATTTTTACTGATTTTTATATTATTATATATCAATATTTAAGGCTTTTATTTATTTTTTTGATATGATATGAATTTGTGTCAAATGGTTTGAATTTTTAAATATTGTCCGATTCTTTGGTTGAGCTATTATTTTAATTCTATACTGAAAATTTTTAAAGATTGCTTATAGTTAATATCTATTTTTATATGATCATTTATAAAATTTTTAAATATTTTTATAATAAAACTTTAATGACAATTTTTTTTCCAATGATTTTTAATGTATGAATATAAAAAATAATTGCTAAATTTTTTTAGATTATTTTCTATAATAAATATTAATGAATTTTTATTTTTTATAAAAAGAAATGAATAAATAGAAAAAAAAAATAAAAAGGCTTAATTAGAACTATGATTATCATAAAAGGTAACTATTATACTTTAGTTTATATAGAAAGAAAATCATTATATTTTTTTTGGAATAGTGAGTTGGATGAAAAAAATTCTGCGGAAAAAATTTTAAAAAAAGTAAAACTTAATATTTAAAATGACAATTAAAGTGATGATAATGAAGAAAGAAAACTGGATTTAGCAAAATCTAATTAGAATAAATAAAAATAATAATTAAATGAAATAGAATTTTAAAAAAAATAAAAAATTATATAAAAACAAAAGGAATTTTTACCCTGCTAATAAAAATAAAATAAGATTTTAAATTAAAATATTAATAACTCTTCATTTTCTAAGAACAGTGAAGAAAATAGTTTTAATTCTTAGGGAAATATAAGAAGTAAAATTAAAAGGATTAAAGATCCAAAATCTGAATAGAGAAAATTAATTTAAAAATAGCAAAGATAAAAGTAAATAAATAAAAAATAACAGGAATTAAAAATTTCACATTAAAGTAAATAGAAAGAGTAATAATACTAGAATGAAGATGAAAAAAACTAATAATTAGAATAAAAATAATAATTAAGTGAAAAATAAAATTAATAATAGTAATAAATAATTAATGAAAATAATAAAAATGTTTAGTAAGAATAATAGTAATAGTAATTTTAAGAAAATGAAAAAAAATAATAAGTATAAACATTAACTTATTAAAAAAAATATAATTAAATTCAAAGTGAGTAACAATAGGTAAAAAATATGCTAAATTAGAATTCAATAGAAAATTAAAATGCTGAGGAATATAAAAAATAATAATTATAATAGTAGTAAAAATAAGGTAAAAAAATAGATTAATCAAGAGTAATTATAAAAGAGAAAAATTAAAAAAATTAAAATATATATGAGAAGGATTAAACTTAATAAAACAAAAATATGATTAAATTTGATAACTACAGTTCAATTGGTGATTTAACTTAAGAGCGAGTAAATACTAATGAATAAGTATAAAATATAGACAATAATTTAAAAAAATCAGAGCAATAAAATGAAATTAAAAAAAATAAAGAAAGTTATAATTAGCAACATTAGTTAAAATAGGCTTTAAAACCATAAGAACAATAATAAAATGAATAGTAAATATAAATATAATATTTAAAATAATAAACAGAAGAATAATAATAAAAATAATAAAAATAGCTAAAGAACCAAGATTAAAATAATAAAACTTCAAATTATGTTGCTTATTTAGAAAAAAATTAAAATAAAGTAGATAATTTATTGGGAAAATAAGAAAATGTAAATATGTTAGATTTTATTAATCCTTGGAAATCTATAGCAAATTCTATATCATTTTAAAAAGCTGTTTAAAATTAAAATTAAATTAATTAGTAAAATGATGCATTCGCAAATTTAAATCCTTCTAATTTAATTTAAAGTAAATAATGTGATTTAAAATAAAGAAATCCAGATTCTAAATTGGCATAATTTTAAAAAAGTCCTCCTGAAATTAAGAATACTTAAGTATATGATAGAAATCAAAATAATGAAAATAATTAAAATTTGTAATTATAAAAATCGGGTTCCGATCTAATTTAAGATTAAAATATGAAAAATGATATAAAAAGTATTTAAATTATTAGTGAAAATGAAAAAGAAATATAAGATACATAAAAACTTTCTAATTTATAAAAATAATTTACTTTAAATTAAAAGAAAGCTAATAGTTTTGAGTAGGAGAAATAATATAACAAAGATTTGGGTTTATAAATGTTGATTTTACCAAATAATTAGTAAAATAAAAGTAAATAGGAAAAAAATGATGAAATTTAAATTTAGGAAACTTCTAATGAATTAATATTTAATAAAATTGAAAGAAAATAGTCTAAAAGATAAAATGTTGATAAGTATATTATAATAAACTTTTATTTTTTGTTATTCTTTATATTTTAACTTTCTATATTTTTTATTAAAGGTTTTCAGAAAAAGAATAAAGGAAAAACAATAAATAAAGGAGTAGAAGTAAAAGCCAAAATAAGGGTTAGAAGTAATTTAGAGAAAATTGTATGGAATTGTGTGAAGAAAAGATAAATAAATATGATAAAAATAACAAAAGTAATAATTAATACAACAACAAAAGTTGTTTTTTTTAAAGAAATTTAATTAAAAAAATTGAAAATATCGATGAAATTTAAGAATAAAAGGATTTAGTTGATAGCATGATTAACTTATTAACTTTTAATGATAAAAAAAGTTAATTTTAAAAAATGTGGGATAAAGATACAGAATTTTAAGGGAAATTTACAGAGTTTTTGTATTTCGAGGAAGATGTGTAAATGAATTTTCATTATTTACGAAATTAGCTACATTTTTCAGCTATTTTATTTGATAATATTGATGAGAAAATTATAGAGTACAAATTTTATTTTTAAATTTAATTTTTAAAAATAAAATAAAAATTATATTATATCTATTTATCTAGCTGTGAAGCACAATTTGAGGAACATTTAGAATTAAAGAGTAAAAAATCTCATAGAAAATCGAAATCCGAATCAATTTCTACTGACTCATAAATTATGTATTTATAAAAACCTCAGGCGAGCAGAAATAATTCCATATAAAATATTTAGAATTAAGATAGTGATGATTTAAAAAGAACAATTTATAGTATTGAAAATATCGAAAATGAGAATGAAAGTGAAAATTAAAAAAAAAAAGAAATAAGAAAAACTCTTTTCTCTGAGAAACCTAATATTGATTTTAAAATAAATTAAAAGTAAAATTTTGATAAAATAAAGTGTGATTCTTTATAAACAATAGAAGAAGATATAAATGATTCATAATATACTTAAAATTTAAGTTAAGGAGGGGGAAATTTTAAATTAAGTTAAGAATAATAAATATAACTGAGTTAATAATATAAATAAAATTAAGAAAAACAATAGAATATGTAATAAGATCAAAGTTAAATAATAAAACATAAAAATAATTTAAATTTATAGCAATAATAAAATAAGAATAATTATAAATAAGATAAGTTAGTCAATTCAAATGATTAAGACCTATAAAAATTAGATAATAATTGTAATGAAAACCAAAATAATCATTTTGACTAAAATTTGCAAGTTACTTAATAAGCAGGTTATATATAGTTAGATAATTAAAATAATGGCAGTTGTTTTTAAAAAAATTAAAATTAAATTGAATAAGATTAAAATAGAGATGATATAGAGGAAGAGTTGGAAGCATAATAAAAATTATAAGAAAAAAAATATGTTGAATAAATTTAAAATAATAGAAATAAATAAAATGTTTTGATTTAGAAAGATAATATTTTATAAGATAATAATTGTTTGAGTTAATAAAAAAGCCAAATAGTGGATTAAAATTTAAAATAACATTTTAAAAATGATAGACAAAATTTGGAATAAGCTGAAATTCGAAATAAATAATTAAACGAAATGTTAAATGATAAAAATATAAAGAATTAAGACTAAATTTAATTCGAAAATAAGCATAAATATTAAGATAACTAGAGTAATAAAGAAGAATAAAAAGAAAAGTTGTTGTAAAATGATAAATAAATGGAAATCGAAAATAGGTAAGTTTTATTTAAATTTTATAAATATATTAATGTCAGTTATTAATATATACTATTTATATATTTTCTTAGCATATAAGGAGAAAAAAAGATTTTAGGCTACTAAGGAATCGATTTTAATGAGGAAAAGGAGAGAAATATAAACTTTGAAAAGATTGTACAAATTTAATAGAAAGATAATATTGGATTTTAAGACCAAAATATTTATGTTTTTAATAGCCAATAAATTAAAAATAATTAAATAAAAAACGAAAAATAAATTATCAAAAATTTATAAAAAATACCTAAAACTTAAAATAATTTATTTGAACATTTCTAAATTCTACCTGATTTGAAAAATGATATTGTTGAAGAAATAATTGAACATTATGGAAATTTACATTAAATTGAGAAATGTTTTTTTTATATAAGTGTGAAAAATAAATATAACTAAATTTAAAAAATTCCAATATTTTTGGAATATAATAAATTATTCAAAAAATTGGAAAAATAAGGATCGGTTTAAAAGTTATTTAATTATTATCACAGTATTTCATATTGAGAAATTAAAATGTAACATAGATAATGAAAGATAACAAAATTAGTGATTTATTCATATAAAGATTTAAAAAATGTTGTATTAATTTAATATAATTATATAGAACATATTACTAAATCAATTTATATAGTTAATAATGAAAATAAATATTAAAATTTTTAATTAGATTATTATATAATATCTTTTATTTATATAATTTGATAATTAACTTTAAAATTCATCTAATTATTTAAAAAGTAAATTTTATAAAATCTATTACATTGCCGTTTTAATTTGAATTTTTAAAATAGATACATATTTTTTAATTAAGATTTCTTGAAAATATATGCAAATTAAAAAAAATAAAATAAACATTTGTAATTTTAAAGATAAAATTAGAGTATTGGAGATGTTTCCAAAAAAAAAAATTAACATAAAAAATGTAAAATATAATAAATATAATTTTTATTATTTCAAAGCCCAAAAATATTAGTCCTACATTTTATAATATAATATTATTTATTAAATTATTTTTACTATATATGTAAATGTATAACAGTGAAAGTTTTAAGGTTTTTTCAAGTTTAAATTTATTATAATTTTTATTTAGATAAAAAAAAAATTCATTTAATAATATAATTTTCTACTTAAATTAACTTGCAAGATATACAAAGAATGTAAATATTTTTAATTATTAATCTATTCCATTTTCGGAATAGATTTTATTTCAAATATAACTATATACTGCAGTGTTTTTGCGGTCTTCTCTGTTAAAGATAGCCGGTCTGAGGTATTCAAAATTAATTTTAAATTTTTATAACCTATATTAAGTTCATACTAATTTAAATTTAAAATTATATTTAATATATTTTATTAATTACAAATTTTAAATTAATTTATATTTTATGAATATCTCTAATTATTTATAATATTTTAACTTATAAATAGATTGTCCTAATAAACAATTTAATACCATTCCATCAATAATTTATTTTAACATCATATTTTTTGTAAATTAAAAGCTCTAAATTATATTTATTATAATTATATTGAATGATTTTTATTATATAATAAAAAAAATATTTTATAGTAAAATATAGAATTTTATGAGGGCTTAAATTTTGTAATTAATAATTTTTATATTTTTTTTACTTTTAACCATAAAAATCTTAAAATATTAGCAATATCTGAGTATTTTCAATTTTTTAATAGAAAATTTGAAAAATTGTTAAAATTAATATACATATAATTTGTTACATTTTGTATATAATTAAATTATTGATTGTTGATATACAAGAAGTTATTGCGAAAATAGAAATGGCAAAAAACAAATTTTTTTTTAGATCTCTTACGTCAAAATAAGAGATAGATACAAACCACTTTTCTTTTCGTGATCTACGCTCTTGAATTATACGTTCTTCTAGAGCTGTTTAAAATCTGAGGAACCAGAGGCGGGTAGCAAATTAAGTAATAATTAACTAAATATTCACTATATTAAAAATTAAAACATATAAATAAATTTTTTTTTTCAGTTTAAAACCATATAAAATCTTAATTTTATTTTTGTTTATATTATTTATATGAATTTATAAAAAATTAAATATTATTACAACAATAAATATAATTATAAAACTTGATTTCAAATTAAAATAATACCTTTTAAAAATTTAATAACTTAATACTAAAATTTAAAAAAAAATTATAAAAAGATGAAAAAAAAAAATTATTAGTTAAATTAAGATATAAAAGAAAAAAAATATACAGTTGAAAAAATTGTGGGACATAATTTTGATTTTTAAAATATTTAAATTTATTATACTATAAAATGGTAATATTATGATGATATAAGTAATACTTAGGAACCGCTTGAACATTTAAAGGATGCTATGTTATTAGTAAATAATTATAACAGAGAAAATTAATTGGAAGAAGAGTAATAAAATATATATAGTTTTTTATAAAAAATTTATTTTTTTATATTTATTTTTAATATTTTCTGATTGTTAGAATATTTATTATTTTTTAATATAATAAATAATTTAATAGTTTTTATTAATATTTGTTTACTAATTTAATAATGATTTATATAAATTTTCTAATAGGATAACTATAAAAATTTATATTTAAACCTAACTTTTATTTTAAAAATTCAATAAGTGCTGATATTTATGTTTAATTTTTATTAATTTTTATAGTTTTTACATATTATCATAATGTTTAAAATTAAAGAAAGAAGGAAAAAATAGATAGCATATTATGTCATTTTTGCTAAAGTAAAGAGTAATATTAAATAAAAATTTTTATTATATAATATAAATAAAGATTTAAATTTATTATTTAATATTAAAATTGAAGCTAAAGGAAGTAAATTTGATTGAATAATAATAATATCAGTAAAGCTATAATATTTATCCATAATTGAATAAAGAAATTGAGGAGATTAAAAATTTCAATCTAAATTTGTGCAAAATTGTCTAGAATTAAATGACTTAAAGGTCAAATTGAATACATATAGCATTATATTTGATCATATATTCAAAATTTTTATAAATTTTTTCTTTTAATACTATAATTTATTACTTTCAGATAAACATAATAAATTTGTTTTATATATCTCATTTAGCCGTTTCTATAAAAAATATAATTAAAAGCTTTTTAAAGACATAAATGTTTATAGAGGCTTATAATTATCCATCTATACTTATTTATATAAAATTATAATATAATCTAAACAAAAATAAATATTTAATAAATTTGAATATTTCGTATATATTTATAATTTTAAGTAAGTTTTGGTCAGTAATTAAGATTTAATTTACATATAAATATAGTTGAATTAAGTTAGTATTAAAATTTTGTTTATCAAAGATTATATATTAAAAAAGAAAGGTATTAAATGAGTTAATAATATTATGCATATTTTAATCGATTTAATTTTATTATTAAATATATAATTGTTCTTATTATTATATTTGCACAATAATTTAATAAATATTAATAAAGAATAATTTTCACAAAAAAGAAAAATAATAAAAAGAAAAAAAGAAAAAATTCCATTTTATATAAACGAAACAAAATACTTCATTTTTCCTATTAAAAATTATAAAATCAGAGTAAAAAAAGATATTAAATAAATGGAGTAGAACTTAAATATAGAAGATTATTATACGTTAGATAAAAATATTGGCTAGTAAATTTATAAATAATTTTATTTTTCTTTCTTTAGATTTTTATAGAAATAAAAAAATAAATATGAATTTAATTAACTTTAAAAAATAAATAAAAAGAGGGGCTTTTGGAATAGTTAAGCAAGCTACGAAAAAAGAGACTGGTGAACTCTTTGCAGTTAAAATTATAAATAAGTAATTTATTTATATTCATTTCACATATTTCACAAATAATTAAAATAAAAAATAAAATTAAATACCTTAAAAAATTGAAATAATTTTTAAATTTTAAATTATTTAATATAATATAAAAGAGATAATTTAGAAAATGATGAATTGGTGAGTTTATAAAATGAGGTAGAAATTTTAACATAAATAGACCATCCTAATATAGTTAAATTATATGAAATATTTGAAGATGATTGTAACTTTTATATGGTTTTAGAGTTAATGAAAGGGGGAGAAGTAAATTAATTTTATTTTAAAAATAAATAAACAAATTTCATATACCATTAGTTAATTATGTTTTATCGTACAAAATTTTAAAGAGTTTATTCAAATGGTTTATATTTTTTTTCAAACTAAAAATATTATAATAAAACTTATAATATATATTATATCGGTATTTAATCAATTTAAAAAATTTATTAGTTATTTGAAAGAATTGTTGAATAAGAACATTTTTCTGAACATAAGGCTGCTGAAACTATAAAACCAATTATTGACGCATTATAATATTGTCACGAAATGGAAATAGCCCACAGAGATTTAAAACCAGAAAATTTATTATATGCTACTAAAGATCCAGGATCAATTGTAAAAATTTCAGACTTTGGACTCGCTAGATTTATTAATAATGAAGTGATGACAACTATGTGTGGTACACCTGGCTATGTAGCCCCTGAAATAATAAATGGTTCTGGGTATGATAAATCTATAGACTACTGGTCATTAGGGGTTATTTTATATATAATGTAAATAAAAACTATACTTAATTAATAATAATTTTTTAACTTTTCTTTTTTTATTAATAATTTATACTTAGATTTCTTATAAAATCTTTATATTTCTTTATTTAGGTTATGTGGGTTTCCCCCTTTTCATAATGAAAATGCTGAAGAGTTATTTGATATAATAAAATAAGGGAAATATGAATTTCCATCACCAGCTTGGGATGATATATCAAAAGAAGGTAAAAATATAAGATATGTTAATTTTATTACAATATAATAATACAATAGTTATCAATTTAAAATTTTTATATTTTATATTATTTTGTAATTATTTTAGCGAAAGATTTAATAAAAGGATTATTGAATGTAGATTCGCACAAAAGATTAACATATGAATAAATAATAAAGCATCCATGGTTAGCATAAAAAGGAATAAACTATTAACCGATCCCTGAACTTAGGGGTAAACTAAAAGATTTTAATGCAAAAAAATAATTTAAGGTAATGTAATATTTTAAAATTAAATAATTATCAATATAACATATTTATTTTAGAAAATAGGAGTAGTATTGAAGGTAGTGAACTCGATGATGTAGACAACTAGCAGTTATAAAAAATGAATTTTATTAAAAAAAACATAAACAATAAAAACAAATATATAAACTAAAATATTAATTAAAAAAAATATCAATGATAAAATTAATAATAAATCAATATTTAATCTTATTAAATTAACAATGAAAAATTAATAATAAATCTTAGAATAATTTATAATCATTTGTAGAATGAATTGAATTTAAAACTTTTAGAGAGATTTTTTTAAAATATAAGATTTGTTTATATTTTAATTGAATAATTATTTTTAAATAATGATTGATTTTCTAATATGTTTTAAATTTTAATTTTAAATATTTAATACTATATACTTAATATATAACAAAAATATCTAAAAATTCATTTTCGATTTATTTTATTTATTAAATTATATATTTGTTAAATATTTATATAAAAAATAATATGGGATAAATTTTATATATAATATATAATTATAACTCTTTTATATATACACCTAGCTTTAAAGTGATTCGATATATAATGTGATAATTAATATATTAAAAAAAATAATAGTTTTATTTTATAAAATTTAATAATCATTTGATATATAAAAAAAGTTTTATATTATTTCATTAAACCTTAAAAAAATAAGATAACATTTAATTAAAAATTAAAAAAAAAACTTATCCTTAAATTGGATACATTAATTATTAAATAAGAAAATGAGCAAAGTCGAATAATAGAAAAAATGCAATAAATGTGAAGGTCATGAAGATGAGTTACAAAAAGAGTGATTTTAAATTATTCTTTAAAATCTATTTATAAACTCTATAAATAAAAAATAAATTTATAAAATATTTTAATTATAATTTATAATATTTAGAATATAACTAACATACAAATTTAAACGGTAAAATGATTAGCTTAGATAAAATTTAAAAGACATTAGTAAAGATTTAGACAAAAAATTATAAGAAAAAACAAAAATGAAACAAATTAGTAACAAACCATAAACAAGTTAAAGATCAAAAATAGGTAAAAATAAAAATTATTTGAAAAATTAAATAATGACTTTTATAAACCTACCTATTACTTTTATAAAAATAGAAGTATTGGAAGAATAAATTTAAAACGCAAAAAAATAGGTTAAATAATATTAAGTTACTTTAAACACTTATTAAAAAAAATCTAAAGTTGAGTATAGTATGGAAAAGTAAATAATTAATATACGAATAAGCAATTATTTTATATAAATTATATATAGAAAATTTTAATTATAATGAAACATTAATTTTTATAAAAAAAAATATTTATATAAGAGCAAATGAATTGTAAGAAGAAATTAAAATTAAAAAAGAATTATTAAAAGAGTTTTAGTTGAATGAAAAAAAATTATTATAAGAGAAAAGAGTTTCTGAATAAAGATTGCTTAAAGATAAGCCAGAAAAATAAGTAAATATTTTAAGAGAAGAAATTATGGTGCTTAACAATAGAATAGCTTAATAGAAAAAACAGTATAATACAGTTAAATAAAATTATGAGGTAATTTTTATAATTATATAAATTAATTATTAGAACATATTTTTAATACAAAAGGTATATAATTATTTATATAATAATACTTAATATTTAGAATTAACAGATTAATATTCTAAAATTAACCGAAAAACATAAAGAACTTTGCTCGTAAACGGGAGTTAGTTATTAGCCTATTATTATCTAAAAGAAAGAAGATTTGAACAAGTAAAGCAGCCATGATTAAAAGTTGAGCGTAAAATAAAAAAACTAAAAGATAAATGTAAATAATTGAATAAAAATATTAATTTTTTTATCCTAATCGAATTTTATTTATTTCTTAAATTTTTGTTAGGAGTAATACGAAAAATATACTAGAATGTAATAGTAAATATCTATTTTGCAGAAAAATTAAGATGAAAGTATGAAAAAGCATAATCAAAAAATAAAGCTTTTAGAAAGTTAAATTTTATAAATAGAAGAAGAAAAAAACCAGTTAAGCGAATAATTATAAAAAATGGAAAAGGTGAAAATTTTAAAATAAACTATATATATATAAAAAATTTATTTAAGAAATAAAATAAATTTTATTAACCAAGGTGTTAGAAGTAGAAAACTAAAAGTTAAAGGAAATTTAAAACAATATTAAACAGATGTCTTTATTAGTAAAAATTAATATTATTAAAAATCATTTAATAAATTTTTTTAATTTTAGGAAAAAGATCCAGGAATAAGAAAAACTTAAGCAGGAGTTTCCTTCGCTTCTTAAAATGCCAGATCTTTTAGAGACTCCTCTGAACTTCAAATTCCAGGAGACATGTTTATTTCCTAAGTAACTTTGACCTCATATAAAAACTTTATTATTGGTAATATTTTAAAATTAATTTATTTAATTATTATAGTTATAATCAGTGTTGTAACCGTTATTTGTTTTGAGGCTGATTCCAATTCAGGTATTATATCGGAAAAAAAGTATCGGACACTAAATTTTCCGATTATCGACCCAACATATCGGACCGATATTTATTAATTTTATAAAAATTAAAATATATTAAATATTATTGTAAAATAACTTATTTTTAAACTAGTTCTAATAAAATTATAGTATAAGAATTAATATAAAAATCAATAATATATATATTACATAATTCCTAAATTTTAATTGTATTATTAAATATATTGTTTTTTAAAATCATAATTAACAGGCTCAGTAGAGAGACTATTTCTTTTTAAAGTTATTATATCTTCATTTTAGAAAAGTTATTTTCAGTTTAAGAGGAAGAAGATTAAATGCACAGTTAGTTTCTAGCAACATTGTACAAGTTAGGAAAATAACTTTTATGTCAATAATTTAAATAAATAATAAAATAATTGTGATTTTTCAGTTAATATAAATAAATTTAATAATAATTTTTAAGTAAATTTTATATTTAATGATCAATTTAAATATAAATAATATTTTTATTAATATATTAAATTTAATTGTTAAAATATATTTATAATCATTGTATTTGATCCATATATTATATATTTATTAAATTTAATTAAATATAGAAAAATATCGGATATCGGGTACCCGATATTCGATATATTCTATAAGGACCGATTCCGATTTTACTAATATCGGAATCGGGATGCCGATACCCGATATTTAGCGATAATTAAAACATCGGCTACAACACTGGTTATAATTACTCTTTTTATATTTTTTAATTTAATTTATATTTTGATTATTATATAATCCATTAATAAATATTTAATAATTTAGGGCTTGATGTGGTTTATAAAAGTAGGAAGGGAATTGAAAAATAAAAAATCGGATTTTAACCCAAAAATTAAATTGAAAATTAAATTGTTTAATCAATGAAATTGTCTTCTATTGAACATGTTTAAAATATAACTGGGTATTATTCTACTCATATTGATTTCTTGAAAATAATTTCATCCAGAGGTTAGTACATTTATGGTGGTATTGACAAATTATAGAGTCATTAGCAAAAATTTTCAATTGAAATAAGAAAAGACGAAAAACCTTAATCTTTTTATGGGACTGTAGATTTAATAAATGAAGAAGTTTAATGTAATATTTTTGATAAAAAATTTTAATTTTACAATTTATTTACAATTTTATATTTAGAAAGTAACCATGCTTCCGAACTGACCAATGAATTTGTTTTAGTTACTATTGGATGTGAATTAAAAAAAAAAGATACTATTGGAGGTTTGAAAAATAATAAAAGATACTTAACTAGGAACGAAAAAGATAGTATTAATAATAAAAGCAATTATAACGAATAAAACGAAAATTTATAGTAAAAATCAATGTCTACTTAAAGACAAAGTATATCCCATTTATCTTAAAAAAATTCTTAATAATTGTTGTAAAATATGAATTAATAGTCATAATAATAAGAGAATTAATTTATACAAAACAATGAAAAATAAATACAACAATAAGATTAATAATATTTGTAATAATAGTAGTAAAATTAGAATTCAGAATATGAATATAATAATGAGAGTGAATTTTAAACTTTAATTAAGAATAGTTAACTTTAATAATAAGTATATAAAAAAAGATCATTTAGTGATAACAATAATTCTGAGTTATTTAAAAATTAGGAGAATGAGATTGAAAATAAAATTTCGGAATAAGACGTTGAAAAATAGAATAAAAATGAAGTGTATGAATGAACATTATTATATAGTGATATTATTTTTGTATTTATTTATATTATAATTATTATTTGTTGAATTTATATATAATAAAGAAATATCATAATATTTATTGTAAAATTTATAAACAATAGAAAATTTTATTTAATTTTAATGTTAATTTAAAAGATTGATTATTATTTTTATTTTTTATTAAATTTATGCTAATATAACCAGTTATAATGGATAATAATATATAAAGATAATAAGCAAATGATAATATGATAAAAATTAATTATAACATAACTTTATATTTAATAAAATTGGCGAATTTCTTTATTAGAATTTTAAATTCATTTCATTTATTTTTTGAGTTTTTAGATGGTGTTTAACAATTATTCATTTAATTTTTTCCAATCTTATGAGGAGAAATATTTATTGTCGTTAGAACTATTAATTAGAATATATTTTAAATGATAAAAAAGTTTTATACCTACATATTATTTATTTAATTATTTAAATATAATAATTTTACATAATATTAACTGAGGCATTGAATTAATCTATTTACGCTTCGATTAAATTATATTAAATAGCTAAAATAATCCATTCTTCTACTTCTGATTCAGATACCTAAATTTAATTATATTATTAATATAAGCTTATAAATTTACAATAATATAAAAATTTCGCAATTATAAAATTTAAATTTTACTTTCAAACTTTAGGCTAATTCTTTGAATTAAATTATAGTTCCAGATTCAACAATTTGAGGAATGGCTTTAATTCTAACAAATTAGGAAATTTATTTGGCGTCTAGCCCTATTTTTAAATAATTATTTTATAAAGTAAATTGAAAATTAAAAATTTAATATTAAGGTATATATGTATCCTTATTTTAAAAAAATAAGAGTATTAAAAATTTTATTAAATTTTTTACCTAATTTTTATATAGCCTCTTTATTTTAAGATTCAAAAGATATATATTGTTCTAAATTTCCTGTGATAAAGTATTCTAAAATAAAAGCAATTGGCAGTTTACTAGATTTTAGTTGATTAAATGCTTAGGAGTGTAAAATAGTAGAAGGAATAAGTTTAATGTTATTTTAGGATAATAAAATTACTAAGAATTATTAAACTAATTTAATATCATCTTGTGAAAGTTGTTCTTTGTTACCAAAAGATTATATATATTTAATAATCAAATCGTTTCTTAAATCTTATCTTTTAATATAATTATATAAATTAATTTAATTTAGCTTGTTTTATTTTTTTTATTTCAAATTTATATTAGAAAATTAAAATTTTATTTATTATTAATATAAATTTATATTATTTTACTGTAAAGGTTATTCTTATAATATTTGAATTAATGAACTATAAATATTTCTTTTTTATGAATTATTGGCATTCCATTATAATAAGATATCATCGATATTTTAGGCAGTTTTTTAAATGAAATTAGTTTTCTTTTAAGATTAAACAAATTCTAAAAAGGATTAAAAGATTTCCTTTTAAATTTTAGTGTTTTAAGAAAAAGATTTGAATAAAATTCCGATCCTAATTGTATTTATTTAAATTAATTTTATTTATTATGTCATATAAAATATTAAAAAGTAAAATTATTTCTATTTACATATTTAATTTAGCGTTTATATTTTCATGCTCAGATTCAATAATAGTTTTAGTCAATTTTTTAACTATATCTTCATTATTTTAGATTTTACTGGCAAAAAAAATGCAGCAGACAATGGTTTATAAAGAAGCTAAATTTAAAAAATAATTGAAAAAATTAATGTATTACATATAGTTATCAAAATAAAAATATTTATAAAAAAATACTAATTTTTTAATAAAATACTTTATTCATTTGTTTATATTTATATTAAAATTAATTACTTTTTTCGTAGAAGAATTTTTCTCTCAAAGCTAATAATTCTTAAATAATGTCCTCATATTTTTCTTCTTAAAATAATTCGGCATATTTTTCATTAAATTCATTTAAATATTCATCTTCCTCAGTTTCTTCTTCAATAGATTAATCTGTTTTATTTAAATCAAAATGAAGTTTTATAAATATTATAAATTTACATAGTAAAATAAAATTAATCAAATTTTTATGTTGAATTTTATTTTGTAAAAAAATTGTATAAAAAATGTATTTTATTAATATTAGCTTTATAAACTTTATTAATTTTTTATTCAATTTTAGTTTTTTTTTACTTTTTTTATCAGCTTCTTTTCTAATATCATCAGTCAAGGATACTAAATCCTCTAATTAAGCATATTCAAATATTTAGATAGACATTTGTATAAGTTTATTTTATTTTGTATGTTTTGATTATATATATTATGTGAATGTTTTTTTTATTTTATTTAGAATTGAAATATATTAAATTTTATATTTTTATCAAATAGATTAATTTGTTTATTATTTTGCTTGGTTTTGTTTTTTATCAAATTAATAATTATTTTTAAGCTCTATCAATTGATTATATCAGGATTTAATTATATTTTTATTTTAATTTAGTCAATTTATTAATATTTTAACATATTAATGAAGATTTATACAGAGTAATTTTAAAAATAATAATAATAAATATACTAATAGAACTGCTTATATATTTTTATAAATTTATAAGCAAAAAATATAATGTAAAGATATTTTTTTCATATTTTTTTTATTTTGTTTTTAAATAAACTATTTGAATGCTTTAATATAGCTAGAAAACAAAACATTTATGGACATTATAGAGTTTTAATTAATTTTATTAGTGGTTTAAAATTTTTCTAATTGGTTAAGAAATATAATGAATAATAAAATATATAAACTTTATTTTTATAAAAATTAAATTCTGAATAAAAAGTCAAAAATCAACAAAATATAAATCAGGAAAATTAAAATATTTTAATTTATAAAATAAAAAATGTTCAACCCTTTTAGATCCAAAAATGATGAAGCTGGCTTATAATAATTAAGATAAAAATAAATGAAATCTTTGCAAAAAACTCAAGAAGGGTCCTAATAATAAAAAATTGAATAGCTTTAGTAATTTATGGAAGCATTTATGAAAATGAAAACAGTCGAAAATAAATTTTATTTACATTGTTCTCAAAAGTGTTTGGGGTTCCATGAAGCTTCACAATTAACTGGAAATGAAAAATAATGCTTAAAAACTTGCAATGATAAAATGAGAAAATTTATTGAAATTTCAAATAATAATTTCAAACATATTGAAGGTGGTATGGAAGAAGTTTCCGAGACTTATAATAATTTAAGTAGTACTATGTAGTAAATGTAGAAAATGGCTGCAAGAAATTGAATTTAAATATATAAATTTATATTAATATATTATTTAAAAAATATATATTTATATTTAATCCATTTATGAAAATATAAATATAATTTAAAACATTCTAATTTATTATATGGTTTATAATAATTATTAATTATTATTTATTATTGCTAAAATATGTGTCACTTATTTTAAAATATTATGAGATTACTACTAAAAAGTGTACTTATATGACTTTTATTAACAAAATTGTTTAAATTAATTTTTAAAATCATATATAGCTAATTTTAAAAAAAACATTTTATTTACACTCAAATACAAAATATTTATTTAATATTTATATTTTATTAATTTTTTACAAAAAAATGCAGACTATAAAATGAATGATTCATTTATTATATTGTTATTAGAGCTTTGTAATTTTAGTAAATAAATATTATAAACTAGGAAATGAACAATTTACAGGAGAATTAACTTTATTATTAAATTAAATAATACTATAATTATTTTATTATTCTTTTAAGTTTGTGATAAATATATTAAACTCTAATTTAATAAATTGAATAATTTTTCGTATGTTTTATAAAATAAAATTTTATAAAAAAGAAAAAGGAAATATATATATTAAAAAAAAATCACAACATTTTTAAAAAGTTTTGTTTTTTTATAATTTTAATGGATCAGAAGCAGATCATAAATTTTTAGTTGTACAGCTATGAATAGGATCAAGAAGAATTTTAGGTATTATATATAAAATAAACTAAATATAAACGGATTATTTCTTTAATATAATATAGATAAATTCTAACTAATTTTTTATAAATAAAGTAAATAATCTATTTATAAATAAATATTTAAAATTAAATAAATTTGAATTGTATTTTAATATAAAGATGAAAGAATTTGTATTTTTAAAATTAAATTTACCTATTTATATTACCAGTTCTTTATTTATTTAGATTGAAAATATTTTTGAATAAGAGAAAATTACAGTGAAAATAAATGATTTATAGAATATAAAATTGGAATCTACTTAAAATTAAATTTAAAATTAGGTTAAATAAAACTAAAATAATAATAAATTATAAAGTAAAAAACAGTTTTTCAGTATATTTTTGGGTTTAATTTAGGTTAAAAAGTTGGTTTGTTTTTAATGTTAACATTTACAGGCCCATTATCTATAAAATTAAAGCAAGGAAAATCAAGAAGTTAATTTTTAGTATAGTAATTAGGGAAGTATCTATTTTAATGAAGAACAAGAAAATAAAAATGAAAGGAATAATAATTAAAAATAAGAAAAATGGTCATAAAAATAATAATAATAAATGATAAATATTTGCGATAAACATAACTAGTAAAGAGAAGTGATAAAGTTTATGTACTTGTTTTTTGGGAAAAATATCTAAAAAGTTGCAGAGATCGATAAGAAAGACATTTATAAAATAATTAATGTTTAATACTTTCAATTAAATGTAAGATTAAAATTTAAGTTTACGTATATTATTTATTTAATATTTTAGAATCAAAAATTAATTAAAATTATTTTCAATTTTTTTAAGAGTTTAGCTGCTCCTTTGGACGTGATTGAGTATGTAAACAATATTTAATAGGTAAACTAAAAATATAAAATATATTTATTGTTTTTTTAATTTAAAATATTATAAATTTAATAGATATTTTAAAGTGGGTGTTTTTTTAGTTATTACAAAAATTTAAATGAAAGTTTTTAGATTTTGGACGGATAATAAAAAAATTTAAATTAATAAAAATAATAAAGGAATTAGTTTTGGTTTAATGAATAGATGTTAAATTTTTTATGTATACAAAAAGAAGAATAGAAAAATAAATTAATTTACAAAAATTTTGTCAAAAAAATTATTATTGGAAATATTCAAAATTTCACTAAGTAATTTGATGATAGTAATAAAGAAATTTCCATTTTTATAATATATAGAAGATTTTGTGGTAATATGGGTAGTTTTTTTCATAATAAAGGTAATAAAATTTTTTAGTTAAAAAATTTTAATTATAAAATTATAATTATTAATTTTTTAAAAATTTAAAAGGAATTGATTCAAATGGACAAGTGGCAAATACTGGGGAGATTGAAATAATCGTTACAAGTTAAAATTTTTTATATAGTATGGTTTAAATTTTTGGCGATTTTCCTTTATTTTATGAATAATAAGGAAGGATGAAAAAGATTAAATTATAAGATAATAAAGGATTTTTAAAAGAATAAATAGGGTTTAAAAATTATTTTTAGAATTTAAATAAATGCTATAATAATTTGTGTTTGATAAGTCTTTAAAAGTAGGTAGAGGATAGTTAAAACTATAATTATGGCAATATTTTAAATTATCAAGAAAATCGTTAAAATTAAAATTAAGGAGAAAAATAGTATTAAAATGAATATTAATTAGAAAATACTATAATTGAGGAATTTTAAAATTTGTTTAGACTTTAAAATGAGTAAAATAGTTCATTTTATAATTTTAAGATTCTATTTTAGAAATAGGGAAATGATGAAAATTAAAATTAATATGATAACTATGACGATAAAAACATATAATAAAATCAAAGTAATATTGATGATAAAAATATTTGCTAATTTTCAATAAGTGGGAATAGCGATTAAAACGATTAATCAGCTTAATTTTAGGATTTAGATAGTATTAACAATATGATATAATAATTAAACACTTTTATAAAAAGAATTAATAGTACATATTTAAACTTTCAATATTTTTAAAAGTATTTAAATACAAATAATGTAGTTCAATACTAAAAAGGTAAATAATATTTATTTTTTATATTTCTATGGTATTATTTAAATTTAATTAATATATAAAATGTTGATAGGTTATTTTTATAATTATGTATGTAATAATTAGGAAATTGTAAACGTATTTGGGTGTAAAATTGGAGGTTTGTTTTTAGAGGACATTTTTATAAATGAAAATTATCACTTGTAATACCCAGTTTAAGATTACTTTGATGGGTTATGTAATGATGATTTGATATTTAATTTTAAAAAGATATTTTAAAATTGTAAGGAAATAGTAAAATAATAAGACAGATCAAATAAAGAGATAAATCTAGGACTTATTTAGTATATCAGGAATTAAGAGCATAGAATTAAGGAGTTTTTTTCAAAAAAAAAAATATTAAAAAATTTTTTTAAAAGTTATGTTTTGGATATGGTGTTAAATAATTGTTATAAAATTATATAAAATGATAAAGAATTTGATATAGATTATTGTAAATAATTTAAGTATGTTTTTAAAGTTATATAATTTGTAATATGTAAAATGACCCATTTTTTATTAATTAGAGTAATAATAGATAGATAAAGAAATCAAAGACTTACTGAATAATGATTAAGATTTTTTAAGAAATGAATAGATAAAAATATGTGTAATTTTTATATTGTATAATAATATATATATATAAAGTAATATTTTATTTGTAATAAATAAGTCATATCTTAAAATTATAAATTAAATTAAAGTTTTAATAAAATTTAAATTTCCTAAAATTAGATAATTTCATGGAATATAAATGCTCAATTACCTAATAGTAATAGCAGAGAATATTTTGATGATTTGTTTAAATTTGAAGAAGCCCCTGATATTATTGTATTTTGTTTATAAGAAATGGTGAAATTGGATTTAAAAAATATGGTAATGTATGGGCAGGATGATATAAGAACATAATGGGTAAATGAAATATTAAAAAATTTAAATTAGAATTTGAATTTTTATGAGTTTTTAGAAAGTATTAGTTTGGTAGGTCTTTGTATGTCTATTTTTGTTAAAAGTTAAATAAGAAAAAATATAACTTCGGTCGAAACCGATTATGTTAAAACAGGTCTTGGTGGTAATTTGGGAAATAAAGGTAGATAAATTATATATTTTTTTTTATACCTATTTATTTATTTTGTGTTTTAATTATTAGGGGGATTAGCTATTAGAATAAAAATTAAAGGACATTATATAACATTTTTGAACTGTCATTTACCAGCTGGCTAATAGAATTTGAGTGAAAGAAATATGGCCATTAAAAAAATTCACTAATAAGCATTTTAAAAGGACAGTATTCCAAAATATTTAAGAAAAGGCATAGACCATTCGTCTGTTAAATTTTTGATAGGTTATTATAATTTATTTAAGTTTTGAAGACAAAAATTTTGAATATTTTTTTATTAAACAATAATTTTATTTTGAAAACGTTTTCTTAGGTGATTTGAATTTTCGTGTTGATATGAAGTACCAAGAGGCTTTAGATTAGTTAGAGGCGATAAAATTAGAAAGTAATGAAAAAGCCAAAGAAAAAATATTATAAAAGGTATTAGATTAGGACCAATTATTGACTTATTTAAAATCAAGTGATAATATTTATAATTATTAAGAAGGTAAAATAAATTTTATACCTACATATAAATTTGACAATGGGACAGATAAATACGATACATCAAAGAAAAAAAGGGTGCCTTCATGGTGTGATAGAATTTTGATTTCAATTAAAGATGAATTAATTACCCAATAATAACTTTATTATAAATCATTTAATTAATTTAAAATTTCTGACCATAAGTAATTAAACTTTTAAATAATTTTTTTATAATAAGAATAGAAATTATTTGAAATATTTTAATTATGTAAATTAATTTTAAGGCCTGTAAGTTCTTATTACCAAATAGACATAACTAAGCCTATTGAAGATAAAAATCAAAGATTTTAATAATAATTAAGCAATTATTTTTTTAACGAAGATTTTGAAGATATTAATGATTAAATAAGAGAAAGGATGTAATCAGAATTATTTTAATAAAGTGAGTTTTAATCTTAGAGCAGTTAATTTGATAAAGAATCATTTTTGAAAAATTAAACGGTAAAATAAATGGATGATTAATATTTTTAAGGGGAAAGTTCTGCTTATATTAAATAAATAATGGAAAATGGAGATAGATAGCCTAAAATGTCTATATTTAGTTAAAAAAACATACTATTGGAAAATAATACTATTAATATTAAGGACAAAAATCAATTAGATTAAAGCTACAACTTTTCGATTTAGGAAAGCGGTAAAAATATTAAGACAAATGGAAAAAAAGGAGGTAATAAAAGTAAAAGTATTAAATAAAATGAGATTGATGCTGATGGTATTTAAAATTTAAGTTTTGGAAGATAGTAGTTTATAAAATCAAGTTAAAATTAACGACTTGGTTAAATTTAAAATCCGAACTATTAAAAGAAAAATACTGAAAAATTTGCAAATATTTAGGACATTTTATAGATGTCTAATTTGGAAACTAATCATAGATTTGATTAAACAATTTAAATGGAGGCTTTTTTTAAAAAGGAAATATACGAGTAGGAATATGGAAAAAATTTTATAAATCAACCTAGGGATATTTATAAGATTTACGATTATTTTTAGATTAAGGATGGAAATTTAGATGATAGTAGCAAAAATTTGTAAAAAAGTAGCCTAAGTTGTTATAATAATATAAATTTTAGTAATTTGAGCTATGAAAAAGTTAATTTTGAGTGAAAAAGCATATTAAAAGCACTTAAAATTTTATTAACAAATTATTCTATATTTTGAATAAAAAAAGTACTTTTTTAAGGCTTTATAATATAAAAATTTTTAAAAGAATAAAATATTGCTCACAAACCAATATTATATTTTAATAGTTTATAATTTATAATATATAATTTTTTAGGGTATCTCTATATATTACTAAAATTTATTTATTTATTTATAATAAAAGTAATTGCTTGTTTAATTAATATGTAAATTTTTTTAATTATTCATTAATTTAAAAACATAAATAATTGATTATTAATATTATTGATTGACTGTATCTTAATAAAATAAAAAAATTGATAGAATTATTTAATTATTATTAAAAAAAAATGAAAGCAAACAAAATTTTGAGACATTTTTCAACTAAAGCTTAAAAAAGTAGCAATTATGATATTGTAATTGGTAAAAAATTTTTACAGTTTTATAACAATTATATAGGGTAAAGCTTATTTTATAGTATTTAGTTTTATCAAAGTGCTTTTTAATTTAAAAAAGTTGATAAATTAAATTGAAATACTTTTATTAAAAATTTAATTTTAATTAAAATGGATTTTGATAAGAGTGTTGTTTCATAAATTAAAAATTATTTTATATTAAAAAGTTGGAGCTAATTTTGGAGGAGTTTTAAGTAGACATCTTAAAAAATAATTGCAAAATTAATTCAATATATATGTAGTGAATGATTCTGTTTATAATTAAAGAGAAAATTTGAATATTCTATATTAATAAGGAGCTTTAAAATCTGAAAATTATGTAGCAAAGTAAATATATAAAAAATTTTATAATAAATTTTTTCATAATTTTGAGAAAAGTTTGAAAAAATAAAGAGTTTAATTATTAAATACATTAATTCTTGAATTTAAATATGGTAGAATGACTAAATTTTATAAAATCTAAAAAATGAAAAATTAATAAAAATAAATAAAATTTTATAATAAAAAGGTCTTTAAGCAACTTGGAAAGTAAATAGGAACACAGTGACGGAGTTGGAATTTAGGAATATATTCCCTAAAAAAATAAAGTAATTTTAACTAATGGAAAAGAAATTACCTACAAGTAACTGGTTATTTCATCCGAATTGCAATAAGATTTAGATTCTATTAAAGGCTTGAAAGAAGCTTTATAAGATAATGGTCATCCTGGTAAAAATATTATATTTAAATAATTAATACAAATTTTATAAGTAATAAAATAATCTTTTAAAAGCAAATATTAAATGTAATTTTTTATATTTTTATTATCATTTTTAGTTTTTGGGTCTTATATTAATTCTAGTTAACCTATTGATAGTGCTAAAAAAAACAGCCATTATTTTTCATTTAAAGGTGGAAAATCTTATTTTTATATTCCTCCTTTCCCTTTTGCCGGCGAAGGTAACAAAATGATTATATTTAAAAATATTTATAGACATTTATTTATTTTGTAATTATAAATATAGGAGCTCATTATAATTTTTTGGCTGCTTATGATACTTGGAGAGAAAATTAATAAAAATGTAACTGAATAAAAATTAAAAATAAAAATATAAAAATAAATAATAGATTTAATTAACTTTCTATTCTTTTCAAGTCCTCAGTAAATCTATTTTCAACGAAATGGACATTGAATTTGAAATTATAAACGCCAATTCTAGTTTTTCTATGCACAGTAAAGGTTTGAATGATTTCATTATCTAAGAGTTGGAAAAAAGAGGAATTAAATATACTTTAAACGCAAAAGTATCAGAAATCCACAAAGATTAAAGAGAAATTACTGTAGGTAAAAATATATGCTAATATAAAAGATCAACATTTAATATAATTAATTAAAAATTCATGAATTTGTGAATAATTTAATAAATTATTATAAAAATAGTCGATTCATCTAATAAAAGTTCTTAAGTTGAATACGATAATTTTTACACTATAATTCCTACTAAGTAAGACTAATTATTAGTTGACGCTAATTTGAGTAATGAAAGTACTAATTACTTGCTTAATGTAAATGAAAAGTAAGTATATTTGTTTTTTTATAGTTTATAAAAACAAATCTATATTAAAAATGCTTTATAAATTTTAACTATTTTTATAGAACTTTATAACATAAAGAATACAAAAATATTTTTGGACTCGGAGATATATGCAATTTACCCACTACAAAATCTTTTATCGCTAATTAATCTTAAGTTGACGTTGTTAGAAATAATGTTATGAGAAATATAACCGGTATTTAATAAATAAAATTTATAAAGAAAAACATTTATAAAATAGTTTTGGATTTTTCCCTCATTTTTGGAGAGTAAAATATGCTAGGTTACTCAATCAAAAATATATTTTTATTAATAAAAAATCTATATTTTTATTTTTACTTATTTTAAATTTTAATTATTTTGTGTATTAAAATCACGAGATAAAAGAATATTTTCACCTCGTAGTTGAGATAGATAGTTGGGGAGGTATGGGAGAAACGCTCCTCAAAATATTTAAATAAATTTTACTTCGCGGATTAAATTAGTCTAAGCCTATTCCCTAGCTTTCTCCTTATTTTTATTCACAGCGAAAAAACTATAAAATAAAAATTAACTTGAAAAATATTAATTTTTTTTCAAATAAAATAATAAATAGGATAATATTTGAATGCTTTTTATGATGGATATTCCAAAGTTCCTTTGTATATTTCTAAAAATAAGCTAACTTGGTATGCACACTCTTATGAAGATAAAAAAGGATTTTTAAATTTATTTGGCTCCAATGGAGGATTAGCTTCTAAATTCAAGTATAAATAAATTAATCATTAAAATATTTTAAAATTTATTATCGCTTCTTAATAATTTTTAATAATAGTTTTAACTATTTAATTTTGTTACAATTTCAAATTTAATCATGAATTACAAAATATTTTGTAAAAATTTTCTTTAATATATTTTTTTTATAATTATTATTAACTTAATATATTATATAGATATATAAATATATTATTTTATGACAATTATTAGTTTCAATTGTTTTCCGAATTGTGATTTTTAGATTTAATTTCCTATAAGATATTTTAAAAATTATCACTAATTCAATTTAATTATATAAATTAATTTTTTGTTTTTTCTCTATAATTATTTCTTTATGTAAAATAAATGAAATTTCATTTTCAGAATGCCTTTGAAAAATAATTATATAAATAGCATATTAAATTTGACAATAAATAAAAATTATATGTCAGAGCTCTATTTTTTTTTTTCAGAATTCGAAAAATTATTTTAATAATTTAAAATGTAATAAAGTAGAATTAAAATTTATTATAAAATTTCTATAAAAATATGATGCTTTTTTTTACAGTTATTCAATAAAGGATCACAAATTTAAAAAAATTAAAATAATACATTAATTAAAAATAAATTATTTTATATTTTATAATATATAATCACTTAAATTTTATAATAATAATTAACAATTTTTAATTTTTTAGCTATTATTAATAAGCTTATTTGGCACCCGTTTGCTATACTTTGTATTAAAGAGGGCATGTTTATGGTTCGCCTTTCAGATTCTGGTAAAAAAGTTATGGAGAGTTAGAAAAAATACCTTAAGATCAACTAGACTTTTTGAGAAAATAAGAATAGGCTGTTAGAAGTATTTATTCTGTATAAAGAAGAACCGATGCTGAATCTGAAATTTCTAAAAATCAAAAAGAAGATAATATATAGAAAAATTAATAATAATAGGAATAAGAAGAAAGGTAGAGAATGGAAGAATAAGAAAGAATTATAAGAGAATAATAATAATAAGAAGAAATTTAAAGAAACAAAGAGAAAGCGGAACTAGAGGCAAAGTAAAGAGAGTAGGCTGAGAAAGAAAGAAAAGCATAAGAAGAAGAGTTGAAAAGATAGAGATAATAATAAAAGAAAGAATAAGAGTAAAAAGAAAGAGAGGAATAAGAAAAAACTTTATAAGAATAGGAAAGGTAATAAAAAGAATAATAATAATAAAAAAAATAGAAAAAAAACAGTAAAACTGAAGCTAACGTAGAGAAATACGGAAATATCGAGAGTGTAACAAAACCCCCTAAAAGAAAAAGAGGAAGACCTAAGAAAAACCCTGGAGATGTTACTGAATATTTAAGCGAATGATGATTATTTTGAATATTTTATATGAGAAACCTTATTAATTAAAATAACTTAATATTTCTTTTATTTTTATACCAACTGTTTCAGTTTTAACTAAATTTGGATAAGATTTTATAAATTAAGTATGATTTAAATTAAGAATTAAGATTTAAATTGTAATAAAAAATTTTGTGCGGAATCAAACAATTAATTTATCTTTTATTTATTTATTAATTTATTTATTTATTTATTTATTTATTTAATTAATTTTGATTTTAAATTTTAGAATTTGGCATAATAATATTTGTTTTATTTAACTAATAAAAATAACATTTTATAATTTACAGTTTGTTAATTTCCTATATTTTATAGTCTATAAGATATTAAATAACATATAAATATATATTGACATTTAAAAAATAGTAAGCTATTTTAATTATATATTTATTTTCGACATATTTAATTACATATATGTTTAAATAAATTTATTATTTTTTCAAAATTTTTTTTCAAAAACTTTATCTTAATTAGAACTTATAAGATTTCTTAGTTAAGGAATTAAAGTAATTAAAATTAAAACAGCCACAATTCTTGCAATTATTTTTAACATTTTATTTTTATAAGCTAGATTAGATTATTCTTCGCTTTACAAAATATATAATTTGGATTAAAATTTTTCTTTTAATTTTTAAATCATGCTAACGAAAAAATGAATGGTTCCAGTCACACTTCCGGTTATAAAATTCTAATAATTATATAATATTGTAATTATTTTATAAAGAAAATAATAATAAATAATTTTGGTTGACTTTTTTTACTTTAAATCTTATAATTAAATTGCATAAACTACCCCAAAACCTACCAAGTCCATCAGCATTCATTTCTAAATTTCTAACTATTTCTGTTAAACTCATTAAAGCGTACCCTAAAGAGTCCAAATATTACATAGTATTTTGAAAATTTCCCATTTGTCCGTTCATACCCCCCATCATACCTGGCATACCCATACCCCCATATCTTCCATACATGCTTGTAAAAATATTATTTTATTACATATAATAAATTATAATTTTTTAATAATTAACATAATGACACATCTTTCATTGGATATATAAATATAAATAATATAATACACTAAAATTATAGTATTTATATTTTTACCCACCTCCATACATTCCACCACCTCCATACATACCCCCTCCATACATACTTCCACCATACATACCTCCTCCATATAGTCCTCCGCTACCATAGGTACTCCCCATTCCATAGGAGCTATTTTTAAAAAAATTTTAATATAAAAATGATATTGAGACATATTTTAATAATAAAAATATTAAATAGAGTAAATTAATATATAATAATATAAAATAAAAATTAAGTTTTTATATATTTATTTATCTTATTATTATTAGTATTTATATAAGTAATAATTAATAATAAGAAAATATTGTATTTTTCATAAGCATCTATTTAAACGCATTAATAAGACAAATTGCTCTCTTTATGATTAATATATAGTATTAATTTGAAAATACAGGCTTTTATTTTAAGTTTATAAACAATTTTTATTATATAGTACCTGTATGAACTTGAGTTATTGTTAAATTATGAATTTGTTCCTAGAGCAGAATTTTGATTTTTATCCTCTAAAAATTCTGAATTTAAATCATCTGCCATTTTTGTTACTTATGAATTATTTTATTCGATTTCATGAGAAATCATATCTGAATTATTAGGTTCTATGTAATTCGTTTATTTATATAAAATATATTTAGTATTTTATTTTAATACAATAAAATTAAAATTAATTTCGAATATATTTAATTTCTTATTTTAATGCTATAAAATACAAAATAAAATCAAATTTCTTACTAGCTACTTTTTCCCAAGGTTTAGGAGGCATTTGTTATTTTTATAAAATTTATATATAAGTTTTGTATTTTCTTAATTTGTTTGTTTTATAAATAAATATTTTTTTCTTAGTATTTTTAGAATTTTAAATTTTTATTCTTATAGTTTTAATAAATTATGAAATATTATTAATTATTCTATTTATGTATATAAAAAATTAAATAAATGATATTCTTAAATCTAATATGTAATAATAAAATAAAAATTTAGCCATCATTTGTTAAAAATATTGAATGTTTAAAAATTATAACGATTATATTTATATATTTTCAAGTATACCAATATAAATTTAAAACAATTATAGAATAATATTATTTAGCTAATTATATGAGAATATTTTTACATATTTATAATAAAGAATATATTATTTTTTAAATAAGAAACTGATTGTTAAATTATTCACTAATTATTTTATTAACTTTATTCTAACACCGATAATAAACAGTTGATAATAAAAATTCTTAAGTATTTAGGCAAGCTTATTTTTTATTAAATAAAAATTTGATTAACTTCTATAATTAAATAATTTTAAGCGAAAAAAATAAAAAATAAAACTAATAATATAAAAAATTCATTAAATAAAACTCAGCCTCAATTCATTAACACTAGTATTAAAAAAAAATCGGTTATTTAAATTATTATATTACCAATTTAAAATTAAACTTTGCAAAATGAGCGAAAGAAAAACAAAAAAGAGTAGAAAAAATTAATTAAATGATGAAAATTTTTAATTTCCTATAATGAAAACTATTGATGGGGTTAAAATAATGGAATAACAGGAAAAAGAATTAGAAGACAAAGTATAAATTTAAATAAAAAAGTTACTTTTTTTATGTTAATTTTATATATAGCTTGCTTTAATTAATAATAAAATATGTTTATATAATTAAATATTTATCAAAAAAGGCAGCATAAAATTAGTAAAAAAAACCTTAAAAGAAAAAAAGATTTGATGAAGTATATGAAAATGACAACTAAATTAAACATCTAGTAAAAGAATTTTAGGTAGAAAATAAGATTTTATTCATTTAAATATTCAATATTTTATATATATAATTCATAAGGATACTATAAAAACTGAAGAGACTAAAGAAAAAATGGGAGATAAAAACAACCAATTTAGTAATTTATTAAATGAAATTTTATCAAAAAAAAAAGTCAGAGAAAAAAAATTAATACAAGAATACAAGTAGTTGGAAAAATATGTATAAGAAAACGAAGAAAACTCAATATTTAACCATAGCTGTTTAAATATAAGTAGTAAAAGTGGGTTTAACCAATAATAATAGAGTTTTGGTAGTAAACTTAATAATAATACAACTACCATTGTTAATAACAACTCTACATAAAATTTTTCAAAAATCTAATCATCTAGTATACAAACTCAATAGTTTAGTTGTAAAAAAAGGATAGACGGTACTGATAAATCCTACAATGTTAATAATTCTTAAGAAAAGTTGGTTGCGGCTAATTATGATGTAAAGTTAATTTAATTTTTAATATTATTTTTTTTTTACCTAATCAATTTATTGATTTTCATTTTAAAAAGGAAAATATCATTGCATTGTAAATAAAAATAGCTTCTATAAATTAAAAATTAGAAATAATATCTGATAATTAAATGGTTGAGGAAAATAAGGCTGAAGCCTTATTAAATTAGTAAAAAGATATTGAGAAAACAACTCATACTATGAAATAGGACATAAATAGTTTTTAGAATATAATAAAATAATATAAGACCTAATTGACAGAAGTGTAGGAAAAAGAGTTGAAATATAAGTAATAGTAATAAAGAATTCAATTTGACATAAACAATGCCAAAGAGTAAAAATTAAATTAAATTATGATTTATGATTTATTAATTAATAATTTTCATTCTATTATAAAAGAAAATTTAATAAAATGGTATAATCAAAATAGAATGATAAAATAAGATTAGAAGATAAAATGGACAATTCTTAATAGCATTTAAATTAGGCTGTAAATGAATTTAAAAAGCTACAAGGGTCAATAAAAGAATCCTAATAAATATATGATAAAACTTTTTAAAAATTAGAAGAAGTAATTATAAAATTTATAAGAATTAATTAAATAAATTTGTTTATTTTAAAAAATAATCTAAAATTTAAATATTTTAAGGAAAGTAATAAATTGAAGCACTAATGTACAAGAATGGTAAAGAGTATTAAATTAAACAAAGAGCTTGAATATTTTGATTTGTTGACTAATAATTTTATTTACTCTGAGCCTGCATAGGAAATTATTGAGTAACTAAAATTAAAAATATAAAAAGACAAGGAATTTGAGTATTAATAATTTAGTAATTCATAAGATTAATTAACATAATTAATGACACTTTAAAAATTCGAAAATGGTCAGGCCATGCATATATATAAATAGGGAACTATAATATCAAGGTAATTTACATAAAATAATATAGAATATAGTCAAATATTTTTAATCTAAAAATAAAATAATTTATGAAAAAAAAGAAATACATATAATTTTGTTTATTTAGGTTAAAATAGTTTTTTAAAGACCATAATAATGAGTTAAATAAAACTGTGGATAAAGTGATTTATGAATATAACGAAATGAATTTGTAGAATAATACCTTAGAGCAGAGATTACAAGACTTATAAGAGTAAAAAAGACTCATAGAAATTGTAATAATAATGTTAATTTACAGATAGATAGATAAATAAATGTATTTATTTAAATAATTTTTATTTAGGAGATTAGAAAAATGGGTGAGGAACCTGAATAAATCAAATAATTTCCTAATAAAATCATTGATTTTGAATATGTTGAAAAAGAAATAGAAAATGAACAAGGTGAAAAGGTGATAAAAATAGAAAGAATAGAAGATAAATCGGTGAAAGAACATTAGATTAAAAATGATTTACTGAATAGATAATTGGATTCCAAATTATAGTTCATTTCACATGTTTATTTGTTTATTATAGATTGTTTATTTAGGTAATTATATACTAAATTATAATTCTTTGATCTGATCGTTTACACTAATAAAAAAAAATCATTATTTATAAATTAATTTTTTTTATAAATTTTATTATATTTGCAAAGATTTGCTGGAATGGCAGGGGTTATCAGAAATATTACCGTTTCTAATCCAGCCGTTGAAAAGGATTTTAAGTTTTAAGATGATCTCTTTAAGAAAGAATTTTATAATAATTTGGGATAAATTATGAGTTTTTATAATCAAAATAAAGTAAAATGATTTATTTTGAATTTTAATTTAATAAAATTTATAATAATTTTAATTAACATAAATACAACAATAGGGATATCTAACCAAAATTGAATTTAAAAAATAAACAGAAAAAAATGAAGTTAAGGTTGAAATTAAGGATAAAAAAAACATATTAGAAGAATCGAAGATAATTGCCCTTAAATAAAAAATAAAGGAAAAAATTCCTTAGATAAAAGCAGATACTATAATAAATTATATAATGAAAGATTTTATTTTACTTTATTTCTGTGATATGGAGTTATATGAAGATACTTTAGAAAAGTTTGTATATTATCCATAGGTACTATTTATTATATATTATGACATATATATAAGTAATAATATCAATATATGATTTAGTATAATAATAATAATTATTCATTCATTAATTCAATAGGCTTAGATATCTTAAGAGATTTAATTCTTAAACTTAATAAATATGGAGTTAAAAAGTGAAAAGGGATTTTATAAATTTCTAGATTGCTTGACTTAGGTTAATCATATATTTTAATTTTATTATTTTTTCTATGTAAATTATATTTAAGTATATAAATAATACAGGGATTAGAATATATGCAAGGTTATTTGGATAATTTAAAGTTTATAAAAGATGAGTTGTCAATGAAATTAATTAATAGAATACCAGTAAACTATATAAAAATAATATAAGTATTTGAGTTTAAGTTTTACAATATTTTAATATTTATATACATGATAAAATAGGATTTTTAACTACCAAATGAAGATTTTATGAAAACTAAAAAATAAGATAATTTGGAGAAAACGTTAAGAAAATTGGGAGAAAAAGTTGATGCTAAAAATTAAGTGGTTTTAAAAAAAATTAAATCCATAGCAGGACACTAATAACTATTGGAAATTTAATTAGAAGACACAAAGGATGATTCCATGTCAACAAGTTAATTATCTTAAATTAGTCATAAAAAAGTTATTTTAAACAGTTAGATAGAAGATAATAAAAGTTTTTTATAGTATGATTTTAATTTTTATTACACTGATATTTTAATATTATTTTATTTTCTATTTAAGAGAGGAAAAGAAACTTAATGAGAAAATTGAAATGGAAAGATAATATAAGCGAGAAAAATTAAATGAACATTATCAGTAAATGCTTTAAATAGAAAATGAGTAGAAAAAGAAATATTAATGGGATTATATGAATAAGCCTAAGATAATTTCGAAATATTAAGAATCTAGTAAATTTGATGCTAAATATTATGAGAGTAAGAAATTTTTAGTCGAATAGAAAAATAAATTTTCGAAATTAACTTCCAAAGCTTATATTAAATAACTGAGCAGACATAATTTGGCAAAAATATAGCTGGCAAAAATTTAGGCTGAAAATGGAAATACAGGCCCATTAGACGCCAAAACATAAGAAGCTTTGTTAAAATCTAATAATATAATTCAATCTGACACTAAAGATATAAAATCAAATAGTTCGGCAAAAAGGTTATTTTTCTTTAATTTTTTATCAGTTTTTGCTATTATTACTTATCTTATATATTTATTTACATGGTATATTTTAAAATTAGCTAAAATTTAGTAAACTTTTATATTTTTATAAGGAATTTTTCCGCTCCTAAGTTTAGAAAAGATTAAAATGTTAGCAGTTTTCATATGCCTAAATTGGGAGCTAATTAACAACACAATGGAAATACAATTAGTGGTATCACTGTATAAAGTAATAATTTCGCAAATAGTACTGGTATTAATAAAAATAATTAAAAAAGAAGTTCTTTTGGACTAAGAACTGAAATTAAAAAAGGAAGAAGTATAACTTCTCAAGCTTAATTTTTTAATACTAATTAAAAATTGTCTGTAATTTGATAACAAATAATTTAAAAATTATATAGTTATATATTAGTTTATTTGAATATTAATATATTTTTATTCAAATAAAACGATAACTAAAATAAAAAATAATGGTTGATATTTATATCGAATTTTATAAATTTATAAGATGTAGAATTATCTAGCTATAAATTTTATACTTATATTCAAATTAAGAGTATTATATTTATTAATTTTATGTAATTAATTATATATTTTAATTTGTTTTACAAACAATTTAATAATATTGTGTATTAATTTCTATCTTAACTTCATTCTGATAGTGTATCTAATAAATCATTTAAATTTTTTGCGTTACTTATTTAAACATTCTTGGCTTTTTACTTTAATATGCAATCAACTGGTAAATCAGAATTTGTTCTGAATGTACCTGGTTCCTTTAAATGCGCAATTTAATAAGCTTGGTAACTATATAATTTAGATAAAAATAAAATTTCTAATTAATAATAATTAATTTAAAGAAATAAAGGTGGTATATCCATTTTTAATTACGTCCATATATATTTATTAAATTTTCAATATAAACTTAATTTTAATAAGTTACGCGAATTCAGGAGTTTATTATTAAGCATAAATTCTGCCAATTGTTACAAACATTTAGGCGTCTTATTAAACATCACCTAATAAACACTAATCTAATATATTGTGAAATGCTGGGACCATTCTTGCATCTTATGAAAAATTTTACTCTAAAAATGTTATAATTTGGTCTGTTAAATGATATTTATTATAAAACTGTCGATCAGTATGCTACGAAAATACTAAAAACGCGAAGAATGCTAAAGATCCAAATACTGTATATATATAAGATAATAAAAAATTTCAATAAAAAAATTAGTATTTAATAATTAATAAAATAGTACTTGTAAATTTAGTTTTTTAGAATGTTGATTTCAAAAAGTAATTTTCTCTGAATGCTCTAAAAATTGCTTCTTTTCTAAATATAAAATAAAAAATTCATATTTATATTCTTATAAAAATATTATGAAATAGATATAAATTACGTATATTTTAACTAGTAATATTTATAATGTAATTTATTAGGTTAATGTTCTTAAATAGATGATCTTTTTAAATATTTTAGATAATATTAAGCATTTTCTTTAAACTTATTCATATTTATAATAATTGCTATATATTTTATTTTTTATTTATAAAAATTTTTTTTATTTTAGAAATTTTGGTTTAATAGAATTAATTTTAAGTTTTTAGAATTATATTATTTACAACCAATAATATTTTTAATAAAATATTTGTTTTTATTAATTTATACAATGAATTAGTTGATTAGATTTAAATAGGTTTTTGTTTATTAAAAATATTGTTAGTAGATTTTTAATAAGAAAAATTTTTACATGAGATAGAAAATAAAGCGAATAAGCTATTTGATTAAATTAACTTGATGCATATAGTATACAAATTTATTAATTTATGGAAGAAATATATATTTTTATTAAAAATAAAAAATTTAATATTTTTGTGAATTTAATCAAATTAATGTAATTAGATAAATATTGATAATAATTAAAAAAACAAAATATATTGAAAAATAAATTATAATTTGTAAAATATTTAAAAATAGGTTAATAATGTTTAAAGGTAATATAAATTAATTTGGAATATAAATATATAGTATTCGTGTTTTTGTTAAGATAATAATTAAATTAATTTAAATTAGATTTAGAAAAAGTTGATATTTAGTAAGTAGTTGTTTCAGAAACTGTAATATTTTAATATTAAATTGTTTATTATTTAATAATAATAAATTTAAAATAAATTTAAATTACGAAAAAATTTCTGTTTATTATGCAGAAAGAATTATTTTAATTTTGATATTATAATATAATATTTTAATGTAATGCCAAAAATTAAAATTTTTACCTCAGGTTTTGTATAAAGTTATGAAACACGCTTAAGCTTATGAAAGAGAATAAGAAAACAAAAGAGGAGATGAAGAACCTGAATCAGTTAGTGGAAAATTATGTGGTTTTTATGATAAAGAAAAATAGTAAATTGAAATTACTTAAGTCTTTGCTCTTCCTATGAGATAAGTAAAAATTAACCAATTAAAAATTTTAAAAAAATAAGATAATTTTAATATGATAATTTTTGAATTGATATATTTATAAAAAATATCATTTTATGTAAAAAATAAAGGGAGATTCTGACGAAAGTTAAGGACAATATTAAAAAGAAATGATGAAAAGATTAAAAACAGTAAATACAGATAATTTTGATATTGGATGGTATTAAATCAGTTATAAATTAAATGATATGACTAAAGATGACACTTTCGAAACTCATATGAAATAACAAGTAATTTTTAAAATACATGAAAATGTTATGTTCATGAATTTAATATGCAGTATCAATTAATCTTTTAATTTTCATCATAATAATTATATTAAAATATTTAAAAGGAAGCCAATCCATATGCTATTTATTTGTAATATGACTGTTTAGCTGCCAGAAATGGGGAAGCTATGCCTTTTAAAGCTTACAGATTAAATGCAGAATTTGTTGATTTATATAATGAAGAAGTTAAATTACAATCCGAATTAAAATAATATTCTTCTTAATTGGATAGAGTTTTTATTCCTTTAAAAATATTCATTGATAGATCTCCTTTATAATAGGTAAATATTATTGTCGCATATTTAAATATCAATTAAATAGTATTATAAGCTTACTAAATATATATTCCTTTAATTAGGCTTTTATTTAAATGTTCGGGAATGAAATCAGATAATCTATTACTAACAAAAAATTAGTTACTCCTACCTTTGACTTTGAATCTGAAAGCATCAAAAATATGTAAACTAAATTATGATTATGATTATATTTAATTTTATTTTTTATACAAAGAATTTACATATAATATTTTTAAAAGTGAAAATTTAAGTGATGCTATTGTCAATTTATAAGCCCATAATGTTGAAATAATTAAAGAAAGAGAATAATAATTAAATAGTTAGGTAAGAACTATTTAGGCCCATATATTAATTTTATATATATTAATTTCTCTAAATATAAATAAATATCGAATATATTTTTTTAATTTAGAAATTTAAAGGAGAATTAGAAGTTAAAACAAAAAGATTTATTAATAAAAAATTTGCTACCGAAAGAGTTAGATAAATTGGAAACTTAATAATTAATTAAAATTAATTAAATTCAGATTCTTAATATGTTTTAGAGGCTTTGAAAAGCAATTAATGATATTTTTGATATAAAAACGATTAACTAATTATTTAAAAATAATGAAATAAATTATATGACATAAGATCCAAGTATTGGAAAATTAAAATGCTTATGAATAATAATTTTTATATCTTATTATTTGTATATTTGATTGTTACCGAATATAATTGTATAAATTATTAGTTATATTTAAAATTATTTAACACGTTTATTAGAAAAAAAGTACTAAAAATATAGGTACACTTTTTTATTTTTATCAATAATTAAATTTTTTTTGTTAGACTTTACCCGAAATTTTTTTTTTCCTTTGTAAATTTAATAAAAATTTGATGATCCCTAATTGTTGTTATTAAAATAATGAATAATTGAATAGTTAATATTTAAAAGAATTAATTATTTATTTTATAATATTTTTTAAGTAAATAATAATAAAAAAATAAAAAATAATATAATTTTAAAATAAAGAAATTAAAATTTTAAGTATAAATTTTACAACAAAACAACCAAAATATTAAAAATAAATAAAAAGTAACTGTTAATATACATTATTCTATAAAAAATAATAGAGGAGAATAAATAAGGATGTTTAATTAGTAGCATTAGGAAATGATTAATGAATAAGATGAGCATATATCAGAAATTAATGATATAGCCGTAAGATTACACGGGGCAGCAAAAAATATAAATAAGGGATTAGACGATTAAAATGTGTAATTTTATTATTATATAATTGTAAACCTAATTTGTGATTTATATTATCTTATATTTAAAACTTAATTTTAATTTTTAAAGTAAAATAAATAATTTGAACGAAGAAGTTGATTAAACAAGTAATAAAATGAATTATGTATAAAGAAAATTAGGATAGTTGTTATAAACTAATGGTAAAATGAATTATAATTATTTTAATTCATTAAATAAATTTTTAAATTTATATAGACAATTCTTAGATCTGTTTAATATTAATTTTATTTGGGATCTTATGTTTTTTGATATTCCTGGTCTTTTATACTTGAACATAAAATATTAAAAGTGAAATAATAAACTATAATATCTAAAGAAATTAATAACCTTATATAAATTATACTTACTTATTTTTTATCATGTTTATAATAAAAGTAATTTATAAAATAGAGAAAATACTGGAATATATGAAATTTTCATGTACTCTTTTAAGTATATATATATATTTTATGTAGAAATAGAAATATAGAAAGTGCTAAAAATTAAAAATTGGTATATAATTTATAAAATATAATATAACAAAAAAGCAATTTATTTTAAATTTTCAATTTTTTCTTCTGGTATAGTGATCGTATAATACAATTTGAGTATAATCAGGAGACTCTATAACTTCTCTGGCCATATTTTCTTCTTAGACTAGAGTAGGGTCCACATTGATAACTTTTCTATCTCTTTTATTTCTGAATAAGAGTCCTTATTATCCCGAGCTGGCATCAACTTTAAAATTCGGGGAATCATTTGATTAACACTCACCTGTGTGCCAATTATAATAAGATAAATCCGACATTTTTGGGAGCAGCTTTTTTTGTCCTTCGAAATAAACTTTGAAATTCTCAGTTTTTAACCTGTGCGCATAGTCTATATAACCACTTATTTCTGAAGTTGCGTTTTCCATTCTTATAAAGATAATTGTTAGTAGCTTCCCGTTTAGTACGTCTTCTTCTCTTTTGGCTAGGGCTTTTAAAAAGGGGCATTTTTCAATTTTCTCTCTTGCTGGTTTTAGTTTTTTAAATATTTTAATTTATTTTCATTTAATTTAATTTAGTAATTTATATTAATTAAAATCAGTTATATTTCAAAAAATATTTATTGTTTGTTATGGTCTTCGAAAATACTTAAAATAAAAACTAATTTATTTTTATTAACTAGAAAAAGTTTCATAAAATTTTTATTATAATTGCATTTAGTGAAAGATTAATATACCCATTAAAATAAAAATAAAATTATAAAATATTTTTATAAATTTGGTTATAAAAATATATAGTTTTAAGTAAAATTTTTGCGTTATTTTTTTTAAGAAAATTCCTAATTTTATATAATTATTTAATACAAACTTCTGATTATGCCAAAACTTTTGTTTTATCTTTATTTTAATTATTTCTGGCTTCTTCAACTGCTTTTTTTTTAGCTTCAAATTATTCTCTAGTTAAGATTTCATTTTTTGCATGATATCCTTATTCTTTTAATTATCTCGCTAATTCTATGTCTTCTAAATAAAATAAATCTTCGGTAGTTATATGATAATCAAGATAATCTTCATAAGTTTAAAATTAATCTAACGAAGTATCATAAAATTCTGATTCAAAATCGTCTGCTGCTATCATTTTTTAAATTTATAATTACAATATATTTATTTATATATTTTTATTGTGTAATATTTCTTTAGTCTGATTTTTAAAAATTATTTGTTTAAATAATATTTATATTATTTTAGGAGTGAAATTTTTATTAAAAGTTTAGAATAATATAATAAAAGAAATAATTAATATATTTGAAATATTATCTAATTTATATTGGCCATAATATTAAATACATGTTATATATTTATTAAAATAAATGTCTATAAGAATTATTGTATATTTTAAACATGGATACACTTTTAAACAAAAATTAAGATTATTCATATATATAGTGTATATTTTTATATTTTTATATTTTTATATTCTTAATCGGCAATAACTCACCTATCATACAATTAAAATTAAAAATTTCAATATTTTCTATTGTGTGACAATTAAGGTTTCTACCTTCAAGTCAAATAAAATATTTTTCATATATAATGATAATCTCATTTAAAGTTAATCACAAATTATTTTATTAAATAATTTTAAAAATTATTACACAAATATTTTCCCTATATTTTTATTAGTAAATAAAAAAATATAATCCCTATTAATATTTTTTTTTTATAATATATAGAAGAATTTAATAGTATTATCTTAATTTTATAGATATTTTTTTTCTATTAAAATATTTTGCTTTTAAAATTAAAAATAAAAAATTTTCAAAGAAGATAAAAGTTTAATAAAAACAAAAAAAAAATAAAAAAAATAAAATATAAAAAATGGGATTATCCTGCTTAGCTATTGTAGCATTTGGAGCATTTGGAGCAGTTGGAGCAGCTGGAGCAGCTGGATTAATATTTTATTCATTTTTTTCTGATTATAATAGAAATGATGAAATTATTGAAAATGAACTTGTTGTTGTAAATGAATAACAATAATAATAATAACATTAATAATAATAAAATTAGCAAGATGAACAAATTAAAAATTCGTAGAAAATAACAAAAGTATCATTTTATGAATGTTCTATTTTTTTTGGTAATAAAATAAAACATGCATATTTAGTTTTATAAACAGAAGCATTTTAATAAATAAAAATTGAAATTTCTAAAAATAAAAAATATAATAATAAATTATAATTAAAAGTAAGCTAGATAAGTAATATTGATACATCTCATGAACTTATTGAAGAGTAATAAGTTCCTTAAAATTTAAATTACACTTTAATGGATATCAGAAAGGTAGCTGAAAATTATGTAAAAGATCCCAGGTATAGAGTTTTTACTTAAAATTGTTATCATTTTGCGTCCTAGATAGCTATAACTTTAAAATGCTAAAAGGTTTGTGGTGCTATTCACCAATAGTATGACAATTATTTTCCTCATTAAAAAATTAAAAGTTTTTTATAAAATATGCCACTTACTTGAATAATTAAATTATTCATTAAATGTAATTAATATGAATATTACTATATCGGTTAGAAATTGTGATATAAATTTTGATTTATTTTTAAAAGTAATTAATTAGATTTTTAGATTAAATTTAATTATATATTTACTAATTTACTATAATTTTACTTGCATATATATACTAAAATTAATAGATTTTCAATAAAATAATATTTATAAAAAATATTTTAAAACTAATCTTATAATTTTCGACTGATATAATATATAATATATTTTATAAATAATTTTACATTTTTGATATATTTAAATAATCTATATTCTTTTTCTATTTATATATATAAAAGAATAAATATTATGTTTTATTTTTTAGTTTCTTATAACCAAATTAATATGTTAAAAAATATTTTTTAGATACCTAACATTATTTGACTTACCGTGACTTAGTGAAAAACGCAGTGGTTTTCCTAATTCTGAATTTTATATTTATTTACCAATTTTAGAGATTTTAAAAACTGTCTCTTATTCAAATTTAATTATAAAAATTAATTTGTTGTTTTTACTCAATTATTATTTCTTTACTTAAAATAAATGAAATTTTAATAACAGAATGTCTATGAAAAATAATTATATAAATAATATGTTAAATGTGACAATAAATAAAAATTATAAGCATAAGCTCAAATTTTTTTTCTTTTCAGAATTTGAATTATTACTGAAGCTGTGACCTAAGATAAATTTCTTAATAGTATTTATTTAGATATGTTATAAATTGGAACTATTATATTAAAATACTTAATTCCCTTAATATTTTTTATTTTTTAATGGAATTTCTCGGAATATTTAGTTTTAATTTTAGTTATTGATTTATAGTATCAGAGCTGTCACCCCTCTTAAATTCCGCTAGGAAAATAATGAAATGTTATATAAAATTTATAAAATAATCCCTACATCCCCCCCCCCTATCAATTTCGCTATTTTATTATGCCAGTAGAATTTTAATCATTTCTTCAGCGGAATGGGAACACCCCTGTATAGTGTAATGTAAAAAATTAGTCATTAAATTATTTATATGAGATTTTATTATACTTATTAAAAAGTATAACATCTAATTTTATTTATATTAATTTATTGTGAGTACATTTATGAATATTATTTTTTTGTAAATGATAGATTATTTTAAATATAAAACAAAAATTAAAAATTCCATTAAAATTATAAATGTTTTGTAATTTTTTTTTTTTTTTTTAATGTTATACCAATATAAAATTAATATTATTTGTTATAATCTATACGATTTAAATAGCAACATTATAGTATATTTATTTATTTTCATCAATTTGAAACATACTCGAGCACTTTTTATACGCTATCTTAAAATTCATCTAAATCTAAATTTTCAAGGTAGAATTCAAAGGCACCGAATAAAATTTTATGACTATCTTATATTAATTTTTCCATATGTCTTTAATAGGGTTCAGAATACCTAGGATTATTTTACAAGTTAAGGGATTCAACTGTTATTTTTAATTATTTTTTAAATTCAAATTAATAAAGAATAACTAAAGATTCGACAAAATCTCCCCTGTCTTTTGTCAATTCACAGGTTTCGAAAATTCCCTATATTCTTGGATCTTTTTTATCAATTAAATTTAATAATAGCTATATTTTTCCAACCTATAATATAGTTAAATGTAAAAATATATGCCTTTTTTATTAAATGGTTTTTAATTAATAAAAATTTTTTTTTTTTACATTTTTAATTATTTTATGGGTGTGGAAATATACAAGAGTATTTTTTTATGTTTCTATTTTTTCATCATCATTTTCTGCTTATTCTTCGTCTTCATCACTTGTTTGACCTTGGTTTAATTCGAATTGCTCAAATTCCGAAATTCTTTAATTAGCATACTTTTATAAATTTTTTAAAAATTATTCTCTATTATAATTATTTTTATATTTCCTGTAAAGGTCTAGTAATGTATTATCTTTTAATTTAATAGTTTTTTCTAAAGCTTCTAATTGGTAATCATTTAATTCATTTTTAAAAGTAAAAAGGATGCCAAATTATTGTTCCATTAACTGGTCAAATTGTTCAATATCTTCAACCTAATACTAAATTTAAAGAAAAAAAATAATATAATAAATTTGTATTTTTTAATTTATAAAAAAATTTGGTTTATTTTGTTTACCTCTTTTTTAAAGAAATGAGATTTCATAATTTGGGACATATTTTCGACAAAATCAGTTAAATCTTTATTTACCATATAAACTTCAAAAGCGGCTAAACTTTGTATATTTTCTTTAATATACAAGTAATGGAAAAAGTGGAACTGTTATAATGAAATAAAATGCTCAATTTCATAAAGGTATTTTAAAACTTTTTTAAATGTTTTATATTTTGAAATTTTATTTTTAAGTCTGGGACTGACCTCTGTACTTGGGATTTCGTATTCTTCTAGGTCAGTAAAATGAGTGTAAACATCAATTAATTTTTTCAAGTCTTCCTTTATAAAAAATAAAGAATAAATTAATATTTATTTTCATTGTAAATTTTTAATTTTAATGTAATAAGTTTAATGAACTTATTGCTTTGTTTTACTTGATTTTCGTAAGTAAATTCATCACACTATTTTGCATTTTCCATAAAAGAAATCAGTGGAGGGAGCCTGGTTTAGTAGATTTCTGCGAGAATATTTTATTATTATTAATTTAAATAGTTTTTAAGTTATTAGTACACATCATAATACTATTGGTCAAACTATTCTTGATCTAAATTTTAATTAAACTAATTGATGTAATCCGTTATTTATTGGTCTAGAACTTGGATTAGCATTTTGGTTTTTTAAGACCTTTCTTGATTTTATAGACTTTCTGATTTGTTGTTATTATTTGCTGAGTTTAGAGTTAGCTTTGACTTTTAACTGGAGTTTATACTGACCTTCTTCTTTTGTCTAGCTAAGTATGAGTATACTGGGTTTTGTTGATATTTTCTGAGACTGAAATTTGACTCTTTTCTCTTTTATCTTTGACTGTCAATATCACTTATTTGAATAATAGTGTTTAAAAAAATGGAAGGTTAAGTTTTTAATTATCAAATTTGTAAGTTTTAAATATATTATTTAAATTTAATATTAAATCATTTAAGTTCATTACCCATCCTTTTTTTTACTAAATAAAGAAATCTGGTTATCCTAATCGTTTAGTATTTTATTTTCTGGGCTACAAGTGTTGCTGTTTGATAGCTATACATTTACAAAATTTTTATATGAATATTTTTTTTTAAAATAAAATATAAATATAATAATATTTAAATTATACAGTATCTGTGGGCGAAATTTGCTATAAAGGGACTTGATCCATATTATTAGCGACGCTTGGGAATTCAAATATTTATTCGTTATTATTACAATTTTATTAGGAATTTAAAACTGAATTAGTTATTGGGGAGTCGTTTACATTATTATATATATGAGTTTAAGGGAAATTTTAGGGATTTTGAATGAAAATATTGTTACCTTAATTATTTTAATTTTATTAAAGGGCATATAAGTTTTCATTGATAATTTTTTAGAAATTTTAGAGATTTCCTCTGGAAATTAAGTTACAAAGAGCTCCTGAAACAAAACTAAATATATCATTTTTATTGCTTTATATAATAGAGACAACTTAATTGGACCATATATTCTTATATATTTTTTGGGCATATTCTTGTGTAATTCTCTTAATTTATCTTATATTTTCGTATTAGTAAAAAAATAACTTAGAGTCTATATTTTAAATTATATTTGCAAACTATTTATCTTGTTTTAAAATACCTAGTACGAAAAATGCTTGCTCTTCATAATTAAGTTGGTTTTTCATATTATCAATTTTTAAAACTTGTTTTATTTTATAAATTTGATTGTTCATCAAATTGAATTGATTTATTTCTTAACTTTATTATTATTGATAATTTTATTAATTTTGTTAATAATTTGTATTAATACTATAATTATTATTATTTTAATTGGCCCAATTAGTTTCGATAAGTGGGTTAGGTACAGAAAAATCAAGTTTTTAGCTATCTTAGTTTTCTATTATAGTATGGGTAAACATGTTTTCTTTTATAGATTAGGCTTTATTAGGGACAAAATTTTTGGAATCATCTTTGTCAAAGCTTACCTCTAAATTAGACTCACTGTGTGATAAAACTGATTTCAATGCTTCTAAAAGTTAAGTTTCGTCATTTGTTACTTTGAATTCTTGATATGAGTTTATTATTCCTCTGTGACCTATTCTTATCTGATAAAATTTTACATTTAATATTAAATATAATTTAAAATTTTAAGATAGAGATTTTTTTGTATATATTACACTTTTATTTAAATTTGTATTTAGTAATATAATTTTTTACATTTTTAATAATTTCTTTAAAATCAGAGTCCGAAAATTTATTTCTTATAAAATACTGGGAAATTACTTCGATTATTTCAAAAATCAATTCTTGATTTTATAAACTGGCAGCTTGGTTTTGACTGAATGTGGAATTACTTCTGTTTTTAATAATTTTTGATTTTGGGGTAGTTGGTTTAGATTTTAATACAACTGGAACAGGGTTTTATATACTTTCTTCAATTAAATCTATTACATTTTAAGGTATAATTGTTAATTGGTCTAAATCTCTTTCAAATAATAATTAATCTCCTTTAAAAAAACTTATGCAAAAAGTATCATCAGTTCTTCCAAAAGGTCTGAATCTGAAAGATGGGTCTTAAAATTAATATTTAATTACATATAAGCTATTTATTTTGACTAATTATTTTTTTAATTTTTTTATTTTAATATCTCTTTTACCAGATAATAATTATTTAAATTTTATTTAAAGAAATACGAAATATGATTTATAATTTTTATGAAGAATTTAATTACAGAGACCACAAAAATGTTCAATTTAGGGATACATAGAAAAAAGAAAGTGGTTAGCATTAAAATTATAATCCCGTAAATTTTCCTGACTGTCAAAAAACCATATTAAGAAAAATGTGTTTGGCTTTTCATGTTAAACAGTTTTTACAAAGAATTCGAAATCTTCAAAGAATTTTACCTATAATAAAAAATATAAAGTATTTATAATTAAAAACTTAATAAAAAATTATATAATATAATAGGTTTCCAATTTTATTTAAATATAAAAAATACAAATATTATTAAAAAAATATTTGAATTTTTAAATATTATATAATTTTTACATTATCTGGAAGATATCTTATAAAGCTTTAGGATCTGCTGTGAGTTCTTGTTTAGTAATCAGCTTTTTGAAATAATTAAAATTATAAAATAATCTACTAAATTTTTCAAAAATTAATGGATTTTCATAATAAAAAACACTTAAAAATGAAATAAAATTGAAATTATACTTATTTATGAGTATTAGATAATTATTATAATAAGTATTATTCTTTTTTATTGTAATTATGCTAAGAAAATTTAAAATTTAAAAAAGCTGCAATGATAATAAGTGATTTATTTTATAATTATGATAGTTTTTTACTGGCAGAATTGGCCTGTAAAGATAAATTGAAATTATTCTTTTGTCTTTTTCCTTGTTAAGATTGGCCTCTGTCTTTTGAGTAAGAGGATTGCTAAATTGGGTCTTATTTTTGCGAAGGTGTTACTAACAATTTGAATTTGGTATTTTTGAATTTGTGAATATTTTGAATAAAGCACTCTATATCATATAAATTATTCGCATTCATAATTCCTATAATTTGGTTATTTTGTAACTGAAAAACTGCTTAAAGAATTTACTAGAAATTTTGAGGGTCAATGGTAGAAGAAATATTTATATCTTATATAATGCCGTTGCACTCTATTGTGAAATAAAAGGAATGTTTCATGATTTTTTATGTGTTTGAAATTTTGGTGAAAAAGTTTATTTAATATTGTTTTTTTTTTTTATTAATTAATTATATGTGATAAGGTACTTATTTATAGTTTTTTTAGTGTGTTTTTATTTTCTTTTTTTATTATTTTGAAGTTTATTTTTTAATTGTTATAATTAGATTTTTTTGTTTTAAAATTTTGTATGGTTTTTATTTATTTACTTATTTAATTATTTAATGAAAATTTATGATTTATTATATTATATATTTGAGAAATTTTTACTTTTTTCTTTTCTTTCTTTATCTTATTTATAATAATTTTTAAAATAATAATTAATTTACTTTATTTATCCATGTATTAATTTGATAGTTATTAATAAAAATATATGTTCTGTAATTCAATTTAAATTTTAAATTTACAGTAGCTCTAAAATTTATATTAAGTTAATTATATACTATACCTTTAAATATGAGTATTTAAGGTTCAATGATTTATTTATAAGTATAATGAAATTTGTATTAAGATGTAAAATTAAAATTAAATTTAATAAAAAATAGAATTTTTATTAAGAAATATAATAATAATATAGGAAACAATTTTTTTTATATATTATAAATTAATTAGTTTTTTAAATTTTATTATTATAAAATAATATAAATAACCTTTATTCATTCCTTATAAAACTCAGATATTTTTATTATTTTTCAAATTATATGAAATCTTTCAATGTTATTTATTGGTCGAAAATGATTTTTCACTAGCAATAGTTTTTTAAGATTTTTTTTTATTTTCCAAAATTATCCAATCATAAACCAAATCATTTTCATAATTATTAACTTTCATTATGTCCAAAAATACATTTCTAATAAATTCATAATCAGGAGTTTCATCAAAATCCAAGCCTCGTATATAAAGTAGAACTTAGCCTAAAGATGGAGCTATATCTTCGAAAACTTAGTCTATTCTGGTGGTCATTTTTTTTTCCATAATTTTATCATATTTTTCTTTTTTATTTTTCGCTTTCAAACTCATCCAAGGCAAATGTCCCTTAATAAAGTATAAAAGACAGTACATCATACACTCCAAATCATCTCTTCTTGATTATTCTATACCTAAATGTGTATTTAATGATGCGTACCTGGCTGTACCTGTTAAAGTTTTATTTTCTCTGTAGGGGATATGTCTATTATCTATTTAAATCAAAGTTATATTATATAAATGTATAAAATAAATAAAAAATTATAAATATTCTTAATAGAAAAACATATTTTAAATTTTTATTTAATATGGAATGCTTACCTTTAAAAACTCTTTTTGCAAGACCAAAATCTATTATAAATAATTTAGTTGATTTGTAGTTTATTCCCATTAAAAAATTATCAGGCTTTACATCTCTATGTATTATTCCTTTTGAGTGTATAAATTAAATTCTCTCAAGCATTTGTAAGCCCAACATAACGGTAGTTTTAAGTGAAAATTTTTTTTTGCAAAGACAAAAATAATCTTCTAAGCTTTTTCCTAACTTATCCATTACCTATTAACGAATAATATATGAAATATAGTATTTAAATATTATTTAAGATAAATTATAGCTAATTTATTATTTACCATATAATTGTAGTCACTTTCACTAGCAACATAATATACATGTGGAATTCCCTAGTCAGTATAATTAGCATCTCCTAATAATTTTTTATAAATTTCAGCCTCTTATAACAATTGAGGTACGGGAGAAGATTACTTTTCAATTTTAATAGCTACCTATATAAAATTATAATTATTAATGCTTTTTTCATGTTTTGATCATTTAATGCTTATATAAATTTTTATTCAATTTAAAATGTTTTTAATAATAATAAATACTATTAATTAAAATATTTTTCAGAAATACTGTATAAAATTTAATATTTTTAAATTTTCAATATTTAAAATTAATAGTTTACTTCTGTATTTGTTTTTGTATTTATTCCTAAAAATATTTCTCCAAAGGCGCCTGATCCTAATCTTTTAGTCAATCTAAAACTTTTTCCTATTTCCATTTTTATTTTTTAATTTATCTGATTCTACAATATAATTTAAAGATTTTTTTAATGTGTTTATTTTTTTTACTATTTTATTAATTAATATTGTGAAATTTATATGCTTTGAGTTTTAATTTATAAAAAATTTTGATTTTTATAGTTGATTTAGGTTTTTAATTTGTAAATTATTTTTTTATAATTTATTATTGAGATTTTTTTTTTCAATTTTTTATGATATATAATTCTAATTTTAAGCTTATGATTATTATCATTAATTTAAAAAATTAAATCAAAATAGTAGTGAAAAGTTTAATATAACAAAATAATAATTGTCATTACTAGCATAACTGACAAAAAAAATTCTCAAAAAATAAAAATTTTAAATTTTTAAAATTCTATAAAATTATGATAAAATTTAAAATCAACTTATTATAATAAAGATTTATAATATTTAAGGCATTGTAAAATTTTTTTAAAATAAATTTAAAGAATTATGGAATTTTATTATATATTGTATCATTTGTTTTATTATTAGTTAATCTATAAAAATTTTTTGGATTTGAATTATTAAAAATATTGCATACTTTTACGAAAATATATAAAAATTAAATAAAAATATAATATTAGAAATAAAAATAGATATAAAAATAAATAAAGTAAATTAGAATAAATCAGAAAGTCAATAAAAAAAATAATAGAAACTATAAAATAATAAATTTAAATGAAAGAAAAAGAGTTAAAAATCATTACATATAATGTGTGGCTTGATTCACATTAAATTATAACGAGAATGAATAAAATTATTGATGAAATTTAAAAAATAGAACCGGATATTGTCTGTTTATAAGAGTTACATTCTCAGGGTATAAAAAAATTATTTGAGTAAGGTTTACCTGATTTTAGGTTGCATTCAACTAATCATATAAAATAAGTAAATATTAAAAAATATTAAACTTAAAAAATAAATTTAAAAGCTAATTTAATTTTATAAATTTTTACAACTAATAATTATTTTTGATAAAATTTTTATTAATTTGTATATAATATTAAAATTGGAAATGTATTAATTTGATTTTTTTTTATAATGAAGAAATTCAAATGGCATAGTTATTTACCAGCAATTTTTTTATAAATATTGAGTGGTATTTTGTTTGAAATTGGGAGAAATATTTATATAAATATGATAATTAATGTTATTATTTATATATCTTTTGTACTTGCTTTACTTTTTTCTTTGATGCTGATTCCTTAAATAACTAGATATTTAATAAATTAAAATGTGGATGAATATGATTAAATAAGATAAAATTAAAATGATGGTTAGGATAGTAAATAAAATTTGGAGTTGGATTGGATTGGACAAGTGATTTTGGTTAATAAAAAAACTTTTAATAATAGTAAAATAATCAAGGAATAACCCTTTAATAATAGAGCAATTATGTCCACTTAATCTTTTAATGTATTTAAATGGCTTTATGTTTGGGTTTTAGAAACCTTTTTGAGACCCGGATATTTAATGGTTTTATGTGATAGTTAAGAATTAAATAGAAATTTTTTAGTTATAAGCACACATTTAGCTATTGGATAGGCGAATTAAAAAAGAATACTGTAGGTTAAAGAATTAAGAGGATAAATTTTAAAAAGTATTAAATAGCTTGGGATTGACGATTATATATTATGTGGGGATTTTAATGCTAACCATGATTAATAAGAAATTAAATATTTGTAAAATGAAGGTTTTTGTGACATAGTGGAAGAAAAATATTAGGTTTCCAAAAATAAGGAAAACGAAGTCAAATACATTACCTGGGATAGCTAGAACCCTTATGTTAAGATGATTGGACATAAAGAACCTAGTTCAAGATTAGATTATATATTTTTGGGAAAATAAATGTAATATAAAATAAATGACGTGGAAGTAATTTTTAATAAAAAAGGGTCTGTTTTATCAGAAAACTATGGAATATTTTCTGACCATTTTGGTGTCTTTGCAAAAGTCTTGTTTAAATAAAAAGAATGAAAAATCTTAGATGAAAAAATTATATATTAATATTTGTCAAATATTAAATAACGGAATTTTATAATTTTACTTTTTTAATTTATTTTTATACACATCTTTATATATTTAATTAATATTATTATATAATGATAAAGTAAAATTAATATTTCTATAAAGGAAAAATGAGTTTTTAAAATTTCAGCTGTCAAGTTCTTGTTTCAATTCTTCAAATATATTTTCAATTTTAGCTCTTTCTAATTATTAATTTTTCAATAAAGTTTTTGCTTCTAAAACCAACAAATCATCATCTGTAAAGAGTCTGTATTCAACTATTATTTCTAATATTTTCATTTTTAAATATTAATAATCTTCTTCAGTGTCCGATTATACTATCGGCGCATCGTACATATCTTATTTATTTTCGCTTAGATTTTCTAAATTTTATTGTTTTTACTATATTTAATTTTACGCTGTTTTAGGTCTTTATTTTGATAAATTTCCCCCTTTTTATATATTTTTTTCAGTTCTGTTCCAGTTCCTTATACTTCGCTAATTCAGTAAAATATTTTAAAATTGGTGAAAATTTTATAAACAAATGAAATTTAAAAATACTTATCATTAAGGTAAGATTAACGTAAAATATGTGAATAAATTTTATATGGTTTAATTTATTTACCATTTCATCATTATCAAATTAACTTTTGGCTTTAATTGATTAGCTATCTTTTTGATAAGCAGATTTATTTTTTAGCTATGTATTAGTTATACCCATCTATACAGACCTAGTTCCCATTGTTTTCATGTAATGATTTGTTCCAGATTTGTCCTCTCCTCTTCTAAAAAGAACAACTGGGTGAGAAACTGGGTCAAATTAGTTTTTTTTTCTTTCTTTTTCTGTGTACATGGCTTTGAACCTATCTTATTAAGCTTTTAGTCTCTTTTAATGCTCTGCTTCTAAATGTAACTATTATTTATTGGGCTTGTATTTTGGCTTCTATGGGTCTTTAGTATAAAAAAATAAATAATCTGTTTAAAATCATATGTAATTTAAGTTATTTTAAATTTTTATAAGTATATTATTGATTATTTTGAATACAATATTAAGGAATAAATTAATCCTAAATATGTATTAATTCAGTAAATATTTGACAAGCATATTGTCTATTTTCACTTAATTTACTTTTTAATCTAGAAAATAAAGGTAAATTTATTTATATTATAATAGTTACCTTAATTAAGATGCTTTAATTTCATTGTTTCAGGTTCCTTTGTATTTATTTATGGTTTTATATTGGTATGTACGGCATTAAATGTTTTGTAAACGTTTCCATACGTTTCTAAATTTTTGTACAATAGAGGTTTTTTTTATTTGTTGGCATCTACATGTTCTTTTGGCTTTTATTTATTATTGATTGTAGGTTTTATTGTATTTAGTGCTTTTTAATGATTATACATATAATTTCCGGTTGAAACTCTGCCCCCTAGATTTCTAGGATCTGGTAAAAAGCCTTAGTGTTATTTCATTAACTTTTATAATTATTTTTTATTATTATGATTGTTTTTTTAGATTACTAAAAATTTATTATTTTTTTTAGTTTATATTTAGAATTTTTTGAGCTGTTATTTCTTATTTTATATTAAAAATATTGTTACTTTATATAAATTAGTTAGAAATTATAATAATTTTAAGAAATTGAAGATAAAAATTTAATGATGAACACTATCTGAATAATATGGAAATTTTTTATGAAAATAATATTATGGTATTAATATTAAAAAAATTATTATTAAAACTTAAATATAATAAAAATTTTAAATCTATACTATATGAAATAAATCTAAAATATAATATAAATTTATATTTTCGCAGATTTAAACAAATTATTAATGAATATAAAAAAATAGCAAATATGTTGATACTTCATTTTAAATTTTGCGAAAAAAGTGTGAATTTTAATTTTAAGTAACATAAGTGATAATTAATTTAAAAGATATTTTGCAAAATTTTATTTTAAAAAGAAACATAAAATATTATAAATAAGCATTATAGTATATAATAAACTTGGAGGAATGCAATAAGAATATTAAATAATAATAAATTTAATTAATATAGGAATGCAATAAATGGGTATATCAATAATCTTAATAGCAAATAAGATAATGATATTTTTTTTGATTTATTTGGTTAATTTATTTATTAATTAATTATTAAATATATATATATATTCATATATTATTATTAACAAATAAATCCTATATAAATAAAATTAATAAAAAAAAAAACAATATATTAATAGTGAGAATATATATAAATTTTAATATAAAAGATAGATAGAAAATAAAAAAAAAAAAATGGTATATTTTTTCATTGGAACCCCATTAATTAGTAATGACAGAAATGTTACTTGGAACATTATCAATAATGAAATATTTAAAAACGGATAATAAGCTACCGCCAAATAATTAGGAGTAATATTTAATTTATATTATTTTGAGTGTCTTTTTTATCGCAGGTTTTTTTGTTTATTTTTATATATTGATTTTTTTTCTTTTTTATGATGGAAAAATCTTAAAAATAGAGGCGATTATAAATTAGGAAAACATATAATAATTTGATACTTTTAAATGCTATACAAGTATTTTCAAGGCGGAAATATTATAATTATTTTGTATACGGGAATAAAAATTAATATTTTAAAGATTTTTTTTATATTATTTTAATATTTCTTAATTTATTAATGATTAATTATAACTAAAAGGAAGATGAAATCAGATAAATGAAATTAGGAAATTTGGATGCCTTACTACATGCTGGAGAATAAATGGTTAAATTAGAAGGTTAGGTTGAAACATTTTTGAGAAAATTGGAAAGACAATATTTAGATATAAATGAAAAAGGACATCACGATTTTACAATTGATTCTAAAAACTCATAATGTAAAAAATAAAATATTTTCAAAAAAATGAAAAAAATCATTATAATCATTTGTAAAATATGAGATAATAAAATTTGTCATTTTTTCTGTTATTGTTAATTTTTTGCGAAAAAACTAACTTATAAATATCATAATTGTTATCAAGCTATTTTTTGGCTTTTAATAACAAAAGAATAATAAATTTAAAGAAAATCTTATTTACATGATTATACAAATATTGTTATTAATTACGATTTTTCACAATTTTATAATTAATATTAAGTTTTGCTAATAAAAATAATATATTTAATTTAAAGATTAATGATTTAAAAAAATAATATATATTCTATTTAATAATTATGATTATATTATTTTTAATATATTTGTTTTTCAATATAAATCTACACTAAATAATCAAATAATTAAATAATTAATTTAATTAATTTTATTTATAAAAATAGGTTCTATTGAATAATATTTAAAAAATTTCAAATGGGAAGATACAATTGTTTCCAAAGCTTAATCATTGCCTGATAAATTATTAGCTATCAAAAAGGTACATAAATATTTAAATCTATTATAAATTAATATTTTTGATTTAAAATATTTTTAATTAACAAAGAAATTGACATCTAGTGAAGAAGATTTCAGATAAAAATCCCATGCTTTCTAAGAAAAAAAAAATATATAATAAAGTTTATAAACTAAAGTAAATTTATATTATTTTTAATTTTTAATTTAAATTTTTAATTAAATGTAAAAAAATTTATAATTAAATAGGAAGGAAACTTGTTTATTAAAGACTTAGCCGACGTTTTAACCCCTGATGTTGTTAACGAATAAGATTTCCATTATACCTCTAACATTACTACTTTGATTGCCGTCGTCCCTAAGTATTTTTTTTAAATAATAAAAACACTTTACTTTTTTCAAGATAGTTTTTTTAAAATTTTAATTTTAATTTATAGAGTTAGATTAGAATAATTCTAATAGAAATATGATTCTTTTGAAAATGTCCTTCCTAAATCTGCTAAGTAATTATATTTACGTTTATAGTTATAATTTTATATTGATATTATATTAAATTAATGGAGGTAATATAATTTTTTACAATAAATATAGATAATTCACCAAAGTTTAAGACAAAGATGGAATTACCTTATGGAGAATTTTATTTTACACTCAAGATTTCAACAAAAAATCTTAATAATAAGATGAAGATGATAAAAAAAAAGGAAAAGTTTAAAAAACTCCTTTAGAATAATATTTGTCTTGGACCAGAGATTAAATTGGTGTTACCGTTAGAGAATTCCATTATAATAAAAAAACCTATGATTTGAAATAATAAGCCAGAAATGTTATTTCCAAAGAAGCTTAAAATGTTACTGTAATAAAAATAGATATAAATATAAATATAAATTTAAAATTAAAATAAAATTAATAAAAATTAAAAATATTAAAAATTAAATACAATTATTAAAATATTCGTGATATTAAATTATTTATAAAAAGGTTAATTTAGAATAATGTTGCAGAAGTTAATTTAGTTTGGTTTACTCTTGTTATATTCATTTGAAAGTAATAAATTTAGTTTTTGTAAAAATTGTTCTTAAAATAAACCTTTATTTTTAAAAAATAGGTTTTGAGATTGTATGTTGATATTGCTTCTAGATTTGGATAAAGAGAAGATATTTTGAAAGCAATTGTCGAGGTAAATTTATTTAAATTAAAATAAATTATAAATAATTTATTTAAAATATGTTATTTTTTTTTTTTCTAGGTCACTCCTAACAAAGAGAAAAAAGTTTTGACTGAATTAATGAAACTCTTTATAAGCCCTGGATAATAAAGTAATAATAATAATTAAAAATGAAATTATCTTATATTTTTATATATGTTAATTTTAAATTGTTTAATTAGGCATGTACGGAACCAAAGAAGAATTAGAAGACACTGAAGATTTCTTCCCCTATGTTTATATTCCAATTAACATTAATTGATTTAAAATTACATTTTATATGCGATTAGAGGGAGATGATAAAATAAAAACTAATATATTAAAATTTAATAAGATGAATATTATTATTAATTTTTAATTATTATAATTATCATTATTATTATATTAATAAGAAGATTTAATTTGCGTTTCATTTTATAAATTAGTAATATTATAATTTATGGTTATTTTATTTAAAAAATTTAGGTATTAAAATTATCTTAATAAAATGAAAGATTTTCTTTTTATTTATTATTTTAAAATTACTTAATTTATTAAAATATTATAAAAATTATAATATTATTAGATAAAATTGTAATTTTAAATATATTGATTATAAAATAAAATTTAATTTTTTATTTACATATATCTAAAAATTTTATTTACATAAAATGGTGAGTAATTTCATAAATGACATGTTTATTTATATTAATAAAATTATTAAATTAGTTTATTTTTATATATTAAATTAATTAATTTTTTAAAGCTTTTATTTTGGTTTGTTTATTTAAGAATAAAATAGAAGAAATTGTAAATTAAAAAAGTCCTATATTCATATTAATTAATTTATTTAATAATTAATATATAATTAATTGAATTGTGTACAAATTTGATTAAAAGGTAAAAATAAATCAAAAAATTATTAATAAAAAAATACATTAATAACAAAAAATAAATAAAATATCTAAATTAATTAAATATGGACGCCGAATAATCAACCAAAGCCAGAGTCGACTAATTATTAGGAAGAACCGGTAATTAAGAATACAAAAATTAAAAGATATATAATAAATAAACTTATATAGTAAGATAGTCCCAAAAATATTTAATTTTATAAATTTGTTTTTTGGATTAAAAATTGGAAAAAATGAGATAGAAATTTTTTTATTATTAATATCATAATATAAAAAAATAAGATAAAGTAAAGGATTTTTAAAAATAAAAAACTAAAACTTTAATTAGATAATTTGAAGCACTATTTTGTTCGAATTCTTTGTCTTATTAAAAAGTGAAAGAATTATATGTTTGTTTTAGAGTTTTATGGAAAACCTGGTTTATTTAGGCTTAGAAATTTTATTTTTATCTAAATAAAAATTGAAAAATTTTAAAAAGAGTAGTTTATAATAGACCAATAAAAATAATATAATTTGGCTTATTGCGATAAAATAAACGAAATAATAATATATATTTTAATCATTATTTTATTTCAGCAAGACAAAATAAGTTATATATAAATTATTCTTTTGTATTTTAAAAAATTAGTTTAATTTTGTTTTGTTCGGCTGTAGACGAAAGCAAAATTAAAAATTTATAAGTGTGCCAAAATTATAAAATAATGTTATTTTATATTAAAATCCTTAATTTTTAAATTTTATTAATAATGAAAATTAGAAAAATATATTTTTATTTTCTATAAAATATTTTTGTGGACTATTTAAATAATTTAAAGTTTATAATACTATTATTTGAAAGTATAGTTTATATAAAAATTAAAAAAAATTAATATAAATATTTTTATTTATTTTACTTTAGGATCCAGAGGAGGAATTACTTAAGTTAAAGTTACTTTAATTTCCGGAAGTGAAGTCGGAAAAGCCAGAACTTTAATTAGAAACGTTAAAGGACCCGTTAAAGTTGGAGATGTTTTAGAACTTATGGAATGTGAAAGAGAAGCCAGAAGATTAAGATGAAAAGCTTAGTTTTTATTAGCTATTGAAAAAAATAATTTTTAATAATAAAAATTTGAAGTTTCTTCTCTCATAAATAAATTTTATAAAATATTATAAAAATGTCAATATATAATTTAATTTATTTCTATTGTTAAATTTTAATTAATTAAAATTATTTAAATTACAAATTTCTACTAAAAATAATAAATATATTGACATAATTTATCTGTCTTTAAAAAAACATACTAAATTTACATAATACTATATTATCATCCAAACCAATTAGTGTTTTTTTTTTCTTTTTATTTATTCCATTTAATTTTATTGTACATTTTATATGTAAATTATAATAAAAATTCTTTATTAACTTATAAGAACCATTGCAAAAACATATACTTATTTATATTTGTAAAATTAAAAAATTTTGTTTATTATTTTTTAAAAATTATCTTATATAATAATTAAATAAATTAATTTTTTTATTAAATTATTTGGTGATATGTCTTTGATATTTTTAAGTTCAAAATTTAAATAGAATAATTATGATTTTTTATGATATAATTCTTTTTTATAGCTTTTATTTATATTAATTAAGATTTACATTCATATAATTTATTTATAAAATAAATAATTTTACTAGAAAAGAAAATATATAAATAAAAGATGAAGGCAATTTTAAAAGGTGTTATATCTTAAAAGTATGGATTAAACCAAGAAAAGATAGATTATTAAGGTATATAATAATAGTTATAAGAATAAGAAATAGAATTAAGCTAATAAGGTAATAAAAAAGAAAATATCTTTAATTCATAATTAATTATTTGGTCAGAGTATATTATGTAGTTTAAATTATAAATATAATTTATAATTTGTATTTAAATATTTATATTTTAAAGAATTGTAATAGTATGTTTAAAGAGCAGATATATTGATTTAAAGTTTGATTTAAAAATCTGAAGATAACGCGGAAGAGAGATTATAAAAAATTATATAAGAATAGGTAAAAAATAGGCTTTATATAATAAAAATATAAGTATTTCAATATTAAATCTGATATTTTGATAATAAAATACGAATTTTTAAAATAAATCTAAATATTATCTCAAATTTTTCATACTTAAATTTATAAAAGGGTTTTGATGAAGAAAGAGACATAAGAGATATTATTGATGTATGGCTTAAAAATCAAGAAAAAATTTATAGTGCATTAATGAAAAAGAATACTACTAGCAAAATTTTAGATAAATTAGAATATTCTATAAATAATGTATCTTACAGTAAAAAATCTAAGGGTTTATAAGAAATAACTTCTGTTGTTAGTTTAAAAGTAATATATAAATATAAATTTACTTATAATTTTTAGGATAATTAATAATAAATAAATATTATAGGTAAAAGATAACGGTAATAATTAAAATAATAATATAGTTTTTGAATTAAATAAATAAGAATTGGATAACTTTGTTTAAGAATTGGATTAAATTGAATTTTAAATAAATAATTTATTTTTGGGAAATTAATCTTAGGAATGAGAAGAAATAGTTTTTTCAAAATGAATATATGTAAAAATGTATCTTTATTAACCGCTATTATATTATGATCAATTTTTAGTTTATAATACTTTTCTATGTATTTTTTATACATTTTTTTATATTTAATACTACTATATATGGAAATTATGTAAGTTTTAATAATTTAATAGATAATTTTTTTAAAATATTTAATTTATTAAAATAATAAAATGTTATTCTTGTTTTTTTATCACATAATTTTTGGTTTTTCAAAATAGAAAAAAACAAATAAATAAACTAACAAATAAATAAACAAATAAATATATAGTTTAGAGAAATCATACTATCTAAAACTTAAAATAAAAATAAATAAATATTACTGTTATAAATTTTATCAATATTAATAAAAATGGATTCTAAAAACATAAATAAAAGAGCTAAAATGGAATCAGAATTTGATATGAAGGATATAATTGTTATAGATAATGGATCTGATTCGATTAAAGTAGGTATATCAGGAGAAAATTTCCCAAAAGTAATAAAAAAAATTATATAAAAATTTAAATTGAAAATGTTAATGTATATAAAAATGAGGGTTATAATTTTATGGCATTATATTTTTTACTAGTTTAATGATAAATTAAAATGGTAATATAATATAATATAATATAATTTTATTTTATTAATAGCATATTATTCCTTCCATTGCTGGAATTCCAGAGTAAAAATTAGACCAAGGTGAAACAATGACAAAGTCGTAATTAAGTTATATAATATTTTTATTATTAATAAAAAAAATATATATAATTTTATTATTTTATAAATAAATCAATTTTTATATAATTGTTATTTATTTTTAGTTGTTAGAATTTATTATAATAAAACTTATTTATATTTTTATTTTATATAGAGATGCTAGTACGGCATTATTTGGTTCAAATTTATAATAAGCTTTAAAAGAAGGAAAATAATAAATATCATTAAAAAGGCCAATTTAAGAGGGAGTAAATTTAATTATATATTATTATTTATTTAGTATATAAAAATAAAAAGTAAAATAAAAAATTTAATACAGAAAGTTTGTGATACAGGAGATGAAGATGAAATAATGAAAGAATTATGGAAATATTCTTTAGATTCAGCATTGTAAGTGAATGAAATTGCCAATTAAAATTTATTAATTATTGATTAGCCACATAATGATAAAGATTATAAACATAGATTAGCAAACATATTATTTGAAGATTTGAAAGTAATCAAAATTTTTTTTTTTTTTTTTGAAACATAATTTATTTTATTTTCATTATATTATTCAAAAACAAAAATACTTGTCAATTAATATTAAATGATTAATTTATTATTTAAAAAGGTAAGTTCTGTTCTATTTATGAATTCAGCAACTTTAAGTTTATTTAGTACTGGGTAAACTACCGGATTGGTTGTGGAGGCTGGGCATGCTATAACATCTGTTGTTCCTATATTTGAAGGGTAATTAAATATAAAGAATTTAAAACTATATCTTACAAATAAATAAAATTTAAAAGTAAAAAAAGAATTTATAAAATATATTTAAATTAATTTTTTGTATTTTTAAAGGTTTCCTTTACCTCATGCGATTACTAGATCTACAATTGCTGGGGAACAGATAACAAATCATTTAAGTCAAATTCTAAAAAAACAGGGTTATGAATTACCAAATGATATAATTAATGATATTAAAGAAAAAAAATGTATGATAGCAAAAAATTATTAATTGGAAGTAAATAAAGATATTTAATTTTTATAAACTTTAAAATAAATTAAATTTAATTTTATTATTTATTAGGTTAATAACTCTAATACATTTGATACAGAAGAAAAAATGTATGAGTTGCCAGATGGAAGTTTGTTAGAAATAGATTAAGAAGCAAGATATAGTAGTGCAGAAATATTATTTGAGTAAAAAATGAATTTTAATTAATATAATTTTTTAAAAACTTGTAGATATAAAAAAAAATTGAAAATGATAAAAAACTAAATATCTAAATATTGTAGATTTTATTAAATTTTAATTTAGCCCTACTATAATCGGTGATGAAACGTCTATGTCATTATAAGAAATGATGTTAGATTCTTTAAATAGGTGTGATTTAGTTTTGCAAAGCGAATTATATAATAATATTGTTTTGTGTGGAGGAACATCCTTACTTAGAGGATTTAAAGACAGACTTCACCATGAATTAAGATAAAATTTACCTAAACATATAAATGAAAATAATATTAACTTCGTTGAAAATTTACATAGAAGATATTCTGCTTGGATTGGTAAAAATATAATTAATACTATAATATATTTTATTTTAATAATATTTATAAATAAAAAATTATCTAAATTTTGATATTTTTTAGGAGGTTCAATGTTGGGATCATTATCTACTTTTTAAAGTTTAGCTATAACTAGAGCTGAATATGAAGAAAACCCAGAAAATAAAATAGCATTAATTCATAAAAGAACCTTTTGAATATAAATTATATAATAATATAAAATATTTTAATTATTAACCAAATGTTTAAATTATATTTATAAATTAGCAATTAAGTCAACATCATATTTTACTATTTAATTAGCGGTATTTTAACAAATAAAAATTTATTATTTACTATTTTACTAGAATGAATTTAATAAATTAAAAATTAATTTTACATAAATAAAAATAAAAAAAATAGGATATATAAATTTTTATTAGATATTTAATTATAAGTTCAAATGACAGAAGAATAAAAGTACTTTTATTTCCACTTTTTAACTCAAAATTAGTATACACTTAATTTTATATCTGTTTTTTTATTTAGGGAAATTGATCTTTATGAGAAAAAAAATTAAGATAGTATAAAAATCATGGATGAATATGAAAAATTAAATAAATAGCAGGAGTAATTTATAGATGATAATATAAAAAAACATTACACAAAAATCTTTGAAAAATTGTATACAAATTATAAGGATAAAATAAAGTGCAAATTTAGGTCAAAATATTCTATATTGGAAGATTTACTGTATTTTCAAAATATTTTACATTTTATTTTTGAGGTTTATTTTACAAAATTATAAGAAATTTGCTAATTTATTTTTGATATTTAAATAGAATTGCTTTAAAAAGAAAACCTAATTAAGAATATTCAGATTTTAAAAATGAGTATAAATTAGTGAGAACTAAAGTAAAATCATATGAAAATTTAAACAAAATATATATTTCATTTTGTAATTAAATTTTGTATTTAATTATAATATAAAATAATTATTTTATAATATAGGAGTCAATTAGGTCAAGAGCGAAAATAGTGTTAAATCTTAAATTTTTTGAAATTATTTAAATACTTGATTGGGTTTAAGATAATTTTTAAAATGATAGTGAAATAATCCTATCTAATTTGGATTTTTAATTGTTTTAATATAAAAAAGACGGCATATCTTATAAAAAATATATTTTTAAGGCAATAAAAGAATATTAAGGGACATGTAATTAGCTTCATTTTAAATTTTTTATTTAATTAATTTTTGTTTTGAAAATTTTCCCAATTTTAGGTATTTTGTATGTTCCCAAAATATGGGAACACTTATTAGATAATTTTTAATCACTTGAATATGAAAAAAAATCAATGTCACCTTAAATTAAAAAAATGACAGTTTTTAGCAGAGAAATTAGACTGAAAAGTGGAAAAACTATTAGTTTTAGTCAATAGGATAGACAGAATTAATAAAATTAAGATTTGTAATAAAATTAATAAGCTTAAAATAAAAATATCAAAAAAAACTCTATAAATTAATAAAAGGAAAATATGGAGATAATAAAAAAAAATATTGAAATTAAATAAAATTTTGGATTTGCCTAAATAGATAATAAACTATGTAAATATAATACCATCAAATATTAATTTTTACTTAATTATTATTATTTTATACATAAGCCATTTAAAATGATTTAAATATCACTTAAGAATAGAGTAGTAGGAAAAAATAGTTGAACTTAATGGTTAATTTAATATAAAATAGTGACTAATATTTTATTACAGAAATAAATAAAAATTTTAATTTAGAATAATCCTAATAAATTATATTTAGGCTATATGAAGATTCTTTTAAAGACTCATTAAGCATGAAATAGTATATAAAATTATTAAATTCTGTTTCTTGGAGTGTAGTGGATTTAAGGAATTTTATTTAAATTTTAAAAATTTAGTAAAATTAAGAATTTCAATAAAATTTACTTGATTAAGTAAATTTTATAATTTTATTTATGAGAATCCTAATCATTATAAATTTAATCAAATTTTAAGTTAATAATGAAATATATGTAATATTTTTTTTGGAAATATTTAGGTTATTTGGAATAATCAATAAGATTAAGCTTTACTTGAGGTAATTATATCATAATATTTAATTTATTATTTACTTTTAAAAATATATACAATTTTTTAGGCCTATGATGTTATAGATAATGAAATTTAAATAAAAGAAGATCATCGATATAATTTTAAAATACTATAGTAAATAAAGGGAGCTGAAAGAGTAAAAAGAAGAATTTTATATTTAAATCATAAAAAATTAGTTAAATGAGCTAAATTATATTATTTTTAATTGTTGATATTTTTAAAATTTTATTTATAAATTTTATTAATATAATAAATCAAAATATAGAGAATATATAAAGCTCAATTTCCTCTATACTGTGATACTCCAGTCACGTCACTATATTTATTTTTCTTTTAAACATAATAAATTTTATTTTTCTAATGCTCAGTTTATTTTTTCTTTAATTTTATTTTCATTTTTCTACAATTGCAAAACCATACAAAGAGTAGTATAGAAAAAACAACCAATATTATAATAAGTATTATTATCACTATAAAATAAATAAATAAATAAACATAAAAATAATTTTATAAATTATGTAAATTGATTACTTTTTAAAAATATATTGAAATATGTTATATCAGGCTTCATATTAGTAAAATACTATATATTTAATTATATTGCCCCTCCATGATATGCACCATCTAAAGGGTATCTAGTATTATCTATTACTAAAAATTATTATGAATCGTCAATTGAATTTATTTATTATAAATCCTGATATTAAAAGGAATACTCGGTTTAAAATCTAAAAGTTTGTTTATTATCATATATAAATTGACAATTTTTTTGTGATTTGTTCTAGAATAATAATTATTAATTATAAAATAGATTTAAAAATAAAATTTATTGAGGCTTTTTTATTTAATAATAAAAAGTAATATTATTTAAATACTTCAACAGCGCTTTGATAACATTATTTTTCTTTTTAAGAATTTAATAAAAATACATCATAAACCTGACTATCAATTGGAATTGTCTTTAAAGTAAATTATATTAATATATACCATTTAAAATTATTGTATAATAGTAAATTTATTACCTTCTGAAGATTCACTATGCCCTATAATTTTGATAAATCATTATTTTCTTCTTGATTAAAATTTGGGTCTCTTTTAACATCTAGTTCTATTATATAGTATTAATCTGTTTCTATGGTAATATTTTTTGTCATAATTTGTGTTAGAAAACTGTTAATTCCTAGTGAAAATACAGCTTATATTTAATAAGCATAAATTAATAGTAAGATTTCTAAAAAATTTAATTTTTTTGGCATTATTTATCAAAAATTTCTTATAATTTTTTAATTATACTGTGAATATGACTATAATTAATAAATTTAAAAAAAAAACTTATTCTATTTAATTAAACTAGAAAATTAATTACTATAATAAGTATAATTTAAAAAGTTTTATGATTGTTACTATATATTTTATATTAAATCTATATAATTTATTATATTTTATTAATTATTTTTTTAAATTTAAAATTTATATATTCATATATAGTTTAGACATATGTGATATAATTAAAAAAATATAAGTAAATTAATAATATATAATAAAAACAAGTTATTGCTATTAAAAATAAATACCATTTAAAATTAATATTATAAATTATATATTATAAAGTTTTATATAAGACTTATATTTTTTTGGTATCTCTAAAGAATGTTTATTCTTAAATCTACATATAACAAATATACTATTAACTAATGAATTATGAGGATAATTACACATAAAAATAAGAATAGAGTGATTATTCATTTAAATTATAAAAAAATTACAATGCATTTATAAAAAATCTATAATATTTATATAAATTCAAATAATAATAATACTAAAAAAAAATACATTGAAATAAATAAAATAATTAAAAAGAAAAAAAATATATAAGAAACTTAATAATTAATACTAAAAAATGTCTAATTTAGAAGAATTATATACTTAAGCTTAAAAATATGCTGATAATCACAAGTAATATGAAGAAAAATTGATTCATATTATCAAATAAGGTAAACTTCATTTAAATAATAAAAAAGCAATTCATCTAAAATTCAATTATTTATAATTAAGTTATTATAAATTATTGTATAATAAATATTAAAACATTATTGGTGCAGAAAATTGATAAGTTTAAAATATTTATTTTAAATTAGGAGATAATAATTCGGATGAAGATTTAAAAGCTAAAGAATTATGTTTCTATGATTTAGCCGATTTATATTGTGAAAATAAGTAAAAAAATAAACATATGTTTAAATATACCTGAAATTTATTAATGACATAAATAAACTTTTCAATTTTGTTATAAACTTAACATTTATTTATATAAAATTTATAATTTATTATTGTTAATTTATAGTTAAGCTTAAAAAGTTTTAGATTTGATTAAAATTAATGAAAATACGTTAAAAGAAATGTAAGGGGCAAAATCCGCAAAAATTTTAAAAAATTTGACTGAAAGAGTAGGAAAATTGAAAAATATAGTGTAAATATAAGTTGACTTATGTTAATATGTGATTGATTGGTGTAAAAAAGAAGAGAGAACTCATTTAAAACATAAATAGCTTATTAGACTGTCTTCTTTATATCTTTTATAAGATAAATTTAAATAAGCTATAGATATCATTGAAGATTTATTATTAGAGGTTAGAAAAACTGATGATAAGGTAAAGATTTTAGATAAATTTAATAATTTGATTTCTAATAAATGTGACAAATTTTTTAATTTATTTTTTATTTTTTAAGCATTTATTGGTTGAAGCCTAATTAATTGAATCTAAATTACACTTCGCTTTAGAAAATTTCGCTAAAGCCAAAGCCAGTTTAACCTCATCAAGAGCCTGTTCTAATTAAGTATATTGCGAGCCCGCTTTATAAGCTGAGTTGGATTTACAAAGTGGTATTATTTTTGCTTAGGAAAAAGATTTCAAAACGAGGTAAAAAAATAAATTGATATATATATAAATAAAAATTATAAACATCTGTTATTTAAATATTAACTATAAAGGATATTTAAATTTAAAATTTAAAATTTAATTATAGTTATTCGTATTTTTATGAAGCCTTTGAAGCTTTACACAATTTGAAAGACCATAAAGCTTTAGATGTATTTAAATATATGATTTTATGTAAAGTTATGACCAAATAACACGATGATGTTAACGGTTTAATTGCTGGAAAATATGGTACTCATTATGCTGGCATTGAAGTAGAAGCTGTTAAAGAAGTTGCAAAAACTATTAAAGAAAAGTCTTTGATTTAATTTTAAGGAGTTTTGGAAAAATATAAATAATGTAATAATATAAAACTAGTCATTAATTAATTAAATAATATAATTGTTGATAGTTTTTTTAAAAAATTAAATTTATTTTTAATAATAAATATTAATGTATTTTTAATTGTTAAAAGAACTTTCTGATTAAGTTATAGAACAAATAGTTAAAATTTTGTACGAAGTTTTATTGGAGGAAAATTTATTTAAAATTATAGAGCCATATTCAAGAGTTTAAATTAATCACATAGCAAAAACTATCAATTTAACTATCGATTAAGTTTAGAAAAAGTAAGTTTTAATTAAAAATTGAAAATTTACCATTTTAATTAACATTTTTGTACAAATAAAAATTTTCTAAACTAAATAAATAATTTACTTCTCATTAGATTATCTGAATTGATTTTGGACAAAAAAATTGAAGGAACTTTGGATTAAGGAAATGGATGCCTAATATTATTTGATGATTAAAAATGCGATGTAATTAAATTATTCATTATTTTAAATATATAATATTTTAATACTTATTTAATTTTTCTAGAATTTGTACCCTTATTCAATCGACTTAATTAATTAAATGGATTAAGTTGTAGAAAAGTTATTTTTTAAGTCAAAATTAATTAAAAAATGATAGGAAAGTGTATGATATTTATAAATTTAAATTTAAAGAATAATAATTATTTTTTTATAATTATATGTAAAATTTAAAAGTTAATAATAATAATTTAAATTTATATTAATTAATTAAGTATTAAAAAAATACTTCGGTATTATTTGAAAAATTTATTCAGTGACATGTTTTTTTTTTATAATTTTATTATTTAAATGACAATCTAATTATTTTTATATGAAATATTTAAAACAAAATTCAATATACTTATTAATATATTTATTTATATATATTTTATACAAAATGCATAATTTTCTTGAATTATTTTAAACTTAAAAATTTTATATTTAAAAACATAAATATATTATTTAATAGACTTTCTTATTAATAATTATATATTTTAAACTTTTAACTAAAATCATCCAATTCTTTGTTTAGTTTTTTTTTTATTATTATTTCTTTGGTTTCCTCCACTAGAGCCGCCGAAGCCGCCGCTACTCATATTATTATTTTACATTTAAAACATACCTCCCATATTATTATTATTGTTCAATAAGTTTTGACTTTAGCCAAAAAGACCTGCCTAATTTTAATTTTAATCCATAAAGCCGCTATTCCCTAGGAAATTGCTATTTTATTACATTTACTATTATTATTATGGTTATTATTATTAGCCTCCAAACGGATTTATGTTATTATTTCCTCCTCCCATTTAGAAAGGATTCGAGTTGAAATTATTATTATTACTATTATTATTGTTATTGTTATTTTAGTTCATAAATGGTAAATTATTTGTGCTTGAACTTTAGTTGAAGCCTGAATTTACAGGGTTATTGAAGGGATTAAATGCTGTTGGGTTTCCATTATTCATTTACTAATTTTACTAATTGGATGTGTTATTCAAATTGAAAGGAGAATTATTATTATTATTTGTTCCAAATAAATTAGAATTAAAGCCTTAATTTTAGTTTTAGGGTTATCCAAATAAGGGATTGCTATTATTATTAGTATTATTTTAATTTTAATTTTGACTAAAGCTCTGATTTGAGGTATTAGCTGGGTTGAAAGTAGTGGTATTTCCAAATAAGTTATTACTATTATTTTAACTGGTTGGATTAGATTAATTTTGATTATTTGTATTAACGACTGAGGATCCAAATAAAGAATTACTATTAGAAAATAAATTACTTGATTTTTAGAACAGCTCATTTTTGGCAAAGCTGTTTTATGGAGGTGCTTGATTACTTTAATTAAAATTATTAGTAGGTTATTAACTTTTGATAAGATCCATCAAACCTCCTCCACCACCTAAAGATTGTTGAGGCTATTATTATTGTTGTTGTTATTATTAAGATGGTTAATTATTTGAGATGAAAGAATTATTTGGGTTTTAGCTTGTTCCTTTATAAACAAATTTAAAATGGTTAATTAGTGAAAATAAATTAAAAATAAAAAATAAAAAATTGAATTTATAAATGTAAATGATTTTGATTTGATTTTTACCTTCAAATGGATTTATACTGGTTGTATTTTAAATTACTTACTAAGGTTACTGAGTTTGGAATGAATTAACACTGGTATTGGTATTATTTTGGAAGGAAGCGAAAGGATTTGAATCAGGTTATTTAGAAGCTGATGACAAAAATGGGTTACTGTTATCTGCGTTTGTAGCTTTGTTAGTTGCAAACGGGTCCGAGCTAATTTATTATTACTATTATTATTATGTTTATGTTTATGATTAAGATTAAGACTGAGAAGGATTTTCATTCTATTTATTTTGTGAAATAGAATCCACTTGAGTTTTAGGTGCAGAGTCTAATGTCTTAGTTTCTTGTTTTTCTTCTTCTTCTTCTTATTATTATTAATTATTATCATTAGTTTTAGTTTAATTATTTTCTTAATTTTCTGTTTTTTCGGTTTTGTTTTCTTTGTCGCCTTTAGCTTCCTATGTATCTTTAAACAATTAACTTTGAGTTTCTTATTTTTTTTCTTAGGTAGCGAATAGACTTTAAGTTGATTTTAATTCTTAGTTATTTTGAATATTTGTAAAAAGTCCAGTATTTTGTTTACTTTCTTTAGTATCATTTTTTACTTATTTTCCAAATAAAGATTATTCAGTTTCTTTTTTATTTTCTTCATTTTTAATTTCATCTTTTTTATCTTCTTCTTTATTTTTGGGTAAATCGAATAGACCTCCTGAACTTTTTTAATTAAAAAGTGAGGGTTCTTCATTTTTATTTTCTTATTTGTCAGTTTTTTAAGGGGCAAATAATAAATTGGTATCTGACTTTTCTTCTTTAGATTTGGATTTAAATAGTTAATTTGACTCATTACCTGTAAACAAAGACGATTATCCATTTCCGAATAGACTAGAAGTTTTTTAAGGTATACTTTTTTAAGAATCAATTTTTATTTAAGATTATCCTAAACTACTTTCTTCGGTAATTGTTTTAAGAGATTGCTATTTGGCAAATAAACTTTGGTTTTATTAATTTTTATTATCTTAAACTTCATCTTCTTTTTATTCTTATTATTCTTATTTTTAACTTTTTTTCAAAGAGAAAAGAGATTGGGTTTTGTTAATTTCAGTTTCATCGGATTTTTCATTTGTTTTTTCTTAATTTTCGGTCCCTTCTTTTTATTATTCTTATTTTTCGTCCTATTTATTTGAAAAAAGTGGATTTTATTTTTACATTGGATCTTTTTTCAACTACTTAGAGGTCTCTCCTAAAAGTTCTCTGATTTCAGATCCACTTTCCGAATTAAAACTAGTTTCGAGGTATTTTTCTTGTCTCATGGCATTTTTAAGCAGCTACTTTTTTCTATTTTCTAACTATTAGGTTTTTATTTTTTTTTCAGTCCCAGGTTCGGAAGAATAGCTTTGATTAAGTTTTTTGGAAATTCTGTTTTTTACTATTTTTCTATTTTTTCTTCTGTAAGAAGTTGACATTTCATCTCCTTTTACTGAGGAGGGCAATTTTTTTCCCTATTCATAATCACTAGCTTCTTCATTTCCTGCCCTTTAAGTTTCTATATCGTAATCGATTTCATTAGAAGAAGAAATGTAGAAGTTTTTCACAGGTTTTATGCTGCTGATTTTGCTGAATTTGTCGTCTTAGTTGTCTAAATTTTAAGTTTTATATTCATTTGTATTATTAATATTGTTATTGTTATTAATGCTAAGTTTATTTTTAAGCTAAGAGTGTTATTTCTAGAGAGAAATTTCTTGGTAGCTTTCAAGGTAATCATCTTCATCTTCGTCAGTTTAGTGGTCTTGTTAGTGGGAAATTGAGGAAATTAAATTAGAGTTGTCGACACTTTGTCCTAATTTGAAAATCTTATTTTTATCGGTTAATTCTTTTGAAGCTTTGTATCTTTCTAGGCCCGAAATTTATTATTTTTTTTAGCTTTATTGGGATTTTTAAAGAAGCTTTAAGTGTTTTTAGAGGGCTCTATTGTAAAGGATGTCTTGGTTTGAATTTATTTTAATTTGACTGTGTTTTTACAATTATTCTTTAATTTTTTCTGTTTGTTCTATTTGGGCTTCTAATATTTCTTCGCTGGCTTTTGAATTAATACAAAATTAATGAATAATTTAATAATTATATTTAAATATTATGTTTTTATTAAAAAATTATTTTTAATATAGGCAATTCCTAAAAAAATTTTATTTTATTAATGAATAAGTAAAATTTACTTTGGCTTCTATTAAGTTTAGATTTTTGAGAAAGTTTGGATTTCATTAAATCTTGGAAACTAATTTTGGCTTTGAATTTTTTCATCTTATTTTCCATGGTACTTCCAATAGGTTTATCAAAATTTGATTTTAAGTTACTGATTTATTTTTGACTTGTAGACATTTTATTATTATCATCATTTTTATTTTATTAGCTTAATTTTCTGTATTTTTAAACAGTTTCTATATTTTAGTTATTATTTTAAATTTATTATACATTTTATTATTATTAGTAACTATCATTTGAAAATTGTGAAGGGTTGTTAATATTTAATTATTACTAAGGTTTGATAAGGTGAGCGATATATTTTTTAATTTAAGAATAACCTTTTTTTAGACCGCTTTCTAAAAATTTGACTATTTTTTTATTTGTTTTACTTGGTTCACTTTACTAAATAGGTTATAAATTTTAAATTTATTATTAATACTAACCTTGCATTACATTATCATAATTTTGCATAAAATTTTAAGGTGTGTTTTGAATTCCACTATAATTAGAAAATTTAACCGGGGTATTAAGAATTTATGGATAGGAGTTGGAAAAGCTACTTGAAATAAGGTAAAATAAATTAAAAAAAAAAAAAAAATAAATAAATAAAAATATTTATATTATTTTAGTTAAACTACTATTTTTATGTATATATAATTATATATTTTACTTTTAGGAATACTATTGACTTATATTTGACTAGTTTTTTTAATCACTGGTTTAAATTTGATTTATGTAATTTTTATTTAAGTTTGAGTTTTGAGAAGTTCGTAAAGCATATTAATAGACATTTTCATGTTTTTACATTTCTGATTAGTTGGGTGGAGGGGTTAAAGTGTGTGTGTATTTATGAAATTTAAACATTTGCAGATATATTATTTTTTTAATTATTTTTTTTATATAATATTTTATTTTTATTTGTTTAATTAATTGTTTATTTTTGGTAAATATAAGAGTGCTTATAATGTTTTTTTTATTTTAAGATAATAATAATATTTTTTTTAATACTAATTTTCTTTCTTATTTTTCATTCAATTTATAGCTTTATATATTGTCCAAATTAATTATTTTTACTATATATGAATATAGTTAAAAAGGAATATATAATCTAATCGATTTAGAACAATCATTTATGGCTCTATTATTATAAATTTATATTATAATATTTGGAGGTTAATTTTCAAAAATTATCATAATTGAACAAAAATTTATCGAAATATGGCAATGATATTTTTTTATATAATATAAAAATATTTTTCAAATTAAATTTAAAATTGAAATCGATACATATTATAAATTATAAAATTGGAATAATTAACATGTTTTAAATTAAAATATAAATTTAATTAATTTATATCATTTTGAATCTATATAGCTAATTTTTCATTTTTTAACTGATAAAAAATATACTTATAGTATTAATTAAGTCCTATATACTAATAATGTAAATAATTATATAAGATAAAAATTAATTAATAAGAAATATATAAGATTTATTTAGATAAAACCAATCATAATTGTATTGAACTTATAAATTGCATTTTTAAATTAAATATCTATCTATTTAGCTTTTCTATAATATCATTATATTTGCTTAAAAATAATTTAAATAAAATTAATGAATATGTGTTTGATTAATATTTCACAATAATCTATTTTATTTATTATTATAAAAATTATATATATATATTGTTTACTCATACATATAAAGATAATAAAACATAAATAAATTTTGAAATATATCATTATTTTTTTTTTAATAATTCTTATTAGTTTTCTTTTATAAATATTCTATATTAGAAAAATATAAAGCAATAATAAAAAACTAATAAGAAAAAAAATTAAAAAAGAAATAAAAAGGTTTAAAAGATAGATAAAAAAAAGAAGTCAACTAAAATAAAAATGGCTAACACTAACGATATTTTTGCAGATAATAAATTTTTAGATATTTATCCCCAATAGTACGTTTTAAGACAAGAAGGAATTTCCTAAAGTATAATCATTGATAGAATTTCAGGAAAATTGTCAAAAGCAGTAGTTCCAATTCCGGAAAGTAATAATAAATAATAAACAATTGGGGTAACATTAATTTATTTTTCGTATATAATATGATTAAAAATTTAAAATTTTATAAAATTTAATTTTTACAAATTAAAGATTAAATTTATTTTATTTTATTAAGGGTTTAGTTATTTTTAACAAATATTTTAATTTTTTAGATTAAAGGAGTTTATGGAATCATGTAATTATAAAAAGCTTAATATTTGATAGTTGCTACCAAATCCAATATTGTAAACACAAATTTATAAGAATTTATTATATATTTTGGTTTTAATTGTTTTTATTCATCCAGATTGGTTCTATCTACAATAGAAAAATTTATTAAATGACTTAAGCTGACTTTTTTATTATTTCTCCGTAATCAAAACCAAAAGAAGAAGACAAAAAATATATAGAAATGTGCTAAAATTTGTTTTAGACTAAAACATTTTATTTTTCTGACGAGTATGATTTGACATCATCTTTTTAACTTTTCATTCAAAATCAATCTGATAAAAATTAGTAAAAATTAGAAATTAATTTTTTATCTTTTTTTTAAAATAACTGCCTATATTTTAAAGATTTTTATTACTTTTAATTATAGATTCAGAAATCAATATTGTTATAATGAAAAATGGATATAACCCTTTATTTAATTAGGTGCTTTTGAATGGATAACCCCATTTATATAGGGTTATATAAATTTCACCTATGTTACCGTGAATGATGTAATTATTAATGAAATAATAATTTTTAATATACCTTATATTAATTTGAATTTCGTCATGTTTTATAGAAAGACTTAGACTTTATATTGATATCTAGAAGAGATAAAAGAAGAGCAGGACTTAGATTTTTATCAAGAGGAACTGATTTAGATGGAAACTGTTCTAATTTCGCTGAATAAGAACAAATTGTAGTTATTAATACAATTGTATATGGTAAAAATTTACAAATTTAAGTCGAATAATTCTCATTCAAATATCTTTGGTTAAAAATTTATTTTAATTAGAATAATTTTTAATATTTTTAGAAAAAGAATTGGTGAATATATATTCTTACGTTCAAACCAGAGGATCTATGCCTTTTAAATGGAGATAGACCCCAACTTTGAAATGGGCCCCTAAAGGATTTATTGAAGGCGATGAATAATTTAATTCAAAATTGTGCAAAAAACATTTCGATGATTAATAAAGATATTATACAAAATAAACTATGGTTAACTTAGTAGACAAAAAAGTAAATAAATCAATATATACTACTAAAAATTCAAAAACTGTTGTTGATTATTAAAATTAAAAATTTTTTATAGGGAACTTAAAAAACATTGGGCACCTATTTTGAGAAAATGATAGCTTCTTAAAATAATCCTGATTTAAAATACGTTTGGTTCGATTTTCATCATGAATGCAGAAAAATGAAATACGAAAATTTGTCAATTTTGTTAGGTTTGTGCAAAGAAGAACTAAGTAACTACGGTTTCTTCCATATTCAATATCACAAAAATAAACCTTCTGAACTTAACTAATATTCCTAATAAGTTGGAGTTTTAAGGTAAATTATTATTTAAATAATATAAAAAAATAGTCTTATTTAATTAAAATATAAATTTAAATAATAGCATTAAAAATTAATTACCAATATTCTTATAATTTTTATTAATTTTATAAATTTATAGAACCAATTGTATGGATTGTTTGGATAGAACTAATGTTGTTTAATCTGTGTTTGCTAGATAATTGCTTCATGAAATATTACATAAAGCTTAAATATTAGATTCGCCTAATGGGTAAATAAATATTTTAAAAAAGTTAAATTTTATAAAATATTTTAAATTTTTTTATGAAGTGATCCTTTCCAAAAATTCCCTGACAAATTGGAAGAAACCTTCAGAGCTGTTTGGACCAGAAATGCTGATGTTATGAGTATTTTATATTCTGGAACTGGTGCCTTAAAAACTGATTTTACCAGGACTGGTAAAAGAACAAAATAAGGAGCTTTATAGGACGGAAAAAATTCTATTTAAAGGTAAAGAATAATAAATTCAACTTATATATATTTATATATTTTAATAAATAAAATTATATTTTATAATATTTAAAAAATTATTGAGAATAAATTGATTTATAAATTATAAAAATAATTAGGTACTTTTTGAACAATTTTTATGATGCTCATAAGTAAAATTCATATTCTGTATTGAATGGAGATTTAGATGTGTAGACAGTTAAATATTAGTAACCTTTAATTAATCCTTTGTTTTTATTGTGTATAACTATAGTAGGAGGATTATATTTTATAAATCATTTTACAAACACAGTTATTAATCCCTATTTAGCTGATGAAGTTAATATGGTTTAATAAGGAGTAGAACAATTTTAAGAAAAATTAAACTTTAAATAGTAAATTGCTAGTTTTTTAACTATTGGATTCGGACTATACGTGGTATTAAATATGTTGTAAAAGGCAAATCACATATTTGTTCCTAAACCTGAAATTAAACACTGAAAAATTTGATACAACTATATTGTTATAAGTATTTAAAATCTAAAATTATTACTACAATTCATAATTTTTTGTTTGGAATAAATAATATAATATTTTATAAGAAGTTGAAGTTGAAATTTAATGTTAAGTTTATTTATTTTTTAAACTTTTTTTTCTCATGTAAGAGTTAATATTATTATAGAGTTGTATGTTTTACAGTTTATATGAGGTATACATAAATCTATAAAATTGGGAATGTATAAGATTTTAACTATTTATATAATATATTTACATTTGATATATAAGAAGTAATGAAATAAATAGTTCAAATAATTCATATTAAAGGAAAAGACCCTTTTCTGGTTCTCGATTCTTTTGAAATAATATTTTTTCTAAATCATATTATTTAATTATAATTAAAAAAATTAAATGCTTATAAAAACACATTATTAAAAAATCATTCAACAAATTAAAAAAGAAAATAAAAAATAAAAAAACATTATATTTTATAAAAAAATAAGCCAATTTTTTGAAAAATTTAAAAAACTTAATATAAAATACAAGTAAAATGGATTTCGATTTGCACGATTTAGGAAAAAAATAATCATTCAATTATACCAAATAATAAATTGATATATAAGGAAATTTCTAAGAATAAGTTTCTTTAGAAGCAGGAGATATTAAATTTGCAGATGTTGCCAATCCTTCTGAATTTGGAAATTTTATTAAATCTGTTGAAGATGGAAAATATAAAAAAATTATGGATTTCAATAAAGGTAAATATTATAATTTTCATAAATAAATTAATTAATAAATTAAAAATTTGTATTAGTTTAATAAAAATCCAGTTTTAATTGGATTTAATTTTTAAATAAAAATATATAATTAAAATTATTATTTTCTAAAAAAAAAACGAGTGGGACCTGATAGAATATAATTATTTTAATTTGAACAGGAAAATTTAATTACCTGCTATTATAATTTTATTTTACGAATATAAATTTGTTTTGCACTTTTAAATTTTAATTTTCAAATAAATTAATTAAAATTTAAAAATCATTTAATTTTGAAATAACCGAGAAAAAACGAAAATCGAAATTTTTTTCAGGAAACCTTATTATTTTGATGACATTTGAAATTTATTTAATAATTTAAATAAAATATTTTTTAAATATAAGAATTTATAGTTTCCTTACTTAATTTTTATATTAAATAATTATTTAATTAATGTTTATAACAAAAAAGCAATTATCATATAAATTAGATTAAATTTTATTTAATATTTAATTTAAATTAAAATTTAGGTACTACTACCTTGGGATTCTGTTTTTAAGGAGGAGTGATTTTTGCCGTCGATTCCAGAGCCTCTTAAGGAAATTTCGACGCTTCAGAAGCTGTTAGAAAAATTATTGAAATTAATGATTTCTTATTAGCTACTATGGCAGGTAAATAATACTTGTTTTATAAAATGATAATAATAATAAATATTTCAAAAAAATGAAAAAATCGACATAATTTATTTATTATATATTAAAATTATAAAGATAATTAAATTAAATGTTTTATTTATTATATTATAGGAGGAGCTGCTGATTGTTAATATTGGGAATAGTTTTTGGGACATGAGTGTAGAAAATATGAATTGAAACATGGAGAAAGAGTTTCAGTAGCCGCTGCTTCCAGAATGTTAATTAATATAATTTACAATTACAGAAGTTAAGGATTATCTATGGGGTAAATAAAAATAGAAAATAACACAGATTCTTTTTTAATTTAATAAAAATTTTATATTCTATATTTTATAATTTTAAGGTTTTAATATATTTAATTTTATTAATTTAAATTTTATCTGATAGTTGTATGTTAGGAGGATTCGATAAAACTGGACCAAATCTTTATTATTTGGATAATGATGGAACTAGAATTAAAGGGTCTTTGTTCAGTGTTGGGTCTGGATCTACCTATGCTTATGGAGTTTTGGATTCCGAATACAAATATGATTTAACTTTAGAAGAAGCTAAAGCAGTTGGTAATAAATAATATATGTTTAATTTTAAATAAATTAATATAAAAAAAATAATTTTATAAATATATTAAGAACTTAAAAAGAGATTTAATAACTTATTTTATATTTTTTAGCCATGAAATCCATTTAAGCCGCTACCTATAGAGATGCTGCATCAGGAGGAGTTGTTAGAGTTTATCACTTACATAAAGATGGATGGACCATTTTGGAAGATGGATATGATGTTAATAAATTACATTATAAATATGAAAATGAAAAAGGTAAAGCATTATTTTAAAATATATATATATAGATAATTAAAATATTAGTAATTACTTAACTTATTTTTCTAATTTTTAAAAAGGATTTGATGGACTTGGTGATCATACTAACGCAAAATTAATTTGAAAATAGTTGTTAATTATAATGTGTTTTAATTTATTACATATTTTAATGATAAAATTTGACATTCATAAGATATTAATTATTTTCATAAATAGTTTATTTATATAACAACATTAAAAAATGTTAAATTTTACTTATATAGTTATATAAAAAAAATTAAATTACTTATATTTTTTTTATTTTCGTTCTTCTAATAATATAAGATTTTTTATTTATATGAAAATTTGTAAAAATTAAAATAAATAACATTATTTTATCACATGTATTTATACTATTATTACACGTTTATGTATTCAATTTAATTAATAAAATTTTTATGCAGTATTTCTTTAATTTATCTTAGTATAGTATATTAATATGATTTGAAGAATAATCCATTAAAATATGAGTAATTAATTATCTATTATCTTGTTAAAATAAGTGTAATAATGGTAATTATTAGTAACAACTTGGATGTGTAATATTTTAATACATAATCTTAAAAAAATAATTATTAAATAATTTAATTAATCAAATTAAAATATTTCTCATTCTAGCAATAAAAAAATAAAAAAAAATTTAAAATAACTTTAATAATATTTAGAATAGAAACTATGGTAAGTAATTTTAAAAATGCATAAAAAATAAATTTTTATTAAATTTATTATATAGGCCTAATTCAAATAACAAATTGTTCCTAAAATTTCAGCTATTGATATTAAATAAGAAGCTTTAGTAGTAAAAAATGAATTTTAATATTTGTTTATAAAAATAGATATAAATTTTAAAGTATTTTACATTTAAAAATAGAGAACTAATATTAAAATATTAAAAAAAATATAAAAATTATGCATTTTAGTCTTTTTATCATTTTTAATACTTTAATAATATTACAAAATAATGTTAATTTTTAAAAAAGCATGATACCTAGTATGATTATTATGGTAAAAGATTGGCTATTTGCTCTTTTGACGGATAAGTTTAAATTTTCGACGTATCAAAACCAGAATAAATACATTTAATTGCTAATTTTAGAGCCTCGTAAATATTTTTAATATTATATTAATTTTGTTAATTATTATTTTCTTAAGATATGTATTTTTTATAGATTTAAAAAATATATTTTTATATTAATTTTTAAGCTTTTTTGGTAATTTTTTTAATTTTTTACAATAATTTTTATTAAAATGTAGAGAAAAAGGACCTGTTTGGTAAGTAGCATGGGCACATCCTAGATATGGAAATTTGATTGCTACATGTTCTTATGATAAAAAAGTAGCAATTTGGTAAGAATAAAAATAAAATCATTGGTAAAAATTATATACTGAGGAAACACTACATTAAGGTTCTGTAAATTCTATAGCTTGGGTATTTAAATTACACTTACATATATAAATCAGTTGTAATTATTATATCTAATAAAATATATTTAAACAGGCTCCCCATGAAAAAGGTTTAATATTGGCTGCATGTAGTTCAGATGGATTAATCGCTATTTATTAATAAAGGTAAAATAAATAATTTTTAGAAAGAAATTTAAATTTTGGTAATTTATGAAAAAAATTAATGTTTATGCATGGAATAAATAAAAATTTAATTTTGTGTAATTAGTGGAAAAATTTTTAAATATAAATTTAAATTTGTGTAATTAGTGGAAAAATTTTTAATGTAAAAATTAAATAATTTTCATTAATACAGAGAAAGCGACGGTACTTGGCACTAGCCAATTTCTTGGGAGGCTCACTAATCTGGAATTAATGGTATATCTTGGTAACCTTAAGAAGCTTTCGAAGATACTGAAGATAATTAATAGCCACAAATTAGTAGATTAGCATCAGTAAGTTGTGATAAAACAGTTGCAATTTGGGAGTTTAATTAAGCAAATGACAAAAAATATAGAAAAATAATAAGTTTAGACGGGCACACTGACTGGGTTAGAGATGTTGCTTGGTCTCCTTAAATGAATAATTATTAATTAATTGCTACTTGTTCAGAGGTATTATTAATTAAATAATTTTTTTTTTTTAATTTTTTTATGTTTTAATTCATTTTTCGATTAAAATATAAATAGAAATAATATAGTATATATAAAATAGTTATGTGCTGGGTTATTTATAAAAAATATTATATTTTAAATTTTAATTTTATTTTTTTATTAGGATAAAACTGTTAGGTTATGGAAATTAGTATTTTAAAATGGAGAAGTTGTTAAATCTGATTGTTAAGTTATTGATATAGGATTTCCTGCATGGAGAGTTTCCTGGTCATTAACAGGAACTATGCTAGCTGTTTCTTCTTCATCTTCTAACTAAGAAGGAGTAGTCCATATATATAAAGTAATTTTAATTTAAAAATATAAAAATATAAAAATATTAACATTAAATAAAAAAATATATATAATTTATACCATTTTTAATTAAAAACTAACTAAGGAAAATGAAGATGGCGAGTGGGTAAATTCTTAAAATTTATTGGATGTAAATAGTGAGAATTAACTATAATAAAACTGATTATTTAAAATTAATGGTTAAAATATATAAGACATATTATAATTTAAGCAATAATTTATTTTTAATTTTACTTTATAGTTAATTTTAAATTAATTTTTATAAATACAGTTCTCAAGAAATACTAGTTTATGATTTTTTTTTTTTTTGTTTATGATGAAAATAAATTTTATTGATTATTTTGTTTGCAAAATCTAATTTATTATTTTATTTATGGTTCTTTACTTTTCTCATAATTTTAATTTAAAAATCTAATTACAATAATAAATTACTAAAAATCTAAAATAAAAATAATTCTAAAAAAATAAAAATATGGATACTGAAAAATCTTTATTAGATAAGAGAAAATAATTAGAATATTAAAGATAAGGTATAAATAAAACCTTGAATAAATATTTAAAATAAGAGAAGGAATTGTTGTAATTAAAAAATAATTTGCATCAATAATAATATAATATTAAACTAAAATTTAGTATTAACTTAGTCATAAATATTTTAAATTAAATCTAGATAAAAAGGAAAAATATTTTTGGAATAAACTAGCAGATAAAATAATAATAGTAGTAGTAATGTTAATAACAATTAATAATCTCAATATTAATAAAGTGACAAATTTAATAATGAAAATAGAAGACATAATAGTTATAACAATGGTAAAAATACTGGAAATAATAGTCATGAGATTGAAAAAAGAAGAAAAAGAAGTAAATCTAGATCCAGATCAAGGTCAAAAAATAGACACAATAAACACGATAATGATAAATATAGCAGTAGTAATAAAGAAAAAAAATCGTCAAGAAGATAATATTCATCTTAAGTAATAATAAATTTTTTTTAAATTAATTTTAGTGATATATATCATTTGGTTTTAAATTATTTATAATTTTTGACATTTTAACATATTTTTATTAGAAAAAGTTATAGTCATAAGTTTCTGTAAGTAGTATTTAATTATAAAAGTAAGAAAGTGAGAAAATTAAAATTTAAGAGGAAAATTAAGAAAATAAGAAGAAAGATAATTTGGATGATATATATTTAGATAAAAGAAACAGCAGCAGTTAGTTGTAATAATAATAGTCAGATTAGCAATAAGGTAAGGGAAAATAACTAGTGAGAAATAGAAAAATGTTTGCGAATTTAATGAGTCATTTGGGTAAAGCTAGAACTGATTTGGAGCATTCTAAAGATATTGTAAATAAATAAAGAAAATAAATAAATAAATAGTTTCAATTTATTTTTTATATAAATTTTCATAATTTATAGTTAGAGAAATAAACTAATTAGTAAAAAAAAGCAGATGAAATAGATGTTAAAGAAATGGAGACTTTGAGATAAGATAAAATTAAAGATATTTATGTAATTTAATAAAAATTAATTTTAGTGTAATTAATGATTTATTGGTATATTTTATAAAAAAGAAATAAATGGAAGAAGAAGTCATAGCGAAAGAAAAGGTTGACTTAGAAATCTAAGCATTAGATTATTAAATATAAACCGATGAAACTAAAAAAAAATATAGTAAAATGCAGAATTACTTTTTAACAGAGTAAATAAAAGCATTTTAAATATTATTCTACATAAAATAATAAATCTATATTAATTTTATATATTATTTAGAACTCAACCACAAATTTATTGGGTACCTAAGAAGATGAATTAATAATTATAATATAAGTTAGACTAAGCCAAGCTAAAAAATCAAGTAAAAATTAATACTTTTTCTATTTATAATGTAAAAAAATTAAATTTTAAAAGTAAAAAATGGATTTGGAACTAGAAGTTATTGATGAAAAAAATAAGAAAAAAGTTGAAGAAATAAAATAAATGCATAAGGAATAAAGGGATTAAATTAAGGAATAAGAATAAAATAAGAAAAACGAAAATGATGATAAAAGTAAAAATGAAAATGAAAAAGAAAATGTAAACGACAATAAAAAATAAACAGAAGAAAACGAATAGAAGTTGGAAAACTTAGAAAATTAATAATTAGATAAAGAAAACTGTGAAAATAACAAAAATGGTGAAAATAATCAAAGTATTGTAAATATTTAGTAAAGCAGTAGTTCTAGCTAAGAAATTTGATAAATTTAAAAGATATATAAATAATTAATTAATAAAATATTATCTTTTATATAATTTTAAATAAAATAAAAAATTAATTTAATTTTATATCGTTATTACTTATTATTATAAAATTAATGAACTATTTAAAGTAATATATGGTAATTAAATTTATGAAATCTTATATATAAATTTACCTAAATTAAAAAAAATAAAAGAAAAAGAATTGTGATAATATAGACATGAATTCATTAAATAATTTTTTTATGATTTATAATTAGTGCATTTGTTATATATTAAATTATTATTTTATTTTTCTCAGTCTTTGTTTTTTTTATCTTTCTTTTAAATATTTTAGTTTTCATCATCACTGTCATCATCACTTTCTTCGTAAGGCTTTTAATCCTCTAACTCTTCTTCAGAACTGATTTCCCCCTGCATTTATTATTCTAAATTTTACTGTATTTCTTCTTTGGTTTAGGTATAAATATCTTTATTTAAAATTTATTCAATACATGTTTGTTTTATATAAATTAAATATAGTATTAAAATAATAAAAATAATAAATTTAATATATAACATATACTATTTTATATATATTTTATTAATTATATATTTACCAGGGTTTCCAGTTTTTTAAAGTATAACATCGGTCATATCAACAATCATATCAAAAGAACTTTTGGCAGTTTATTTTTCTTCTTCTGTGTATTTTGAGTTTTATTATTATAATTTTTCTTATTCTTCTTGCAATTTAAGAAGATCTTTTTTCCTGATATTTTTTTTAAAAGTTCCAATTGGTTTTTTTTAAGCCTATTCTTTGAAAATTTATGAAAGTTTGTTTAACATTTGGTTTACATTGGTTTTATCATCTAATAATTGAGATAATTTTTATTTAAGCATAAAAAGTGGAGCGTTCATAAATCGGTCTTTCATTAAATTTTACTGTTTTTATTTCTCAATTTTTGTCTTTTTTTATGGGTCTCCATTTAATTCATCATTATTTTCATCTTCTTCCCCAGAATTTTCTTCATCGGAATGGACTCCTTTTTATTTTCTGTTTTTTAACATTTTATTAATCATTTCTTTATCTTAATTATCAATGGTATCAAGCCAAGGGTCTCTAATATTTAATACATAAATTAATATTTTATGAGTATTTTAATTTTAGTTTTATAATTAAATAAAGTTTTTATTTACGAAACTGTATTTTTAGTATCATAAAAGAAATTTCCAGTTTTATCCATATTGCTTCTTCCTTTATCATTTTTCATATTCAAAGGTTCCATCACATAACCAAAATATTCTACTCTGTATATAAAAATTTTTTACGATATTAAAAATTATGATATTAATATATTAAAAATAATTAAAAATATATATATAAATTATATTATAATAAATTAAATTTGTTAAAAAAGTTACTAATTTTTAATCTGGTTAAGTTCCATATCTTCTTCCATTTTTTCAAGTTTTTATTCTTTTTTTTCTATTTTTTCTTAAGAATCTAAACTGTCATCACTGTCATCTAATTCAGAATCTTCTTCATCTTCGGAATCTCTGTATTTTTCCAATTATTTTTAATTAAATTTATTTTCCTTTTATTATTTTCTTCTTTTTATTTTTATTTGATTTTATTTTTTTTGCAGGTAATCTATTTTATTATTATTTACACCTTGGCTTTGTCTTTCTAATAGTCTATTTGAATAATTTAAAAAATAAATTTTAAAATTAAAATAAGATTTATAGAAACCGGAATATTAAAAAAAAATTTAAAATTTACCTATTTAGCCTTTCTTATTCGTTCTTATACTGTTCACTCATATAAATTTGATTATTAATTTTCTAATTGTTAAAATAAAATTCTTGTTTCTTATTAAATATTTTGTTAATATTTTTAATAATTTTTTAATTTTTGGGATTATAGCCTAATAAAATTTTAAAATAGAAATTATTATAAAATTGATTAATTAAATTTTATACTAGTAGACAAATTTTATTATATAATAAATAACAATAAATAAACATAATTTAAAATTTTTATTTTTAAGTTTTATAATATAATATATATAAAATTTTTAATTTTAAATATAAAATTAATTAATAAACAACTATATATTTTAATATTTTTATCAGTTATCTTTGAAATCAATTTTTTTTATTTAAGAATCAACAATTCTAAAAATCATAGTATTTTTGTAAAACATAGGCTAAATTATGAATTCTAAATATTAAATGAGTCCAGATTTATTGAATAATTCATCTATATAATTGTTATATATAAAGTTATAAATTTCTAAACTATTTTAATCATTATTTAAATTTCTTAAATTGATGCCAGGGAATAATTCCTTTTTAAAAAATAAAGTAAATTAGAATATATTTTAATGTTAGAATTATGACATATGTTGTTTTTATCTCATTAAATATTAATATAAATTATGATATATATGTTTTAAATTTGTTTATTACACTAGGATTGGAATCATAAGGATAGACGTATAATTCAAATACTAAAGGATCAGTGTCAATTGATTTATCTTTAACTATAAAGCATATTTCTTATATTAATTGACAAACTTTCCCACAACAAATTGCTTCGTTACCTTGCTGATATTCATGGCTTTAAATCAAAATATAATAAATTAGTTAAAAAGATTGATACATTTTTATTAATTATTTAAAAAAAATATAAAAAAAAATTACGTCACTTTGCAATTTTTACACAAGTATAGTAAAGAATCTTAAATTTTTTATGGCTAAATATCTATTACATAACAATTAACTTTGTATTTTTAGTTTTCATATTTTATCTTTTGATCTTAACTATATGTATTTTATATTTTTATAAGATCGATCAAATCAGTGGTTGTATTAAAATTTGCATCTTCTTTATATTTTTTTTTTATGTATGTTACTGTTAAAATTTTATAATAAAATTAGTATTATATTAATGAAAAAAAAAATTAATATAAATAAGTAAACTAAATTAATATTTAAGTTAGTTTACAACAATTTTTGTCACTATTTTCTGTATCGAATTCATTTAATCCTTATTGACTTTCTTAAATCCCTTATTTTATTGTATTAGCTTAGTTTTATTCTGTGATCAATTCATAAATATAGTATTCAAAATTAGAAAAATCAATAAAATATTCAGGTATCAAACAAATACTTGTATAATTGCTTACTTTTAATTCTTGTTCTTAATTTCTAAAAAAATTTTTTAAATAAATAAACTTGATAAAGCTAATTTATTTAAAAATTTAATGGGATTGGAAATATATTTACACCAATTAAATTGATCTTATTTTGACCAAAGAGCCGATTTGAAATTCTTTAAAATCTAGATAATTGAGGTAGAAATTATTTTTCGCGCCGTCTTAAAATTGGAATCTATTATAATTTAGTGTTTTGGAGTCAATATAAATTAAAGTAATAAATTTTATGTTTTTTTTATAATTACCTTTTAATATATTAACTTTAAGAATTTTCTTCATCTTCATTTTCTATTTAATTTTCATGACCTAGGTTTATACTTGATTTTTTGTCTACTATTTTAAGAATCATGTCAAAATCTTATTTCTTTAAAATATCCGTATTTAATTGCAAACCATACCATGCCATTTAAGTAACTATAATATATATTATAAATTAATTAACTGGATCGTTATGTTTAAATAGTAAAATTTACTGCTATATTTAGAGAAATATTCCATTCCAAATGTTCTGAGTTATTTAATTCTATTTTATAGTTCCTAATTTGGCTCATAGGCATTTTTATTTTAGTTACTATTGTCCTAATTTAAAAAAAATAAATTTATATGCTTACAATCAAATTTTGTTTATGTTATGTTATCTGTATTTTTACACTTTAAATTATTTAAAAATTTTAGCAATTTCCTCCTTCAAATACATAGGTGTGTCCATTTGAAACATTATTTTTAATAGCTTTTAATTCTCCTTCTTGATAATAGCTAAACTGTATTTTATTAATTTTATTAAAATTTTTAATTTTAAATAAAGAATAATAAGATTATCAATAAAATTAAACTATGTATATCTTTTTAATTATGTAAAAATAAAAGTTGACTAAATTATGGTATATTACATCATATCTTTTTAGGTAAATAATGTCACCTAACCTTGTTATAATTGGTGCATCTTCGATTTTTTTAGTAAATAAAAAAATTTATATAAAAGGGTTTTTTAATTTGCTGTCATTTTTTTCGAAGTTTAAAGTGTCATCAATTATCTTTAATTTTGTAATAAAATCTTTAGAATTAGCTGTTCTATATGGCCTTGTAGCGTCTAATATTATACCTACGGATTTCGCCTTATTTTAAGGGTCTTGTGCCAATTACTGTAGAGTTAGTAAGCTACTCTAAAATTAAATATTTTATTTTTTTTTAACAAGGGAAAATTGCCAATATATTTATTTGATTATCAAATTAATATTTTTTTTACTTCAGAACTTTTATGTTTATTCATATATGTTTATGACTTTCTTTTTATTTTAAATTATCTTAAAAATTTTCAAATTATTTTTTGTTGATTTGTTTTTTATTTTGTATTTAATTATTAGGTTCTATTATACTATAAAATTAAAATTAAATCACAAATAGTTCCGCGAAAATTGTTATCAATTTAAATATATTAATTAATTATTATTATATAGAATACTATGACAAGGTAATCAATAGAATTTTTTAAAATTATAAATTGATTAAATTTAAATACTTTTGGGAAAAAAATTAGTCACTAATTTAGTAAATTATTTTAATATATAATAGATAAAAAAATAAAAATAAAATAAACGCACAGTTAAGTTGATATAATATTAAAATAAACACTTTTAAATGAGTATTTAGAAAATTAAAAATAGTTTTAATATTGGAAATAAATATGAAATTCAAGAAAAATTAATTTTGGATTTCTTAGACAAACACAAAACTAAAAAGTGTCAAGTAAAGAATTTTTAATATTAATAATATTTAATAACTTATTAATAATAATTATTTTAAAGATATTAAATATTTAAAATAAATAATTAAAATAGAAATGTAAGAATAAAAAATTGGAGTTTAAGTGTTCAAATTTTCATGATTCAGAAGATTTTAGGAGGAAACAAGGGTAAATTTAATATTAATTTTTATTAATACTTAATAATAGTTATTAAATAAAATTAAAAAACGTAATTTAAAATCTTTATAATTTATTTGTATAAATAAGATAAAAATAAAGATATGATGTAAAAATGTGCAATTAAGGTATAAATTGTAAAGATTTTATGAAATGTTTGGAATAGGCTGAAAAAGGAGAAGATTATGAGATATCTTGTCGAAATTCCCATAATTATTACGAAATTATGTATAATTATGATTATTATAGGTTCCAATAGTGTCCTTATTATTATAAATGCGAATCAAGTTTGTAGTAGTTATGCCCCTATTATCATTCAATCGATGACCAAAGAGAAATTTAAGAAATTTTGTATAGAAAAAAATTGAGATAAGATATAACTTATGAAATATATAATATTCAGGGTATAATTATTTATTTAATTTTAATTATTTTTGTTTATTTTTGTAATTTAAAATAGAGATGTTGAAGAAATTAGAAACTTATGTTATAGACATTTTTGACTAGATAAATTCTAGTATAATTTAAGAAAACAGCTATGATGCTAATTAGTCTTTACTAAATAATAGTAAAATTTTTTAATATATTATTTTTATTTAATGAATTTTTTTAATATAGATAACAATAATTATATTTTAAATAAATAATAATTTTATTTTAAATATGATCTTTATAAAATATTTCAATCTTTATATTAGATTAAAACTAAATAATCGATTAAACTTCTTCTACCATAAAAGATGAATAAGGTACTTTTGTGAATACTATTTTTTTTAATAGTATAATTTTTTTATTTTTTTAGTATTATATTAATATTATTTGTATATACATTAAAATGGTTTTTATTTATTTTAAAATATCTACATTTAGATTAATCTGGGTACCTTAAGGAAGTTTTTTAATTGGAAAATGAAAACATAATAAACGATAATAAAATAAAAGATTAAAGTCAAACAAAAAAAGTTAAAAACGACTAGTATAATTAAAATGATTCTTATATTTTATAAAATAAACCAAAAAACGATGAAATTTATTCGTAGGATTAAAATAAATTTTACATGGAGGAATAAAATACCTCGATATAATCTCTTTAGAAATAAAACAAAAAATTAGATATTTTAAGTCAAAATGGGCTTATAGAATAGGTAGATTAATAAAGTATTGAGAATAAAAAAAAAAATAAAAAAAAAAATAAAAGAAAAAGAAAATAATCTTAACTTAATAATATAAATATGTAAAGTAATTAACAATATATATAAAAAATTGATGACTTTAACTACCTAAAACAATAATAATTAATTTCTAATTGTTATATATAAGGAAGTATTTTAAATTAGGATAAAGCAGAAGAAAGAATATCAGATGATTCATATACGCAATATAAAAATTAGTAAATTTATATTAATATAATTGTATTCAAAAATCTGAAATTTTAATTTATTTCTCTTTAATTTTAAAAATTTTTAAAACGGTCATTTAATGAAATTTACTATAAAAATATATTTATTGTACTTTTTATTTATAATTTTTTCTTTATTTATATTAATTGATATTTTTTTAATAAATATTTATGAAAATACATTTTATAAAGGACAATAAATAAAATTTATAAAATCTCGAATTAAAAAAAATAAATTTTGTAAAAATTAACTATATTATTTTTATTTCAAGAATTTGGAAAATAAATTTATAAATATTTACATACTGATTTATAAAATTTAATATTATATTTTATTTTAAAGGGTGGTTAAAAAAGAAGTTAATATTTTAAACTTATAAGAAAAAAATAAAAATATATAAAGAGACTTTTTAAGCAATGATAATAATTTTTAACACAAATCGAATGGGGGTATATAGAATAATTAAATAATAGAAGAAACAGAACAAAATGAAATAGAGGTGGAAAAAATTATAGATCCGAAAATTAAATAAAACTTGGACAAGAAATAAAAATAATTAAAGTAAAAAACAAATAGAAAAAAATATTATCCACAAGAGGATGAAGAAGATGACGATGATGATGATGATGAAGACGATTTGGACGATGAATAATAATAATAATTAAATGGTTTATAAAAAAATAATTTCTATAATAATAAAAATAATGATCATAATTAAGAAATAAATTAGAGGAATGAATAAGATAATAACATAGATAAAAATAAAATAAATTAAGAATAGTAATAAAATGAAGAGTAGGAAATATAGACTCGATATTCTTATATATAAAAATAAGTTTTTGAAGAAGATAATGAGTAAAATTCTGAAAATTAAAAAGTATAAAATGAAAAAAATTTATAATTATAAAAAAATAATGCTATCGATTTAAATAAGGAAAATGATAAATAATAGAAAAATAATGTTATTTATAAGAAAGATGATAATTAACATAAAGGAGTAAATAATAATAATAATTCTGATTTTAAGGAAAAGGTTAAACTAGTTGAAGATGGTAAAATATAAGAATAAAATTATGAATTTAATGATCAAAATAATGATGATGTTCAAAATAATATCATAATTTAAGATAATTTTTAAGATAATCAGAATATGAACTATAATTAAAACATGATTTTATAGCAAAACTAATAGAATAATAATCGAGAAGATACATTTATTTAAGAATAAGATCGTACATTTGTTTCATTTTAGGAATAATAAACACATCTATAGTTATTAAAAATTTAAGAAGAATATAAAGAATAATAGAAAAAAATAAGTGAATTATAAAAAAAAGTATTGGAAATATAAAATTAAAATTTAGAAAGAAATTCTAATTTATATTCTTAGAAGAAATCTCAGCTTAAATTAGATAATAATTAAAATGATGCTGAAAATGAGTTAATTGATAATAATATTATAATTTAATGTGATAATTAAAAGGAAGTAAATTGCCAAGATATAATTAATAGGATATGTGGCATTTTTAATAATGGGGCTATATAAGATGAAATTTTAGACTTGTAATACTAAATTAAATACAGGTGAATTTATTAAAAATAATATTTTAATATTTTTTTATATTATTATTAAACTTTATTTCATTAAATTTATAATTTTTATGTTTCTAGCTTTTTTAAGGGCAAAAGGATGGACCATGCTTATAAATTGATCCAAAATTTAAAAAATTAGTTAGGGAATTGTAGTAAATCTATATAGATTAAAAATTCTGTTGAAATAAAATTAAAAGATGATGAACATAATATTTAATAAACAGAAATTAGAAAGTAAAATAATTTTTTATATTTATAATTAAATCATGAAAATAAAATAATAATTTGTATCATATTATAATTTTTGTAATTTAAAAAGTGAGTAGTTAAATAATGATAGTACTTATTTCTCTTTGTATTTTTCTGTTTATATTATGAAAAAGAATATGAAAAATATTTTTAAAAATTAGCATGATTAGGAGAATCTAAAGATTTTAAATAATTTGTAACAATACTTTTTTGCTTTTAATACTGTAGATTATTAAGAAATAAAAGATGAGTATTAATAATTAGAACTATAATATTCTTAAAATGTAATAAGAATTGATAATGATTATAAGGTACAATTGTAAGAGGCGAATAAGAAAATTTTGGAAAAAGATTAAAAAATCGATGATTTAGAGTAACAAATAAAAAAAAAGGATCTTTTGATCGAGTAGTTGATAATGTAGAACATATAGTAAAAACATTGAGATATAAATAAAAAAATAAATTAAACATTTTATAAATTTATAAATAATTTTTGAGATTTACTATATTTGATATAAAATTTATATAATGATTATTTAAATTATTATTATGTTTGTAGTCTATTGTTTAATAATAAATTGGTTGTGGGATTTTTTTTTTAATAATAATAAATCTTTTAATATTTTTATTTATGATTGATTTTATATTATTATTATTTTTTTTTTCTATTGATAAGTTTAAAAAAAAAATAAAAAAAAATAAAATAAAAATGAATTTCAGTGGTAGAGTCGAAAGATTTTTAAGAGTAAAATATTCTTACAAGGAATTAAATGATTATATTTTTGAAGCTTGTAATGATTATCTCAAACTTAAGAGTGAGGAAAAGTAAAAGTTTGTTGAAGATTTATTTTAATAATTTACTAGATTATAAGGTACTAAATTTTAAAATATAGCAAATATTATACAATAAGCATAAAAGAAAAATTCATACAATTTGAATTAAAATAATTTTATTTAATTGTTTTTTAAAATTCATGAAAAGTAAATTTTTTATATTTAAATTATAGATGAATTATTTGATTAGCTACCAAGATCATTTTTGGAACTGGCTTTAGTTATTTCTGACAGGATGATTTATTTTTAATTTAAAAAAAAATAATAAGGAGATACTTCATCTTAATTTTCCAAGGCAAATGAATTGGCTATTAAATTGTTTAATAAAGTATCTAATTCTAAAAACAAGTTTTTATTGTATTATTACTTAAATGAGAGAATGTAAAATTAATAGAGCATCGATGCCAAGTTTATGATTTTGGAATTATATTTGGAAAATTTAAAGTAATTAGAAAATAAATAAGACATGTTTGACACTATTTTACCTTAAGTTTTGAAGCCTTTAAGAGATGGTTTAGATAATATTGTATAATTTTATCTAACAAAAAAGTAATTTTTAAAAACTTAAATTGATTATTTTAAATATAAAGTTTTAATTTATTTTAATTTTATTATGAAGAGTTTATTTTGATTTTAATTTTTTTAAATAGACTAAAAGATGAAGATTTTAAAAATCCTGAAGGTTACTATGCCAATTTTACCAGTTGGATTTTTGATTATATGAAAAGATTTTTGGACACCTTGGTTGAAATTTTAAAAGAAATTGATGTTTAAGAAATTATATGTTTAACCCATATTTATTAATAAGATGAAGATGGTAGAATTTAAAAAAAGTAAGGAGTTGAAAAACTGATGATAAAATATTTCATACAACTATTTTTCTTAGACGTTTTTGAATGTGTAGATAATTTGAACGAGTTAAGTCAAAAAAATGTGCCTTAAATTGCTGAAAATTTGGGTTTCATTTAAAATTTGATAAAAGAACATGTCATACCTAATCACAATTAATAGAATTTAATTTAAGATTTCATTTAAAATGAAAATTTTATTTAATCTGCTTTACTTGAGGACGACATGAGAATTGAGGACGAAGAAGAAATGTAAGGAGATTAGGATTATCTAAAATTTTAAAAAGAGAAAAAAGCAGAGCAGAGAAAATAATAATAAAAGGAATTGAAATACACAGAAAAAAATAATTATAACATTATTTTTGTATCGTTAAGTGTTATTGATTTGTTAGGAAATAAAAACAAAGATAAGCATTAATAATAAAAGAGTCAAAATATACAGTTATTGTATTCAAGTAGTGAAAGGCTGAGAATTTTGTTTTAAGTTTTGCTTTAATTAAACTATTAAAGGCCTGAAAAATTGGTTATTTTGTACGATTTATTGGAATTATTAGTTGAAGAGTTTTAAAAATTTAGTAATAAAATTGAGCAAAAAAAATTAGCTTAAATTGATTCTTAGTATTATTTTTAAGTTGATATAAAAATTACTATTAAACAATTGTTATTAAATTTTGGGTAAAAAGAGAAATTTGCCAAGTTTATTTTCAATTTAATTGTAGCTCATAATTAACAATAATAAGTGTAAATTTTGAATGAAATAATAGAGTTGGTTTAAGGATAAGAATTTATTAAGAATGTTTTTTTCCCTAATATTATAAAGTAAGCCGAAAATTTAAAAAATAAAGAAGAATAGTAGTAGTTATTTTCTTAGTATTAGAATAAATTTTCCTAGCAAATTTAAAATGAATTGGACTTATTTGAAGATAACAAAATAGATTTGTAGTATGATTCAACCTACATTTTAGGTATTATTAATTTGATAACTTAATTCAATGAATAAATAACTAAAAAATTGGATTTGGACTAATAAGTTTTAAATAAAAAATTGTAAAAATTAAAATAATTATTCATGGAAAAAGAAGAGTAATCAAGAAAAGATATTTAAACTTTGATTAAAATAAAAAATGAAAGTCCTGATAAAGAAAGTAGTTCATAAATTTTAGGAAAATATTAACAGGCTTTAAATAATATTGTAGAAATTAAAAATTAATTAGAAGCTCTTAATTGATAAATTTTTTAAATGAAATATTATTAAAAAGTTAGATAAAAGATTATAATAGGTTATAATTTAGAATATATTTTTATATTTTAACAAATATTTTATTTTAACAATATTGATTATTTATATTGATTATATGATAAAATATAATTTGTGATGGAAGCTAATATGGAATACATATTTTTATACTAATAAAAATTATTTTAAAATTTCATTATTTTTTTTTATTTTTTTACAGTGTATTTTAAAGTGACTAACAATGAGAGCTAGGCTAACTTAATTTTATTTAATTACTTAATTTTTTGGAACTATATTGTTATATATTCTTTTTTACTGATAAAAAACATTATTTTATTAAATACTTTAAATTACTTTAGTTTAATTAAACTAATGATGAATTCAATTTATCTTCTAAATTAACAATTTTTTAGAATGTTTTTTACTAAATACTTTAGTATTACTTATATTTTACAGCAAGTAATAAAAATAAAAAGAAGATACCTAAGAATCTTACAATTTAGTACATATATAGTTGAAAATAATAAACTTTCTAAAACATAAACTATTAGTCATAAGTAAAAAGAACTCTTTCTATTGCATAATATAACCAATTTACTTTTTAAATGAAAAATTTAAACCATTAATTATTGTAAAATATAAATAATCATATATAATCTTATTTCAAATATATTTATATATATACTTAAAAATAAAAGACCTCTAATCTCAAATAAGCTGCTAAATGATGTAATAAGAAATATACATAATGATGTGCCTATATAGTGGAAAAAGCTCTAAATGTCAAATAAATACTATTAAAGCCAACTATATACTTCTTCTAATCCTATAAATAAAAAATTTAATTTATATTTATTAATTTAAAGGTAAAATTCTAGTAAATACATATAATTAAGTTTGTATAAATTTTTAATAAAGTTCTAATAAAATATTTTTGCTATAATAATATAAAAATAGTATGAATATATTTCCTTTTATTCCTGTGAAGATATCATTAAATAATTTTTAGACTTCCTTTTCCTGTTGTCCTAACGCTTACGTCATATTTTTCATTTAATAATTTATTTAATCATTAAAGTTAGTCATTGTTTACTAATTTACCTATCAATATATTAGAAATTTAAATGACTATATTTAATGTTAAAACAAATACTATTGATAAATAATTGATAAAAAATTCATAAAATGTCAAATATAATTTATATTTTAAATACTTTTATATAATGGTTAATTTCTTTTTATATAATATTAGAGTTCTATATTTGATCTTGTAAATATTTTTGGTTTTTTTTCAAATCTTCTGAAGTTTTAATATTATCTTTACTGATAAATAAAGATGTTAAATTATTATGTTGTATATTCCACAATATATTATCAATTAAATAAATTTAATAAATTATTTTACATTAATTCATTAGATTTCTCAGAAGTATTTCTCAAATCTGAAATAAGAAATTCAGTTTGTTCTTACCAGATTTGACTTTAATAATAATAGCAAAGATTATCTAAGTGAATGTAAAAAACAGTATAAGTTTACCTATTTTAGAAATTAATATAATTATATAAATAATATTTTTTTATAAAGTAAACATTACTATTTTAATTTACCAAGAATCCCCTGTCATATCTAAAGTACTTTCATAAGTTTATTTTTATGATCTTTTTAAATGACAATTGGCTAATTATAAAGCCAGCTATATTAAAAAAACTATAAATAAATAATATTATTTGGAAAATATATTTATTATTAGTTTATAGACAAAAAAATTTACCTATTCCTTATCATCTTCATTCATTTTTTAACATTATTGATCGATTAGTTCTATTACCGATTTCATGCATTTATTTGATTTCGACTATAGTTTAAGATAATCATAACTTACTATTAAAAACATTTTTTATGTAATATATTATTAATCAACATATTACATGGTTAAAAAAATAAAATTACATTTTACATCTTCGTTTTTATAAACAGTTTTAATAAAAGCTATTTATAAATTAATAAGTATAAAAAATACTATCCACATTATATTATGTTAAATTTTTAGTTTATTTTTTAGTTTTTATTTATTTATTTTTTATTTATATTAAATTCTTATATCGTACTTTGAAGTATCAATCATTATTTAAATTATATTGATTTAAATAAAAACCGGTTAAATATAAATGTTCAAAGTGATTGATTAATAAATATAAATGTACAAAATATATTTCAATTTGAATTTAGATTCAAATTAAATTTTTTCTTATAAATTTAGAATATATAAGAAAAATAATTAAAAATTTATATACATAAAATAAATTTTATTGAAATAAATTATTTTAAATTTGTAAGAAATAAAATACGTGTGATAATTAATAAATATATTTTTATTAAATTAAAATTTTAAAATAAGTGTATTAAAATACAAATTTAAAAACGTCGGAAATTTTTTAAAAAAAGATAGTTTCTTTCAGATATTTTATAAACCACAAACTAGTATTTTACATTTATAATATATATTTATTAGATAGATATATTAAAATTGTGCGAAAATTTTTATATTATAAATTTATTTATTATATAGAAATAGGAAAATATAGGTAATAATAATAATTTCAATAAACTTTTATTTATTTTTACTTTATATTTATATTTGTAATATTATTCTTAAATATATTAGCTGATTTTTTATATTAATTGTTATTCAGGAAAGAAAAGGAGGAAGTGCATTTATAGAGAAAACTAAAATAAATATATAGTAAAAAGATTCATTGAATAGGTTATGATTATTTAGGTTATTGTTATTATTGTTATTATTATTTTAATAATTCTTCTCTTTCTTATTATAATTATTTATTTTTTTCTTCCTACCATTTTTAGAATTTGGGATTTTTCATTAATTCATCTAAGGCTTTTTTTGTGGTTTCTTATACAAGTTTTTTATCTTCTTCAGGGGAGATTTTGACTGTGGAACCGTGAGCAGCTATTTTTCTTTTTAAAGTTTATTTTTTGTATAAAATCACGATAAAACTAACCAAAAGAATTGTGAAAATGAAAAGAACTAAATTGAGTAATTATTATTAATTTTAGGACAAATTTTTTAGATGTTATATTATGTCTATATCTGATAAATAGAGGAAATATATTTAAAGAGAGGCGACTAATATTAAAACGATTAAATCCATGTTGAATTGTTATTATGTAATTTGAATAATTATTTTTAAGTAGGGTTTATAATGTTTTTTTTTTTTTTATTATATTTAAAAAAGTGATTGAATTTATTTTATTTTTATTATTAATAATTAATAAAAATTCAATTATTATTATTAATTTGTTATTTAATTATTTATTTTTAATTTTATTTGATATTAATGAAAATAAATATAATAATAAAATTTAATTAAGCGCTTTATTTGTAATATGATATAACTATATGACTGATAAATTGTTCTAATTCATTTTTAATTAAATATTTCCGCAATTTATTTATATTTAATTATGAATATTAGTTTATATGAAATCAAAATTGTAAAGCAGATGCAAATATTGAATTATATATTTTATATTTATATAAATGAATATTTTCTAATATTAGGGAGACAAATTTTCAAAAATAAATAAACTATATATTTTTGTAATCTACAAACTTTAAATTAAAATTTATATTTTAAAATATGTTTTATTTAAGTTTAATCGATTTTTTAAATGATTTAATTTGATGTGTTTATATCTTTTTTATGTTTATTGAAATCAAAGCTTTTTTACTATTATAAATATAGAATATGAACAAAATTTTATTATTTTTTATCAAAAATTAATCAATTAATAAATTTATGCACTTTTTTTAATTTAAATTTTTGATGATTAATTTTTTAATTTATTTTTTGTGAAAATTATTCTTGAAGTGAAAAAAAAAAATAACAAAACAAAAATAAATAAATAAAATAAAAAAGATGAAGTTTGAAGAGTATTTAAAAGATAATTTCTTTCTGTGTTTTTAAGATAAAAATGAGGATGACTAGTTAAATTTCATAAAAAATATAATAAAAAATATAATTTCTTATAAAGAGGCAAATAATGAGAATTTTTTCATTTAATTTCAATAAAACTTAGAAGCAAATTTAGATTATTTTATTAAAGAAAATTAAAGCTAATAGGTTAAAATATTTGCGTCCATATTGGTTTTGGATCTTATTTGCAAAACGAAAACTTTGCAAAAAGAATAAAATATTATAAAATTAATTTGTTAGGTAATAAAATTAATGTTGTATAAATATAATTTAATAGTAAATTTGTTTTTTAAATATATTATAAATTTTGTTAGGCAATTTAAGTAGAGAAGTATTAGGAGAATTTTTATTAAGATATGAGTTTTTTGATTTAAAGGTTTAATTAAAGTTCAGTTTTTTTACTAATTGAAGGAGATAGCTAAGAAAATATTGAGGAAACTCAACAAATTTTATTAAATTTGGTTTAGTTAGAAAAATTATGGTAAAAATCTATTACTTTATAGGAAAATATTGTGGGAATTATTTCTCAGCTGTTTTAGAGGTATTCTGCTTCAAAAAATGGAATTTTAGTTCTACCAATTATTAACTAATTTCTAGGAGAGAAAAATAAAGTATAAATATTTAAATGTTAAATTTTAAATTTAATAATTTAGTGATTATTTATTTGTATTTTTTATAAGGATTTTAAGGAAATTTTTAGATAAATATATAAGAAAATGAATAGGGATACTAAAAATGATTTTTTGAAGTTTTTTGGCAATATATATACTATAAAAGGGAAAAACAATGTTATATTTGGTTACAGCTAAGAAAAAATAGTTAAAATACTTGTTTCTTTTTGCGAAATAGATACAGAATTTATAAACGTAGAATTTTAAATAAAATTATATATAACTATATAAAAAATTGATTATTATTTTTTTAAGGTCATAGCTTAAAATTTAAATAAAAATACTATATTGGATTACGGGGATTGTTATATGATTTTTATGGCAAAGATTTGTACAAAAAATGAATTAAATACGCATATTACTTTTTCTGGTAGTTTGTTTTAACAGTATCTGGATTTATTTATGTCACGATAATCAAATGGTTAAAGAAAATATTTATTGAAAAGATTATTTAAATTATTTAGTAAAAATAGAGAAGTTTTATAAAGTAATAAAATATATGTTTTTATATTTTGAATGAATAATTTCAAATATAATATAAATAATATTAATATAATCATAATTGATTTTTACATATAAATTTTAAAGATCCTATCTAGCAAGTGACAGAAATTTAAAAAATAAGTTTTAGTAGTTTGTAAAAAGCGGGAAAAAAAATAATAACTTGCTTATAGAGTCAAATCATAGATCAAGAGTTGAAAGACTTTATTATTTTTTAAATAAGCCAATTACACATTTAGAATAATAAAAAAATATCATTTTCGAATAAATTTTATGAAGATCTAATTTAAATAATATTTAACTAAAAGGAAAGTTAGTAGATGAAAAGTAATTGCGCATAAATTTTCCGAAATGTAATTAATTAAAATAAAAATAAATAAAAAATATAATTATATTGAATACCATAAACTGAAGTAAATGTTAAAAATTATTTAATATTAGTGTTTTAATATTTGTGTGTCCAATTTGTATAATGAATATCAATTATATGATTTTGAGTCGAGTGAAATGTTGAATTTGGATTTAGAAGGAAATGTTTAATATGACATAATAGACAGGAAAAATGAAGCTAGGTTAAAATTAAATAAAAATTATAAAATTTAATTTGTATTTATTAATTAATAAAATATTTATAATTCAATATATAGGAAATTTAAAGAGCTAGTTGAAAACTTACTTTTTTAGTTTATAAAGAAAAATCGAGAATAATTTTATGAGTAAAGTTTGCATATTTTCGAGGTTTTTTTATTTGAAGATAAAATTAATAGTTTGGTGGGGCAATTTTACAATACTTATTAAAATTTTTATTTAGAAAGAGTTTTTGAATAAAATGAGAGCGGAAAAAAATATAACGAGTTTTTGTACAAACAATTGGGACCTTATTGGCATTTTAACTATGATAATTTGTTTGACAAAAAATCGTTTTTACTAATTCAAAGCTTTAAACAAATTTTACTTAATTTAAAGGAAATTTAAGATTTATTTAAAAAAAATATATAAAAAAATTTTTAAGATGAGAACGATAAAAAAAGTTTTGAATTAATTGTTAAGAAAATAAATAAATAAATAAAATTTGAAGAATTTGTTAAGAATTTTTAAAATTCACTGACAGGAAACGACTAGATTGAAAATTATATAGAAAATTTTTAAAAATTAGATTAAGATTAATAATAGAAATGTTTTTATAAAGGAAGAATTTTAAATTTAGTAAAAATTAAAGTTAATAAAATTTAATTTTTATTAAATATTATTTATATAATATTTTTAGTTAAATGACGATGGATAAATTAGTTATTTGATTGATCATTTAGGAATTAACTTTCAACAAATATTTAATTAATTATTTGAAAAAATATTTGAGTTTTATGATAAAAAAAATTATGAATTGTTAGAAAGCAGTTTGTATTTGGTTTGTATTTTTTTAAAAGTAGATGATTCATTGAAAATTGAATAGAAAGTATAGGAAAAGTTTTTTTATATTATGTTTTAAGGAGTCCCCATTATAATATAATAATAGATAGATGATAGTTAAAATAAATAAAATAGGTAATTAAAAAAACTTAAATTAATAATTAGAATGTAAAAAAAACATATTTTTAATCATTATTTTTAAATAAAGAGAGGAAAAAGCTGAAAACATGTTTGGTTTTAAATTTGGGGAAAATTCTAATTCTACATAAGGAAAGAATTAAAAAATAATTTATAAATTTTCAAAATTTAGAATTGTTTAGTATTTTTTCAAAATAGCAAAAAAAATAAATTTTTCCAGTAACATTCCAAGTGACTTAGACCCTGACGAATTTTAAGATTACTTAGTAAAACAAATTTAAGGGTGTTAACTAAACTTTAAATTGCATAAATTGCATTTATAAATTTTAAAAGAAATGGACTCAATTTCTTCAGTAATATTTTTTTTATAACATATATTGATAATTATTAATAATTGGTATAAAAAAAAAATTATAAACCATAATTTAATTAAATGATATTATTTAAATATAATAGGAATCTTAGTTGTGTAATATTGGGGATGGGATCTTAAAATTAGATAAGCTAAAAAATTTTTAAAATATACACACATACAGTTAAAATTTTTTGACTATTTCTTTCTGTGTTTAATAAGGTATTATAAGACAAGAAAGAATTAATTTTTTCGATTTTTAGGAAATAGTCTCGGAAACAATTAAACTGCCAACAAGTAAGAAGGTATGACAAAATCTATTTACTTTGCATAATTTTTTTAATTATTGTTAATAAAATAATTGAACCTATTAAATTTTTATAGTAAATTTATTTTTTTGGTATAAAATTTTAAAAATATATTTTTTAATATTATAATAAAACTTTTATTTTAGGTAAGCGATTTATCATATTGTAAAAAAGAATACTTGATGGCTTTAAAAAGATAATTAAGTTAAAGTTTGGAAGTGGGAGAAACAATGAAAAATTAATAAAAACAATATATATAACTTGTTTTAAAAGTTTTAGTGGATATAAAGCAGATTACTGTGAATGGATTATAACCAGATAAAAACTTTTTGAGATTAGAAGCGTTTAAATGTTTGGTTAATAAAATTATTTATTTTTTTAATATTTACTTTTTATAAATGTATATTTATTTTTATTAAAATAAAAATTAAGATAATTACAAAGCTAACTTTTAAATTTTTAAAATGTAGGTTGAGTATTTAACTGAAAATAAAGATTTTTATGGTTAAAATTATTAAATGGAGGAAATTTTTGTAAAATTAAGTATGATTTGTTTTGACAGTGATTTGTGTTTTAGAAAATTAATTTACTTTAATTTATTAAAATATTTAGAAAAATTAAACAGGATGTTTAAAAGTTTAATTTGGGTTTTCGCTTTGGACCCTGATAAAAATTTTAGAAGTATTGTTACAGATCATGTATAATTTTACTACGAAGAATACAATAAAACTTTTATAAACTTTTTGAAATAGTCTAATATAAATAATAATAAAGTTATAAGTAAGAAATTGAAGTTAAATCTATTTATCGGTTATGATATTACTTATTTGGTTTATTTGTTTGTATATTCTCCTGTTTTTAAAAATAAATATAAAGTAATTGATAAATATTTTGAGAATTTTTTGGAAATTATATGTAGTTATAATTTTGTAGATAACTTTGACAATTTGTATATGGTAATGATAAAATATTATAATTTATTTATTTTAAATGTATTTACATTATTCCATTATGAAAGGTATTAAAATCAGGGGTTAATGATTAAATTAAAATTTAGATAAAAGAATTAAATAATATTAATGATTATAGTATGGACTTGGTTAATGTAGAAGTAAAGAATACAAGTAGTGTAAAATATTTTAAATATTTAGAAGAAAAAATAAGAAATAAAGCCAGTTAAAAGAATTCTAAAAGTAATTAATTCGAGTTCAAATTTGTGATAGACTTGCTAATTATTATTAGTAATGAATATTTTAACACAAAAAATAATAAAAAAAAAGGAATGCCTTATTAAAAATCTAAAAATAATGATCTTACAAATTATCCAGAAGAATTATATATTTAAAATAATGAAGAAAGTTAGAATTTTGATATAAAGGATAAAATGGAAATCGAAGATAATTTAAACATTGATTAACAAATAAAATAATTAAAAATTAATAATAATTATGAGGAAATTAAAGGTGAAAATTTAATATCTGATGATATAATCAAAGAATAGAAAATTAACTCCAAAGTTTAAAGTAATTAAATAAATAAAGTAAAAAATAATGGTATAAAATAAAACAATAAACGAAAAGACAATTAAAAACTTATGAAGGAGGCCAAAATGAATTTAAAGCCCTAAATAAAAATGAAATGATATTTAATTTAAAATTTATTTGTTACTTTTATTTAAGTTTTCTATTTTTTTTTTAAAAGTTAATAATTACACAATGATATATAATTGTAAATATTATGGGATTCTAATGTAATTTATTATATATTTCTTTCATGGGAAATTTTTTATAGTTTAATATATTATTAATACTTTATACAAATAATTTATACAATACACAGTATAATTAAAATTATATATATTTAGGACAAATTTTAAATTATTTTTAATAACTTAATTTTCTTTTATTTATATATTTAATTATTCAGGTTTAGAAATTTTTTTATTAGTGATTTCATTAAATGACTTTTAAATTAATGTTTATTATTTTGTTACATACTATATTTATTTTAGAAATAAATTAGATTAACATTTAAATTCTGTTATCATACAACTTACTTTATTAATTATTATTATTTAAGATTTTCTTTTGTTAATTTCATGATTCTATTATTTGAATATATAATAGGAGCTTATAGAGATAGTAATAATTTTTCGAGTAAAATAAATTTTCTGTTATTTTTCATTATTTTTCAATTTATTTTTTTCATTACTATTATATCGTGATTATAAAATTGCATTATTTAGATCCGGGCATTTAAATATGTGCCTCATCATCAGATTCAACATCATCTTCCAGTTAGTAACCGGATAAATTATATTAATTTTCTTCTAAAATTTTAACGTTTTCATTTTGCTTTTATAATTCCTAATTATTTTGCTCAATTTATTTTTAAACAGTAGAGTTGGAAGAAGAATCCATAAAATCTTCTGGTTTTAAATCTTGAAATGAATTCAAATTTGTGTTCATTTGCATATTGTTTATGTGTTTATTTGGTGTAGCTTCAAAAATTCCATCTAGTAGATCTACAGATAAATTGGAAGTTTTATTATTATTACCATAATTATTTTTCGACTCACTTTTATTAAAATTTTTCGATTCAGTTTTGCCTAAAATTTTAGAACTTGCAAAAAATTACTAATTGGGTCTTTTTTCCACTGTATCTATTTCATCTTCACTAATAATTGTATTTAGACCTTTTATATAATTTTTGTCTTAAGGGTTTCTGTATTTGAATTTTAGCCCTTATTATTTGTCTTATATAAGTTCTTACTAGTGGGCTATTATAAGGTCCTCTTCACTTGCATCTGAGTTTTAAGTTTCATAGTCATGTAGCTTAGTTTATAAGGATAAACTGCTTTTTCTTTAATTTTTAGTATATTACTTATTTTAATTTTAATTTAAATTTTTTTGTTTTTTCATTAAATTTAGTTAAATTTAATTGAATTGCTGTTCCTTCCATTGGTAAAAGAAAGTTAAGTAGTCTAAATATTGATCATAAGAACCAGTCGCCTGGGATAAGATTTGCAGAACATCTTAATGAATCAGTTAATTTTCACACCAAATAAAATTTGTTCTTTTTAAATTTATTTCCAGATTTTCAGCTTCCTTTTCTAATGAGTTAAGATATTATTGCTCGTTCATTTCCAAAATTCTTCCCATTTTTTTGCACAATTTTATAAAATTCTTAATTATTTCCTGGTTTTGTTGTTCTAATTGTTCGCATTTATTTTCTAAAAGTTATTTGTATTAATTTTGAATTATTTTTTCCTGTTCACTAGTGATTAAATTAATTTTTTGGCTTAAATTTTGTATCTACTTGTGGTAGAGGCTTTTTTATTTTATTTATTGTTATAAAGTGCTTATATAATTTTTATACAGATTTTTTTTTGAAATTCTTTGAGGCTGCTTTTGCATTGATAAATTTGAATAATTTTAATATTTTTTATTTACTTTAAAAGCTATATGTATTTAAGATGTATTTATTTAAAAATATTTTTATTTTTTTTTATTTTTTATTTTTTTATCATATAAATTTTTTTTTAATGAGTGAGGTATAATAATAAACAAACTTTCATTTATTTTCGAATTAGTTGAATTATAAACCAATTAGTTATTAGAATAAATAAAATAATGCTAAATTATAATAATTTCATTTTTATGGTAAATGAATACCTTATAATAATGATTAAATATTCTATTTAATATGGTCGAAATTCATTATAAAAATTGAGTGATAAAATGTTATTTAATTATTTTAATGTTTAATTAATATAGGTAAAAATAAATTTTAATAATATTTGTGTTTTTTTGGAAATATGTATTTGTCTTTAATTAAATTCTTATTGTAAATTAAATAATTTAATTATACCATTATTCCATTAGTACTGCTTACTATTTTTATTTCCGTGTAATAGCTTAAATTTTTGGAAAAAGAATATTATTTAAAATTATGGCAAAAATATATATAATTATAGCTTGAATTTACTATAAATGTATGATTTACAAATAATTATTTTAAAATACTTATATGTAAATCTTTGATTATTTATATATGTTTTTTTTTAAATATTCAAAATTATCCATTTAATTATCAGTCTTAAAATATTATATATATATAAAATACTTTAAATTTAATATAAATTAATTTAAGGTTTAGCTAAACAGATATAATTATAATTTTTTTATATTTAATCAATCGTTTATCTATAAAAATAGCATATAAATATGAAGTAATTTAATTTTAACGCATTTCCTATTAAAATTTTTATATATAATTATACAAAAATATTTTTATATTGAATACTTTTACAAAATTTTATGATAAAGACAATAATGCATATCGAATATAACTATTTTATTTAAACAAAATAACAAGAAATTTTTCATAAAAAGTAATATTGAATATTTTAAATTTATATAAAAAATTTACTCTTATTATTAAATAGATAAATTAGATTATCTATTCTTTATATTTTATTTTTTTATAAAAAAAAAATCTTTTATATATATAGATTTAGTAAGTAATTTATATGTAATTTAAAAATCTTATCTTTTCATCATTTTATAAATTTAAAATTTTTATATGTGATTTGTTTATAGAGTGCAAATAAATGTTGTTTTATTATAATTAATATAATTTTTATAAAATATAAATAATTATTTTTTTTCTTTATAATTAGTTATATTAGAAATTAAACAGCATGAAAAAAAACTCTAAATTTTAGTTATTTATATTATAAAAAGAACAAACAAAAACTAAATCGAAAGGAGTCTTAAATATAAGTAAATAATTAGGGCAAATAAATAAAATAGAAAAATAAGATAAAAGTAGGTTTTTATGAAAATATTTGCGAAAAAGATGAATAATATAAGTATTATTATGGCGTTACTTTTATTTTTACTAGGTTAACTAGGAAATGCTGGATAGATTTATTTTTGGGACATGAGTATAAATTATGATTATTAAGGTGACCCATAAACTTATAATTTTAAGGTAAAATTGGAGTCAGGATTAGGAGCCTCTGATTTTTTTAAAATTTAAATGCCTGTGACCATCGGGGCTTTTGGCGATGTAAGTGCCAGTTTATATAATTTAGAAAATGACAGACTTATTTAAAAAAATGTAGCAGCTGATAGTAATTCGGCTGGCTAGGTTTATTATTTTAGTTTTGGGAAAAAAATAGAAAAGGAAAATTGGCTGTTATTACAAATTAGCAGTGTTACTAGCGCAGCTAGTGGTAAAGAAATAGTTGTTATAAATATACCATTTTTTATTTTGATAGTCTATAAATTAAAAAAAATATAATACTATTTGATGTGATAATAGAAAAATCGATTATTTTTTTATTTTTCACGTTATTTTTAAAGTTTTATTAAATTAACATATGTTTATTTTATTTATAAATTAAAAGGTATATACGATGAACCAATTCAGTTATTCACATAATCCAGTGTTACATCGAATACAATAATATATGACCAAAATAGAGCATTAAGTATTTTAAATATCTACCCTAACATAGCAGCAGATACTGCAACTGTTTCTGTTGTATATGATACAACTTTGGATTATAATCTACCTTTATAAAATTATTTTATAAATATATAAATTACTCCTACTATAGATATGGAAGAAGGAGCTAGTATAAGTGTTAAAATATATGACCACGGTAAAAAAAAAAAAATGAAAATTAATAATAAATTAAATGAGCTTATTTAAATTTATAATATTAAAATTTAATTTTTATGTATCAAATTTAGGGGCAGGAGATGGAAATGATGTAGATTTTATTTTTACTGGATAATGTTATTCTTATAGTGATGGAACTTACTAGGCTGTTAAAGGCACTTGTAAAATAAGTGATGATAATTAATCTTTTGTTTTTAAAAATTAAAAAGGATATTTGGCCGGAGAAACATTTGTTTTAAAAGTAAAAGTCAAAAATCCAGAATTTATTAGCACAAGAGGAATTGTAGTAACTATTTTTAGTCCTTTTGATGGTAAGCCTATAGAAAAAGGAAGTTAGACCGGAGTTTTAGAAGTTTCTGCTATTGATTTAACGGCAGGTGAAAAAAAATAAAAAAAAATAGAATAATATAATATAATTTTTAAAAATGTTATTCTACCTTAATAAATAAATTTATTTAAATATATTGTTTATAAATTTTGGTATATATTTTAAATTATAAAATATATTTTAAAGGGAAAATAAAGTATTATTGGGGAATATCTACGTCTATCGCTTCTAGTAGTATTGGGACTATTCCACTAGTACCTTTTAAAGCTGCAAGCGGCGGATAATTAGGGCCTTTGAATTCGATTACAATTGGATTTTTCACGTAAGTTTAAATTCCCTAAGGTTTAGAGTTCATAGTAAAAATTAACATAGAAGCTACTGGAGTTATGGAAGGGAGTTTTTTAACAAATTTACCAGCTTATGATAATGAAGAAGTTAGATGTGAATATACTAGTCCTTATATTATTTGTTATAATGTGGGATCTTTAGTTTATGAGTAAAATAAATGATAAACTTATTATAATAAATTCAAATAAATTTTAGGAGAAAAATTTAGTATAATCAAAATTATAAAAGTTTTAAATTTAAACTTTTTTTAAATTATTCGAATTTAGCGATTTGGAGTATTATGTGGCGGTGAAGGCTTTTTATTCTGATAGTGCTAGTGACCCAACTGATTTCGGGTAAATTGTGATTGAGTCTGTTAATTATGACGAAGATGGGGCCGAAATTGCTGGAATGTCTTTGGTTAATAGTTTGGCCGGAAGTGCAGTTGTTTTACAATAAAATACCGAATATTTAGATACAGCTGGTTGGCATGATAGAACATAATTTGGGTAAAAATGACGATTTTTATTAATTTTAATTTTTTTTATTATTTATTATTTTATCTATTTATTTGCCAGATTTGGAACTACTTAAGTTTTGACATATTTTGATGACAACACTTTGAGTGCAACGCCTAATGCTGTGGAAAATATAATGAGTGACAGTTAAAATGCCAGAAATAAAGTTGGTATTTTCCCAAGAGATTCTTTAGAAGAAGATTAACAGATTTTATTTTTTTTAAAAGTCAATACAGCAGACATGGGTGAGAAATAATTATTTTAAAAAATTATTATACATAAATATAAAAAAATTAATAGAATTAAATATAAAATTATTTGTTTCTTTTTTAATAATTTAATTTTAAAAGGATCTAATGGAGCTGCTGAAGTTTCAAGAATGGAAGTTTTATTTAACAGTGAAGTTATTACAGTTGAAGAAGATTATAAAGATTTGGGAATAGATTACGCATCTTACTATTATGACTCTGAAAATGCTATTTATGAATGGAATTTGGATGGATTTACTTGCTTTTTTAACAGTTAATGTGTTTAGTATAGTAAAACTAACACAATTGATAACACTATTTTATACGAAGATGAGTCTACTTTAACTAAGCCTTATGGGATTGTTAATTTTGAGTGTGGAGTTTACGCAGTAAATTATGTTTTCATTATTATTTTTAAAATATAGAAAATATAAATTCTTATTAATTTAATTAAAAAATAAAATAAATTAATTTTTAAAATAGACAACTGGGAACGCTATGAATACATATTGCGATAATTTTAAAGGTTATGGGACTACAGTAGAAGATGCCGGAGTTTTTGCTATTAGACACGTAAGTTTTGCAAGTGATTTCCACTCTAATATTTATCCAGACCAAAAATTATTAGATTTTGTTATTGCTTTCAGTTCTGCTACTTACAGTGGTAGTTCTTTGGGAACTTACTCTCTTTAGTCCGCCCAGTTAATTAATGCATATACTTTAGAATCCTCATACTTGGAAAATATTAAAGTTAGTTATGTTAATTTTTATGGACATGCTAGTAATATTAATGAAGGCCAATAAATTCCTATGATGTTAAGAATTGCAGGAAATATATTGAAAGAAGAACATGATGTATTTTTATATTTATAAGCTATTAATTAAATTTAAAATTATTTTAATTAATTTGAATTATAATATATATATATAAATATATAGGATAGTGCAACAATTATGGGAGTTTTTGTTGATATAAATGTAGATGCATCCACTTTTTATGAAGATGAGAATGTAATATGAATATTTTAAATATAATAATCATTTAAAATTTTTGTTTTAATAAATTAATATATAATTTATAAAGGATAAATCAGATTACAGCATCGGTTGTTCTACTGGTTCTTGTAAATACTACGGTAATATTAATGTAGACCACTACTCTACAGATGCGTGGGTGACCAATAAAATGGCAATAATTAAAGATTTACCAGATATAGAGAATGATTTCGATATTTTGATTCCCTTTTAAAGTACAGCAGCTAATACTTACCCTCACAGCGTATATGTTGGATTTTTCGACGAAAATTATACTGCAAATGATGATGTTACCAATAAATTAAGAACAATTTCTGTTTACAGAGTATACGGGCCTACAGTTGATGGACTAATCACTGAACCATTAGAAGTTATAAATGGACTGACTTTGAATGCTGATACAACTTTGGATTTCACTGCAAATTGGGTAGAAACTGGTAAATATATTGAATTTGAAAAAAAAGATTAAAGAATATAAAATTAGTGAAAATAATATATCAAATTCATTATTTAATTTTTAATTTTTTTAGGAGGTGATTCTTTTAATTATTAACTAGAGGTAAATAAAATTTACCCTGAGGGGAGCGATGATATTTTAGTATAATCGAATGGTTCTTCGGTGACAAATAGTGCTGGAAAGGTAATTTTAGGATAGGAAACGATGTGGGGAGGTGGGATAACAGTAACTTCAATGTATTATGACATTTTTACTTTTGCCAGTGTGGAGTTTTTTGGCTATGAATAAAAGTGTACCACCTTTTCTTATGTCAAAAATGGAGGCGCAGCTATTTTAGATGGAAAACATATATATGTTGCTTTTTGTCCTATTGACAACGAAATTGATATTCCTTCTAACGATGCCGATATAATGATTTTTAGTCCCGATTTTCCGGAAAATTTTGTGGAAAATTATCCTTTGGATGTTGTTTTTAATTATGCTATGTCTGATAATACAGGAAAAATTATAGCTTATACGAAGGAAGCTTAGATAGTACCTTCTATTACTAGGGAGTGTATTTCTGAGGAATTTATTAATACTATATATAGTGACACGACTGGTATAATATAAATATTTTATTATTTTAAAGGTTTTATTAATATAAATTATCATAATATTCAAAGGTAAATAAGAAATTTAGATTCCCATAACTTTTCCATCTAATTTTTAGTTCGATGGAGACAGTTTAATAGGATTTTCTGAGATAAAGATAACCGTTACCTTTTCTGCTTCTGTTTCTGGGATAACTTTCGGCACAACTTGTTAATTATTAACTTTAGACTAAAATATTTACACATGTACATTGACAACAGATAGCAGTACTTATCTGGAATACAAAATTTCAATTGCAGCTGGAAATACAGACAAAATAATATAAGGCGATGAAATTTTGATTTAGTAGTATATTTCTACCGATAGTTCGACAGTGTCCCCGACAAGTGGTATATATAAACTTAGTTATAAATAAATATAGTTAATACAATAATTTTTTAATTAATATAATAATTTAATTAAATAATGGTTTATAGTTTTAAAAAATTTTAATTTTAATATTAATATTTTTGTATTTTGAAGGGTTAAGTTACAGCGTAGTAATTAATTTACCAACTTATGATGGGTCTAGCGAGAATATTTTGTTTGGAGACGATTATGAGGGGACGAACCCGGCTGTTTATTGCACAGCAGATTCTGGGAGTGTGGGGATTTCTGACGTTGCTTTGGAAACTGAAATGACAGTTGGCTCTTTGAAATTTTCTTTTTACGATAAAGAAGCAAGGGGAGAATTTTAGTTTAGTTTTTCTCCTTATTCTGATAGAGAAACCTTTTTTGCGGACAGTTATTTTGAAGTTAATTTTGGGTTTTTAAGCAATTTTAATGATGGGATGTACACTGATAATGGGTTTAGGTGTGTTGTATTTGAAAATGAAGAAGAAATTAGCTGGTAGTTTTTGGAAATCGATTTGAGTGATATGACATAGGTAAAAATTTATCCAAAAGAAGATATTTAAGAACCTGATTAGTATGTCTTTATTATGAAATGTTTTGGTAAATTAAATTAAATCAAATCGAAATAAATTAAATAAAATTATTCATTCAATATTTAAATTTATGATTAATTTATTGAGTTTAATTAACTTTGTATCATTTTTAGGAGGAGGAGTGCCTGATGGTTCAGTTTCTACTTAAATTAGCGCGATTTCAGTTGATGACTTAGATGGAAGTACAATAAATACATTAGCAACAATAAATAACATAGATTTTCCCAGTTATATAATCACAACACCAAAGGCCTTTGGAGTTAGTCCCACGGTTTCTAAAATTTTTTATACTTAGGGATTTGCCGCATTTTATACTTTTACTATAACTTCAGCAAATGATTTAGACTATAATTCCAAAATTTATGTAGAATTTTCCTTGGGTAATATAAATTTATAAAAAATTTTGAAATTTAAATTTAAAATTAATTAAAAAATGGAATAATTTACGATTAGGCTTAAATGACCATTTGAATAAATAATCAAATCCTGATTGTTATATTAGTTTAGCTGGTGCAACTGAGTATATTCAAACGAATTGTGAGTATAATGGAGAGAAATAATTAAAAATTGACTTTAATAAAGAAGTGACCGCAGGTACTGCCTTTTATTTAGACATTTTTGGCATTGAGTAGCCAATTTCAACTGATATTACAGTAAATTCTAACATCTGGATAGGCTTGGATGTCGATGATGACATTTATAATGGTAATTTAAATTTATTAATTTAAATTTATTATTAATTAAAAACTAAAATAAAAAAAAAACTTTAAGAATAAATTTATTTAATTTAATTACTAATTAAATAATCAGGACTGGACGAACATGGAACTGTTGTAGATATTGCTCCTATTACTGCATCTACAACAAGTATAGATATAAGTAATATTTTGCTGTCTACGAATTAAATTAGAGCAGATCACGATTTAAGCTTCGAAGTCACTTTGGTAAATAATGAGCTAAAATTAAATATTTATAAAAAAAAAATATTTAAAGATAAATTTTGCTAATTTTTTGGATTTAAAAACAATTTTTTTAAATAAAAAGCCCGCAGGAACCGTAGTAGCCTCGAATTCGTTATACATAGATTTTACTTCTTCGATTTCTTCGAATATTTACAGAGGACAGCAAATGACTTGCAATGTGGTAAACAGTGCCACAAGCTCGGATTTCATAAGCAGTTGCACTTTTATTTCGAAAAGCAGGTTGAAATTGGAACTCACAGCGGACGCAGCTAACAGCGGAGCCAGTCAAAATTACGTTGTTACAGTGGAGAATTTGCCAAGTCCTAGTTATTTGCCTAAAGGAATTGAAAATTAAATTAAATTTTTGGTTTTTACGGCAGATTATACTAGTAGTGATGATGCGGTCGTTTTGGCTAGTTATGAAAATTAGTATGAAGCTATCGGATATTAATTGAAAAACGGCTTGGAAGATTTGCAGTATGATTTTTATCAGTATGTTAGAGATAGTGAGGGATAGATTGAAGAAACGTTTTTGGGTAGGAATTTAATTTTATTTAGTTTAAAAAATAGAAATTAAATATTAATTTTTTGATATATATTGTATTGTATTTGATAATTGGTTTTTAAATAAAATAAATAAAATTAAAATTTAATTTAAGGAACTGGGGAAGCTGAAGTTTATATAGGATATTACAAAACACAGGGAAAATTAAGTACAGTATCAGGGGATAATTTTTCAGCTGATTTTAATTATAGCTTTGAAGGGGACTCTTTTGTATTTGATCCTTCAAAATTGAAAATTAAAACCGGAATGAATTATAATTAATTTAAAATAGGAGCTTAATAAACAACAGAGCCCGGTGTTTATATTTTAAAATCTAGCAAAAATTCTGGCGATCAATTCTCTGACTATATGGATTTGCCTCCCGTTAAAATAATTGTAAAAAACAACCCCTGTTTAATTTAACCAGCAGATTCTTCTTATACTATCCCCATAGGTGGGAAATCTTAGCCAATTGTTTTTGATTTTTACAACTGGTAAAATAAAATAAAATATTATTATATTATATTATATTATAATTGAAAATTAGAAATTAATTTTTTTTTTATCATTTTTATTTTTATAGTTTTCCAGTGGATGATTTATAGGTGACTGCTACTTTTAGCGACAGTTAAGCCTATTTAGATTCCGATTTTTCAAATACTTAAATTGACAGTACAAAATAGGATGAAAGGTTATTTTTCTTTGTTAAGGGTGATTCAACGATAGCTGACGGAACTGTTATTACTATGAGTTTTGTATTAAGTGGAACAAATTAAGATAGCTTTGTAACACCTGAGGACATAGATTTAGTATTTGTAGATGCAAATTCGGGTAAAAATATAAAAAATAAAGAAATAAAAATAAATAATGTATTTAAAAATTACTTAAAATGATGAAAAGAAATTAAATATTTAATTTATATAAAGACTCTTACAACTTTAATCCTTTGGCCACTAGTATATCTGGAACAGGTGATATTGTGGTTGATGGAAACGACGTAGCTTTAGAATTTTCTTGCGATTAGCCTGCTACAATTTACTGGGTAATAAATTTTCATAAAAAAAATATAATAAAACATCTAAAAATTGAATTTAAATAATAATTTTTTATTTTCAAAAAAGGCAATCGGCGTTAACCCAAGCTTAAATAGCCTTTCATTATCTTAAATAAAAGAAAAAGTTATTATTTATGACGAAAGTAGTATTTTAAGCAATTATACTGAGACAGAGGACTATTTTGAATGGAAAGTTTACGGATTTGATTATAGTACTAGTATGTTACCTGTATAAAAATTTTTTTATAACTTAAGATCTGATTCTACTTACGATATAATTTATTATTGCGAAAATTAAATGGGCCTTTTAAGTTAGGCTTCAAAATGTAAAAAAAAAATCATATTAATAAAAAAAAATAATACTTAACTAAATGCTATAAATCAATAAAAGTTTTTTTAAATTAGAAAATAAATATAAAATTAATTTTATTTAATATATTAAGTATTTATATAAATTTAAATTATATTTTAATAAAGCGAGTTTTGATATTGCAGATAACGGAGGCTATTTATTAAAAGTTATTATTTATACAGAATAATATTTAAGCTATAGTTAGGTCACTGACGTCGCCTGCGCTTTGAATTAGATTTTTTAAATTTCCGATTTTAGAGTTTTCACCGAAATTTCTAATATTTGTGGCGAACAATCGGCTTTAATGGGAGCGGGCGTAGAAGTTTCAGATAATTTTGTTAAAGATCAAGATGAAGAAGGATACCCTTACTATTTTTATATAATGCCAGGTAAAATAAATCTTAATTATAATTTAGAAAAAAAAAATATAAAAAAAGTTTATTATAATTAGAAAAAGATATAAATTTTAGCAATTTTAATTTTTTAGATAAATCTTTGGATAATGATAGTATTAATTTGGTTATTACCGAGTCAGTTTAATAATATGACTTTGATGAGACTATTATAAGTAAATTATAAAATTCTGATGGATTTCCTTCTATACTCGATATTTCATCTGAAAAGGATATAGACTCATAAATTCCTGAATTATAAATCGATTTAATTGAACAAAGATTAAATGCTTTGGTTATAAGTTTACATTTGGAAAATTTAAATGGTAAATAATATTTAAAATAATATAAAAAAAGCTAGTTTTCATATTTTATAATTTTAATATAATTTTTATATTTTAAATTAAAATAAACTAAATTAATTTATTTATTTAGGTTATATTTATGTTGGCGTTAAAGAGGGAGAGTTCAGTACTTTATAAAATGAATTACCGAGTTTATAAGATATAAGAGAAGGAAGATACGGAGAAAATAAGTACTTTAAAAATTTAATGGTTTAATTTGGAAATTAAGATTAGACTTTATAATTTGCATTTGGAAATTTGAAGGCTTCTACCGCTTATACTGTATTTTTTGCAGCTAGCAATGATGATACTACTTACTTGGCCAGCAGAAACGAAGTTAATTATTATGTTATAAATACTAAAGATAAAACTGAAGTTTATTATGCAAATGGTGAAATTTTATAGAGTATAGGAATTTATGTAATTGTTTTTATTTTGGGAGTTTTGTTTGTGTGAAGATTTTTTTATTAGTAGAGAAATTTTATATTGTTATAATGTTTTTTATTTTATATTTATTAATATATTATATTATAAGAGACATTAAATAGGTTATCATTTATATTTATAAAAATTATTCAGCATTTAGATAAATCTATGAATTACCATATATAAATGTAAAAATAATATTCATATACAACGTATTACTAATATTTTCTATATTTTATTGAAAATGTATTATATAACTTTTAATTATTATATATTTTTGTATAGTAATATAATGTGTAAAATTTTATTAATTTCAGTTTCTAGATTACATTTCGATATTTTCCCATTTTTTAATAAGTTAATTTATCGAAGAATTTACCTAGTATATGATAAAAATTATTTAGTAAAAATATCATTATTGCAAAATGAAAAATGTAAATTTTTAATTACTTATTAATTTGTAGAAGCAATCATCTTAATCTCTTCGAAATTGAAATTCTTAACTTCATTGATTAATTCCAACTATTTTAAATAAATTAATATATAAATGTATTATAATTTTATTTTTTTTATAAATTTGTTACTTATTTTTTATATCCATCTATTTGTTATTAGTAATATTCTATTTCTTTCGTAATTTTGGGAAATCTTTCTTTAACTTTTCTAACTTCTTATTCTAAGGGTTAAAGCTATGTTTAAATAGAAAAATTAATAAATAAATAAATAAAATAATGAAAATAAAATTATAATAAATATCCCTACTTTTTTTTATAATTCTTATTCTTTGTCTAATGATAAATTGTTTTCTCTTTTTAAATCGTGTAAATTTTACTTTGCTTCTTCTAAACCTTTTTCTAAGGATTCCTTTTGATCTTCCTATTTTTTTAAAAATTAATTAATATAACCAAGAATAATTAAAAATAATAATTTAAATGAATTTTTACAGCATCTGTGATTTTTTGTTAAAGATCTACTTTTGCAAAAACCATAGACTCTATTTCTTAAGTACAATATTAAACTCTGTCTTAATATACTTATATTTCTTTTTTATTGATATTATCTATTTATAGTTCTATCTTTCTAATATCATCTTTTTCCTTTTCCTTTACTCTTTCAGCCAAAACTGTTTCACTCATTTTATTCTAAAAAACGATAATTTAATAAATCAAAATGTATTTTTTGATATTTAATATTACTGATTAATATATAAATTTATGTATACTTATATTTTTTTTATCATTTATATTTATAATTAACATAAAATAATCAATTATTATTAAAATTACTTCGTTTTCGATTTGGGTCTTAACATCTTCTATTTATTATACTAAAATTCTTCTGTTTCTTTATTCGAGTTCTCTGTCTCCGGCTTAAGATTCGAGTAAAAATTCCAGTTCTGCTTTTTTGACTTGGGCTTGGCTGGCCTCATTTTTTGTGTTTAAAATTTTTTTTTTTAACTGTTCGTTTTCTTGATCGATTAAATTTTTTTCTTATTCGAATTTGGCTCCATCTTCTTCGTTTTCCTTTGAAAAATAATTTAGATTTTATAATAAAAAAAAATAAAAAAAATTTGTTTACTTTTAATTTTCTTTTTTCCAAAATTAATTGTTCTATTTCAAAGACTTTTTTTTTAAGATTTTTTAGTTTATCATCTTTTTGTTTTTATTTTTACTCTGCATACAAATTTTCTTTTTCTTCATCTCTTTTCATTATCTTTAAAATAGAATAAAATTCAATTAAATAATATAAATTTATATAAAATTTATTTATATTTTTACATTTATATCATTATTTTTTGCTCTTATTTCTTCGACAAGAATTTTTTACTTGGGTTCCAATTCCTCAATTGTGTGAATTTCATCATAATATTAAGTGTTAAATCTTAATTATTTTTCAGTATTGTCCGTTTCTTTTTCCTTCATAATTTCTCTGTTTTCATCTAACCTTGCTTTTATTTATTCAATGTCTTTTTTTAAATAGGCAATTTCTTTTTACCCTTCTGCATTTTGTTGTCTCAATTACTAAAAAAAAAAATAATTAGGAATTGTTACTTTTATATATTTATTTTAAATCATTTTAAAGTTGAACAAATTTAAATTTGATGTAATTACTTTTATAGTATCATTAAGGGTTTTTTCAGTGGCTTAATATAAATTTTTCATTGCTATAATATTTTCATTAATAGGTACTCCATCATTAAAAAACTTGAAAAAATGTGAGAAATTCTAAACTTCATCGGACTCTTTATCCTTTAAAATATATTTTTAATTAATAACAATAAATAAAGATATATTAATACTTTTTAAGAATTTTTTTTCAAATTTAAATTTTCTATATAATTTAAAATTAGCTTGTATTATATATACTATAGTAATATATTAAAAAAAAAGTGTAATTTAATTACTTTTAATAATTTCATTTCATATTCTAAAAGTTTGACTTCATCTTAAAGTCCTTTGATATATTGTTCCTCTATATTTTCGGCGTTTCTGGCTTTTTTAGTGGCATTTAATTCGTCGAGAATTCCGGGTTTTTTAGAGTTAACTAAAATACTTTTTGTTGTTTATCCCAGTTCTTTTCCCTCGTAAAGGTGGGACCTGTTTCCTTTTGCTGCTGTTTTAATTTTAAATATTATAAAATTATAAATGCTTTATTTATTTTATTATATGTTGTATTATTTATTTTTAGAAATCTTTTATAGTTTATATTTTTATTTATATTGCTTTAGTTTTATTTTATTATGATTTCTTCTTTTTTTATAAAAATTTTAAATTATTGCTATTGTAATTTACATTTTGGATTGGTAAAGTTTCTAGATCCTGCTAATGTGTTTGCTAATTTTAATAAAATTGTTGTTTATTATTGTTTCTTGAAATTATAGTACTATGTATAAATTATTATTTATTTTAATTTTACGGTTTTTGAAGGACATCGACTTTATTTTATTTGAAAATTTTTTAGTTTTATTTTTAGTAGATGAATTTTTTTTTGTATAATTGATTTTCAATCTAATTTATTTGTTTTTCAAGATAATTTGTTGTAGTTATATATTTAAATAAAAATTATTTAATTAATTATAAAGTTATAATTAAACAGAACGAAAATAATATTATTATTGAGTTATTGGAAAATATAAGATTGCTTTTATATACGAAAATTTTAAAAAATAGAATTTTATAATTTATATTATATGAATTTATTTTATTTATTGCTATAAAAGTTTGCAAATGATTAATTTACATTTTAATGAAACGTCATTATAATTATTATAAAAAAGAAAAATATACGATAATTATAAATTATCAATATATAGATATAAAATTTAAAATAATATTTAAATTTTTATCTTAGATCTTAAAAATTTATATTTATTAATCTAATAATTTAAATTGATTTTATAATATTTTTTTGACATTTATTTTATTAGACACAATCTTTTAATCGAAATGAAAAATTTTTTAAATAATTTAACATAAATGAAGTAAAACTTAAAAATGGGATTTTGAATTATTAAGTTTTTAATTAATGCGAAATCATAAACAGATAATTATAAAAAAAAAAGCTTTTTATTTAAATTTAAAGAAAAAGGTATAATAAATTTTTATTTTTGAATTATAAATTAATAATATGATATTTTTTAAATAGATAAAAATATAAAATTCTATAATTTAATTTTATTATAAACAATGAAATTTATTTTAGTACAATTTATTAAAACATCATTTTTCTTTTGTAAAATTTTCTTGTGCAATAATGTTATTTATATAGGATTTAATAATTTGATAAATTATTTGTTTAATTTAAAGATAAAAGTGATTTAAATAAGTTTAATTTACATAAATTTTTAAAGCTAAATAAAACAAAGTGTAAAATATTTTTAACTCAAAACTGTCTATTTTTTATTTCTTTCTTTTTAAAATTAATTTGATAGAATTAAAAAATATCAAAACTATACCGTTATCTATAAACTCATAATTAATATAGTAAATTATTTTAAATAATATTGTAAAAGACTAAATAAATTTAAAAATTAATTATGTCATTTATAATTTATAAAATTTCAGGTATGAATATATTTATTAATTATAAATTTTGTGTAATTTTTTAAAATAATTATTTTGTGAGCTTTTGATATGTTTATTAATTTTATATCATTACTTTTATTAAAAAAAACTAGCTTTAAATTCTTTTTTGATTTCTAAAAACTAGACAGTTTTAATTTTAATTAATATATAATTTTAAAATATAGGAAATAGTGTTATCGAATAATATTAAAATATTTTAGAATGTAAGACAAATATAATTAAAAAACTGTATTATATTAAATTTTTATCATCATTATATTAATATATTATAATATTTTACCATAGTTTTTAAATGCAATTTTTTATAGCAAAATTAATAAATAAAAAAATAAAAAAAATAAAAAAATAAAAATAAATAAATAATAATCTAATGTCTTAATACGAAATTTTAGCCTGGACGGCACTTATTTCATTTTGCGTTCAATTAGTTGGATTTATATTAGGATTTACAGTATGTAAAGGAAAAGGTAAATAAAAAAAAAATATAAACAAATATTTTTAAAAAATTTTCCTTAGATACTAAATATGTTTCTATTTTTTAAAAAGACAATAAATTTAAAAAAAAATAGAATATAAATAAAAATCTAAAAGAACATTAAATAAACGATAACATTTATAATATGAATAAAATATTTTTTATATATTAAATGCAATATTTGGCGACTTTAATAAACATAACAAAATAAAAGCTTTAAAGTTACAAAGGTTGTCTTATTATTAGATATTTTTTAGAATTTTTTTTGTTTTAATAATTGATATTATAAAAAAAGATAATAATAGTATTATTATATTTATTTTTCTATAAAAATGATATAATTAATTGGAAATTTAAGTTAATATTTTGATTATATAAAGGTGATTATTATTATGATTTGTTTGGAATGTGTGGGTTTTTGGGACAATTATTATTCGTAGTTTTATTTAAATGTTTGAATTATGATGGATTAAGTCCTTCTTAGATAATTGGAATTTGTTTTATTGCTATTTGGACAATTAGATTAGGCTCATTTTTAGTTTATAGAGTTAGAAAAATTTAAGGTGACAGCAGATTTGACGATAGAAAAAATGATTTCATAAGGTTTTTCTGGGCTTATTTCTTTTAATGGTTATGGAATTATATTTCTGCTTTGCCTGTTTTGTTTTTGCTATGTAGAGAGTAAGATTTATTTATTTTTAAAATTACAGTTTTTGTTTAAGTTTTATATTAATTTTTCTGATTATGGTTTTATAAATTGATTAGATATATTTTTTATAAAATTCACTAAAAAAAGTTAAAATAAGATACATTCGATTTAATTTTTGTTTTTTATTAAGAATTTTCTGAAATAATAAAATAATAGTTCATTGAATTAAATATGAGTAATTAAATCAACAAATTTTTGTTTTAGTGATGCTTTTTTATATTTAATTTTCTATTGTTATATAATAATATACTTCTAAGCTACAAATGTGTTGTATTATTAATTTTAAATATCTATAATAATTTATATTTTTTATAATTAGAAAAGATGATGTAGAAGATTTTGGAAGTCCATTTGAAATAATTGGAATAATAGGATATGTTTTCGGACTGGGCTTGGAAACAATAGCCGACTTTTAAAAATTATTTTTTAAATTAGATGAAAGAAATAAAGGGAAATTTATAGACTAAGGTTTATGGAGTTATTCTAGACACCCTAATTATTTGGGCGAATTTACACTTTGGGTAGCTATTTTTATATTTTGTGTGCCTAATTTGGAAGGGTTTGAATTTTTTTCTGCTTTGTCTCCTATTTTTATCATTGTGTTAATTTCATTTATTAGTGGAATTCCTTTGTAAGAAGAACAAGCAGACAAAAGATGGGGAACTTTACCCGAATTTTAATTATATAAGAAAAGAACTTGGGTTTTGTTTTTGAAACCTTCTTGTTTAAATAATTGACTATCTAATAATTAAGACTATTAGTACTTAAATAGTTAATAAAATAATAAAAGTAAGCAAAATATAATATATAAATAAAAAGATCTAGAATATTCAAATTATGAAGAGTTGAAAAAAGAATAATTACTTTATAAGTGAATTTTAGCTAAAAAAAATAAAATGTCTCTATATTCTAACTATTTATAATATTTATAATAAATGTATAAACTTCTCTTTAATGAAATTTTATAAAAGTATAAATATTTAAAATTTTCACATATATATCTATGAAATTATAATTATTATATATTTAAAATAAATTTGTAATATAATTGGTAATAAAAGTTAAATTAAATTTAAACAGGGATAATTATTTAATTAGACAGATAAATTTAATATTTTCTAATTAAAAATTTAAATTATATTTGTGATATTATAATCAAGACATTTTTTAATTAGACTGATAAAATGAGCACATTATAAAAATTTGTGTAATAAAATTTCAATGATTTTTACAGTATTAAATCTTAACAGATCAGACTTTTATTAATACTATGATAATATAGATACTTTTAATTTTTGTGAATTATAAATAATTTTATAAAAATAAATTAGAAAAATAAAATAAAAAAGTAAACTATTAAAAATAAAAATAAAAAAGTATAAATTATAAACTTTGAAAATGTATTTAGCAACAGCTTTATCTTCTTTACTTGTGTAATTTTTTGGATTTATAATGTGTGTTACACTTTTTCCAGGTAAAGGCGATAAATACTACGACTTATTTGGAAGCGTCGGATTTTACGCTTAAATGATAACAGTGTATATTTTAAAGCAATTTAAAGACCCAGCTGATTTATCAGAAAAAGAATCGATTTTGATGCTATGTATTATTGTATGGACTATGAGATTAGGCTCTTTTTTAGTTATAAGGGCCCACACTTTTAATGGAGACAAGAGATTTGACAAAATTAAGTATAATTTGCCTTATTTCGCTTTTATGTTTTTTTTGCAGTTTTTTTGGAATTATATATGTGTTTTACCTTCATTGATTGTTTTTACTAAAAAGTAAAAAATAAATATTTATTTATTTGATAATTTAAATAGAGATAATATTTTATTTATGAATAAATTATGTTTTTAAAATTCTATTTTATGTTTTGAGTTTTTAAAAAATATATTAATTAATTTTTTTTAATTTTATGATAGTAATGAATAAATGAGTAGTGTTTTGGATTATTTAGGAATATTCACTTATATGGCAGGGTTAATTATTGAAAGTATGGCTGACTATTAGAAATTCAAGTTCAAATTGTAAAAAGAAAACGAAGGAAAGTTTATTTCTAGCGGACTATGGTCGAGGTGCAGACACCCTAATTATTTAGGCGAATTTATGGTTTGGATAGGGCTCTATGTGGCCAGTGTAAGCAGTTATACTAATATTTATGAGCATTTGGCTATTTTTTCTCCAATTTTCATAGTTTTTTTGATTTGGCAGGTTTCTGGAATTAAGATTTTGGAGAGAAATGCAGATAAGAAATGGGGAAAAAATTCTGCTTATTAGTAATATAAAGAAAAAACAGGAATAATATTGTTTAAATTTTGATTTTTTTATTTAGGTTTATTCTATTTTTGCTATAAATTAATTATTATATTATATATTAATTAGATTTTAATTGTTGTAAATTTTAATTTATTCAGTCATAAAGATAATCTTGGTATTTAAATATTTATTTCTTTAGCCTATTATTATTTTTTTTACAAATCCAAAAATTAAATTTCAATCTTATAATTTATGAGGATATAAAAAATCATTTATTAAAATGAAATTTTTATTTGAGAATTAAAATATTAAAAAAAAAAAAAAAATAATAAAAAAAAAATAATAAATTATAAATATGTACTTATCTATTTTTCTTTCTTCATTGATAATTTAAATAATAGGTTATATTTTAAGTATAACTATATTTTTCGGAAGGGCAGATTTAATTTTCGATTTATTCACTGCCTTGGGTTTTCTAAGTGAAATTACTTGCATTTTTATGTTTAAAGAACAAGAAAACACTTAATTTAGTAGTAAATAAGTTATTTTACTAATATGTATTTTGGTATGGGTAATAAGATTGGGAGGACACTTAGTTTATAGAATTTACTTATTTAAATAAGATAATAGGTTTAAATTAATTAGAAATGACAAAATGTAATTAGCTCTAATGTTTGGATTTCAGATTCCTTTTAATTTTATAAGTATTTTGCCTGCGATTATAGTTTTTACTAAAAAGTAAATATAAATATTTATATTAAAAATAACTTAATACAATTATTAAATATAAGTGTTGAGGTTTATAAAAATTTATATTGAACTTATAAAATTAAGTTAAATGAAAAATTTTTAATTTACCTAAATTTTTATTTATTTTAGGGACCCGTAATTTGGCAGTTTTATCGATTATTTAGGAATAATTTTGTTTTTATGTGGATTTTTTTTGGAAAGTATAGCCGATTACTAGAAATTACAGTTTAAAATAAATTAAAAAAATAAAGGAAAATTTATTTAGAGTGGGCTTTGGTCTAGAAACAGACACCCAAATTATTTGGGAGAGTTTATGATTTAATTCAGTTTTTACTTAATCTCATTTAGCAGCTTTAACGGTTTTTTACAGTATTTCAGTATTTTATGTCCAATCTTAATTGTTTATATTATATGGGAAACATCTGGAGTTAATGTGCTTGAATAATAAGCGGAAGAAAGATGGGGAGAAAAAAAAGAATATTAATTATATAAGTAAAAGTCCGGAATAATATTTTTTAAAACGAATTTAAAATGACCTTATAAGAAATGATATATTTTCTATAAATTTAAATTTAATATATATAATAACAATTTTTTTTTAAATAATAACACCTTTTTATAAAAGAAATAATTTATCTATAATTTTTTTTTATATTTCATATTAGAATTATGATGTAATATATAAAATCTTATTATAAATTATTTTATTAATTAAAAATTTTTCTTACCTAGAAATTATATAAAGTATTAGAATATTATAAATTTAAATAAAAATGACAGAATAAAGTATAATGTAATGTAAAAAAGAAGGTCATTAGAATTTTAAATTAATATAATTAAATATGAGCTCAGATACAATAGAAAACCTTTTTAGTTGTCAAGCTTGCATTCGCTAAGAGTATCTAAATAAAGAAGAAAATATATAAAAAAAATAAATAAAGTTATTTATTGATTAAATATCAAATAATTAAATTTTAAGTGAAAATATTTTTTAATGGCCTCCTATTCAAAATGAAAATCATTAAAAAATTTATTAAAATTTCTAAAAATTTATCAAAGAATTTGGATTCGAAAGTGAAAATATTTTTAATTTTTTTAAAAAAGATATAGATGATTTTTATTTAGACTTGTTATAAAAGATTTAAAAAGATATTGAGAGTTAAAAAAAGAAAACAATTATTTGGTTTAAAAATTTATGTAAGAGTTAATTTTAGAATTTTAAATAAGACTCTTAAATAAATAGAATAAATAAAATATTGGAACAATTTGAATTTAAAAGTTTTAGAGATAAATTTAAAGAATTTGAGTAGAAAAAAATAGATATTGATTAGTTTTTTGAATTTAAATAATAATAAAACGTTAATGTATATAATAACGATAAAATTTACGATTCCTTAAAAAGAGAGCAAGAAAAAATAGCAAAATTAAAATATGAATTAAAAAAAGAATTAGAAAAGTAAGAAGATTAAGTATTTTTTTTCCGAAAACAAAGTATTGACGCTTATATAATGGCAAAGAAATAATAAAAATAATAACAAGAGCCAATAAAATATTTAAATTTTTACAAATCTGATTTTAATGTAAAATATAATAAAGGAGATTATTATGTGGATAATGAGAAAAAAGCGATTAAATTTAGGACTATTTAAAAATGGACATTTATTTATTCTGAAAATTTGAATAGAGAAAAAGGGTACCATTTAAGATTTAAAATGGACACAAAAAATAATATAAAAGGCATAAAGCTGTCATTTTCATTAACGAGTGGAAATTAAAAAAATTAAAAAGATTTGGAAACAGATTATTTTATCAGAATGGCTAATATTCATTGTTATTATAACAAAAAAGGTGGAGGAAAACTTTTTATGTAGGGCAAACATTTTTTTGATTTTTTCAAAGACAACTAAACTATAATTAATGTTGTTTTTGATATATAAAAAGGTTTTATGGAAATTTATGATGATGATAAAAATTCGTATTATAGGCTGAATTTCGAAAATAATGATAATATATATGATTTTGAGGAATGGATACTAGGAATAAAATATAATTATTTAGTGTCTGATTAATAAGATGTTGATATTTAGTTTATTGATTGATTTTAATGATTTATAAAATTTAAAAATTATAGTAATTATATAAGAATTAGTAATATTCAATATAAAATTATTTGAATTAATTAATTATTAAATTTAAATTTAAATATATATATAAATAATTTGTGCAGTACAATAAATGGAATTGACTAGCTTAAATTGTTTAATATCAATTTTATTATTTTAATTACTTTGTTTATTTTTATTGTTATTATTAAATTTATTAGTTTTTGAAATATTCGTTAAATAGACTTTATTCGTAGGATTTTTAAGATTTATGTTATTAAATTTGTTACTAATATTGTTAGGGTGTTAAGTCATTAGTCGAAAGAGAAGATTATTTTTTAGCAAATTATTGCGTTTAAACTGGTTATTATGAATTATCTTATATTTTTTAAAATGAAAATAGTTAATTTTAAGAGTTTTCAAAATTTTAGGTTTAATATTTCGAGTCAAGAATTTGCTAAAAAGTAATTTCTGATTACTATTATTAAAATAATTTTTACTAATCCTGATTTTAAAAAGGCGAAAGTTTATTTTAGTTTAAATTTTTATTAAAATTAATTTGATTTTAATAATCATCTTCTTCTTCTTCACAATTAGTGTTAGAATTGATTTAATTTTACAAATAATAAATAATATCAGAATAAGGTTTTTAAGTATTTTATTTTGAATTTTAATTTTAATTTTGAATTTAAAGACTAAAATTGCTGACATTTAGTTTGTTTTTGGAGCTTAAATTGTTCGGACTTTTCCTGTTTAATTTAAAATTCGAACTAGAAGGGTGATAGGTTTACTATCTTTAAAGAGTTTATTATTATTGTTATTATATAAAATTTTCTTATAAAGTTTGAGATTACTGTTATTTGTAATAAGTGATATTATTATCTGATTTTTCTAATTTTTCCTTTGATTTGTCGTTTTCAAGCTGGAAAATTTTTTGCAGATTTCTGTGGGATTTCGGGTTTTAGTTAGGATAATTTTTGTTTATAGGGTTGTTATTTATGAATTTTTGCGGGATATTTTGGACTGAATATTAGGGATTTGAGGGTTTTTTGTATGTTTGATTTGGGAGGTCTTTTGTACTTGAGGAAATTATGTTTTGTTCTTGTTTTTGAAGGTTGTTAGATTTGTTTCTTTTTAAGATTAAAGGACTTTATTCAGTTTTTATGGGGTAATGGTTTTATAGGTTGTTATTAATATTGCTAAAATTATTATTATTATTGTAAAAAGAGTAGCTCTGCTAAATTTATTGCTATTTCTATAATAAGGTTTGTTGTTCATTGGTTTAGCTTTAATTTTAAAGAAGATTGTTGTTGTTATTTTTGTATCTTTAGAATTGTATTTAGGGAGAGGATTTATTTTTTTGGAAATAAGTATTTTTCTCATTTTCATTTTCGTCATCTTGCTCTCCTTAGCCCAAAGTTTAAGTTTTGTAATATTATGTGGTATTTTTATTGTTTAAATTTGAACCAGTGTTACTATTTTTATGACCTACTTGTGTTGTATAATTGACAGTTGAACTAAGACTTTGTTAATTTTTAGTAAAAATTTTGATTTGAGAGTTGGAGTTATTTTTAAAGGCCTATGATTAAAAATATGATTATAATTATTAATAAATTTAGGTAAAAAAATAAAATTAATGTATTTTTATCATTATTAAATATATTAATTTATATTAAGAAAAAATAAGGTTTACATTTTTTTGTTCTTTCAAATTATCATTATTATTATTAAAGATATTTATGTTGGAGTTTTTAGAATTTTCCTGGAGATTATTGCTGGTAGATTTATAGAAATAAGTTGGTTCATTAGCAGAGTTTTTTTATGATGCAGTTTTAAGTTTACTTTAATTATTTTTACTGTTATTTTAGCTAGAAGGAGTGATTTATTCTGTTTTTTTTTTACTATTATTTACTCTAATTTTCGATTTTTAAAGTAGATCTTGACTTTTAGAGAGGTTTTTTTAGTTTTTTAGAGAGTTTGCACTATTTATTTCATTTTTTTTACTGTTTTTATTATTATTATTGTTATTACTATTATTATTACCTGAATTATTTTTGGAGTGAATGAGATTTTTTTAGAGGTTTTTTTTTAAATGGGTACTTGAATTGGTGCTTGAATGGTTTTGATTTTAGATTTGAGATGTCGATTGTTTTTATTTTTGAAGCGTTTTAAGAGCGTTTTCAATTTTTTGAATTTGTGATTCTTATTTTTATTAATTATTTGTTTAATTTTCATTTTGGATTTTACCTTATTGTTGATAAAATATGGTTTTTAATTAAGTGGAATGGCTTTTAGAATTTTATGAATTTGCAGTAGTACTTGCAGAAAATTGATCATTAATTTCTGCCAGGCTGAAACTATAAACATTATTTATTATTGAATTAAATAATAATGCATTTAATTTATATATTTATTAATTAATTTTCCTAATAATTTTTATGATTTATATAATTATTTTTAATTTACTGTTCAGTTGGGTTAAACTATGTGCTAAGAATTTTATTTTTTTCCAGTCTATGCTAAGAAAATGGTGAATTATTACTTTGACTAGTATTTATATTTTAATAATTTGTATTATAGTTGTTTGAAAATTGGTTTCCAAATTGTTAAGATTGTGATTTTAAGTTATTATAAGGGGTTTAAGATTAAGACTTACCATTAATTTTCATATTTATTTTATTATTTTATATATTAGGAGACTAACTTATAAAATTATTATGTTAGTTATTTAACTGGGCTTAGATTTGCTTTATTTATTATTAAGTTTAGAATTTTGCTAAATTAGTATTTGGAGGTATTTAATTTATAGGCAAATTTTGGTTTATTTCCTATAATATTATAATTAAAAAATTGGCTTTAAGTTTTATATTTTAATAGGATAAAATAATTTTTATTATAATAAATATAATTTTACTTATAAGTTTTTTTATTGAAGATGTATTTGGTACTGTTATTTTAATTTGTACTAATTTTTATAGATTATTTTTTATTAAAGCTCGTGTCTAAATTATGAAAAAATATTAATTGTAAGAAATTAATATTTTAATTAATTATGTAATTTATATAGATTTTTTAAAATATTTACTCTTTTTATTCCAATATAAGCAATTATTAATTTAATTCATTATTTTTTTCTTACAATTCCTTTAATTATTATAAAATATCAGGATTTTATATTTTAAAAGTATTTATCAATTATTTTTATTCTACAACTTAACCATTTAAATTTTAAAAAGTTCTATTTTTAATTTTTTGGATAAGTTTATTTTAGTTGCTTTATAATTTTTGTTCTTATTTTTTAGATTCAAAAATTTATAGTTGCTTAACAATTTAATTTAATTAAGACTAATATTCCTATATTTCTTATATGATTTATGATTTTCTTTTATTAGTTTCACTAATTTTTACTTTTTTTTCTAAATTTGTTAATAAAATATAAATTTAATTATAAAATTAAATTTTTTTAATTTTTTAATTACTTTTAAGCTTATTATTTAACTTTTAAACGGCTAACTAGTTTTTTATCGATTATTGACTTAAAAAATTTTGAAAATTTTAAATTTCTATTTCTTGAAATTCTAAAAGGCTTGTTTACTGAATTAAATCATTTTTTAATGTGTTTAATTCTTCTTTATTAATCAATTAATTATTGTTTTCTTTTTATGGGAAAATAGTAGTTTAATTTTTTTACTTTTGATTTAAATTATTTGGTAATATTTTTAAACTGTTTTTTTATAATGAAGTCTTTTAATTTGGATTTGCTTCCTAATTTTCGGGTAAATTTTAATTTGGATTTTGTTTTTTAAAAAAAAATGGCATTTTATTTGTATCTTGGTTGATAAGAGCAGCTTAAATTGTAATTTAAAATTTTTAATTTAAATTTCATAAATTATTAAAAAATTTAAAGATAAATAAATTTTAATAATTTACATTTGGTTTGATTCATAAGAAAATTTGTGCTGTTTTAATTATTATTTATTTAATTCGATTCTCTGCTTTTACTTTTACTCCTATATTTTATTTTATTTTTATTTATTTAAGGGGTAAGAGAATACTGCACCTATTGTTTATTTAAATTAGGATTTTAATTATTATAATTTTTAAATGAATTTTTCGATTTAATTGCTTCTATGTTGTTATTGATTATATTGTTGACATTAATTTTTTAGAAATTTATATTATAAGTTAATAGACCTATTTTTTCGTTATCTTAGTTAATAATCATTTTTTTAACATTATTTTAATTTTGTTTTTTATTCAGTTCTATTTCAGAAGTTCCTAGCTTTTATTTTAAATTTATATTTTAACAATATCAAAACAAAAATTAGGGAAATTCATTATATTTACTAAATATTTTTTGCCATTTCCTTCATGATATAAATAAAATTAGATGGAGTTTTAGTTTGAGTTTTGGATTTAAAATACCTTTTTAATTAATTATTTAAATTAAAAATGCAAAGTTTTTATAAATGAATTATAATATTAGTGATAATTAATGTATGAATATTTTTTATGTAATTTATATTTTATAAATTTATAGAAATTTACATCATTGTATATCGCATTGTAAGGGTCTCTGAATTATGTTTATTAATTTTGAAAATTATTTTGTGAATTTTGTAATGAAAATGAAGGGCTAAAATTTTTATAATTGGTAATTATTTCTGTGGACACAATTTGTAAAGTTATATTTTAAGATTTTTATTCTAACATAGTTTTTATATTGTTTTTTATTTTATTAAATTCTCATTTAATATTTAAAAATTGAAGAAATTATTAGATTAATTTCATATTAATATTAATTAATTATATTTTTTTCTTACCTGATAAATTAAATAATCCTTAATTTTTAAAATAAATTAATAAAAAAAATGGCAGAAGAAAGTACAATGTAATGCAAATAACCAGGTCACTAAAACCAAAAATATTTGTTTCTTAACATGAGCTCTGAGAATAAAGAAAGCCTTTTCATATGTCCCATTTGCATATAGCAAAAATATCTTGAATTAGAAGAAATTAGTTAAAAAAAACAAAAAACTTTGTTAATTGTCTAATTATAAAATGATTAAAAAAGTGAAAAAGTAGTTGGCTGGCCTCCTATATAAAAAGAAGATCACATAAAAATTTATTAAAATCACTAAAATTTTGAAAAAGAATTTGGGTTAGAAAATGAATCGGTATTAAAATTTTTTATAAAAAAAATTAATGATTTTTATGGAAATTTGTAAAATGAAGTTTTATAAGAAATTTAGAATTAAAAAAAAAACACAATTATTTGGCTCGAAAATTATTTTAATAATGAATTTTAAAATTTTTAAGCAGATTTTGGATATAAAAATATGAAAGAAATAATTTAATAATTTGATATAAAGAGCTTTAAAGAAAAATTTTAAGAATTTGAATAGAAAAAATTAGATATAGAAAAGTTATTTGAATACAAATAACAATAAAATTTTAATATTTTTAATAATGAAAAAATTTTTAACTCCCTCTAAAGCTAGTACGAAAAAGTGGAAAAACTAAAATAAGAGCTAGAAAAAGAATTTACCACTATAAACGAATCACTAGACCCTTTTAAAAAATATTCACCAAAAATAAAGGCCAAAACATAACAATAATAATAACAACCATAAAAATAATTAAAACTCTACAAATCAGATTATAATTAAAAAAATAATAAAGGTAATTTCGAAATCGATAATGAAGCACGAACAATAAAATTTAAAAATAATTATTGGGCATGTATTTACTCTGAAAATTTGGAGCGAGAAAAAGACTACCATTTAAGGTTCACAATGGATACAAAAAACTACCAAAAAAATATTAAATTGGCATTTTCGTTAACAAGTGGAGACTAAAAAAATTCAAAACATTTAGAAAGAGATCATTATGTCGGAGTATTTAGTTAAAATAGAAATTCTTATGCTTCAGGAGGGGAGTTTTAAGTTGAGGGTAAACAAAATTTATGCGAATTTTTTAAGGACAACTAAACGATTATGAATGTAGTTTTTAATATTGATAAGAAAATGATGGAAATTTATGATGATGATAGAATTTCTTATTAAAAGCTAACTTTTAATAATAATAGTAATAATTTTGATGAATGGATACTAGGAATTAGTTATTGTTTTTTAAATAATAATAATTAAAGTGTTGATATTTAGTTTATTGATGATATTTTTAGCTTTATACATTTTTAATTAACGATTGTAATTTTATTAAATATTTGTGACCTTTAATATAAATTTAGATTATAAATTAATTTATAGAACAATTATATAAAGATAAATGGAATTGGTTGTAAGTATTATGTTTATAAATAATTTTTTTTATAAAATTATATTTTGTATACAGAAAATTATATTTTTTATAAATTACATTTTAAAATTTTTAATTATTATATAATTTATTATATAAAATATGTTTTAATTGGCTTTTTTATAAATCAAATTATTGGAAATAAATTATTAAGAAATATTATGATTTTATTATTTAGTATTAATTTTTATTTATATTATTAAAATTATTGTAATAATTATAATATTAACGTTATTTTTAGGTGGAAATAAAATTATTAACTAAGGTATATAATTAGAATAAAAAATTTGAGAAAATTTGTAACTTTTTATTTGTTTATTAATTTTTTTGTATTTATTTGAATACTTATGAAAATAACGAATAAAAAATAATTATTAATTTAAATTATTTATTTTTATTTATTTTTTGTACTAAAGTTTTATGTTTTATTTATTAATAAATTATAATTTGAGTTAAAAAAAATATAGATTTAAGTATAAAATTAGATAATTTTAAGAAATAAAAAAATCTGTTTAAGTTTGTGATGACAAAGGAAAATATCATAAAATTTAACTTTTATTTTTAATTTATTATAACGAATTTGTTTACTTAAACTAAAAATATAAATATACATTTTAAATTCATTACTTCTTGTAACAAGTAGAAATGAAAATTATTAATTACTTTAACTTTTAATTCCAGTAATAAAACTAAGTTTTTTTTTTCGATTTATCTACTATATTAAATATAATGACTAAATTTAGTAAATTTATACATAATATGACGTTAAATGCCCATTTTATGGTTTTGATTAACTATTTTTTAAATAGACCTTTTTTTTAAATAAATTAGTAAAGGAGGCCATGTTTTCTCATTTATTTATCAAAAGTACTTTTATATTTTTATTTAAATTCATGAGTCTACTATTTTAATTAATATTTATGTGTAAATTTTAGTGCAAATGACATAGAGATAAAAAAAAAGGATTAACTCTTGAGCCAAATTAATTAAAAAAAAAAAAAATTCAAGAATCACTCTAAAAATAAAAACAAAAATATTAAAAAAAGCAATTAAAAACAAAAAGGAAAAAATACTCATGAGTCACTCCCTCTAAATTAAAAAAAGTTAACTAGCATAGTGTAATTAATTTGCAAGCGCTAGTAACATATCTAATAAAGCCTTAGAAGTTATGAAAACGGTGTAAAAGCAGAAATTTTTGCTGATTTTTTTGATTTAAGCTTTAATGATGCCCAATGTTTTCGCTTCGGAAGATGATGACGACCACGATGACCACGATCACGCAGAAGAAGAAGAAGATTCAGGAAGAGATTTCAGCAAGTCTGAAGGGTGGGCTTACGGACTTTTGGCCAGTTTCGGTATAGGGTTAATTGGGGTTATTTGTACTATAGTCGTTATTTTGGTTAAGAAATACACTAAATTTGATTTTAAGTAAGTTTTTTTTTTTTTTTTTTTTTTTCATAATTCGAAAAATTAATAAATTTATTATTTTTTGTTTTGGAGAAAAAAATTTTGAGATGTTTGGGATGTTTTTTTTAATGTTATTTATTATTTTTTTAGACCTGTTATTAAAGTTATGGTTGCCTTTGCTGTTGGAGCTTTGTGTGGAGATGCTTTTATTCATTTGATACCTTTAGGTTTTGGGTAAAATTATACTTTTTTTGTATTTTTATTTTTTAAAATGCTTAGGATTATAAGATCTGTTAAAATTTTATATAAATAAGATAATTATATAATAGTATTTAGTGTTATTATTTAAATTTAATTAAATATTGAGTATAAATTTTTAATTTAGGGCTCATGATCATGAAAGTGAAGAAGAACATGCAAATGAAACTGAAGAAGAACATGAAGAACATAGTGAAGAAAGTGAAGAATCTGTAAAAATAATGTTAATTTTATTAAAAAACGAAAGTCCTACTTTATTTGTTATTTATCTAAATTTTTTCATATTATTATTATTTTAGGAGGCCAACCCTAAAATTTTATCTTTGATGCTCATTATTGGGATGTCAACTTTCTTTATAATAGAGAAATTATTGGTTTATTTTGGAATTGGTCATACTCATGGAGGAGAGTTACACAAAGCACACGACGATGATCACTAATGTTTGAACGAATAATAACAACTTAGTAAAAGAGTTTTGCCTTAGACCTAGGGTTCCAATAACGAACTCAATACAGTGACCAATTTAGACGTTTAATAAAAGCCTTTTTCTTAACAAGACGCGGCCATTAAGCAGCCAAAAGCCGACTTAGAAGTTTAAGTTATGTAAGTCGCAACTTAGAATGATGCAAATAATAATAATAATTAGAGTGAAAATTCTTAAGAAAAAAAAGCAGTTGAGAATTTATAAAAGCAAACCAGTATTGATAGTGTGGAATCTACCAAGGGATGGAGAGGAAAAAAGCCTGAAGGGTGGTTGAATTTGATCGGTGATCTTTTGCATAACATTTTGGACGGAATCGCTATTGGGGCCATTTTTTCTACTGGAAATACTTCTAGTTGTGTTTCTACTTTTGTCGCTATTGTTGCCCACGAAATTCCTTAGGAAATCGGAGATGTCGGGATTTTATTGCATTCTAGGTTCACCAATATGCAGGCTTTGATATGCAATGGAAGTATAAATTTTTCAGCTTTAATTGGAACTATTATCGGACTCGCTTTGTAAATATTTATTTTTAATATTTTTTAATAAAAATTAAAAAATTTTTAATTTTAGAGGAGAAATGGGAGATAAAACCGATGCTTATTTGAATTTATTTATTGCTGGAAACTTTTTATATATTGGACTTGTTGATATGTTACCCACTATTAGAGAGGAAAAAAGCTTAAAAATGTTATCCCTATAAATATTTTTCATGGCTCTGGGTTTCTTTTTAATGTATGTTGTTTTATGGATCGAAGAAGCTACCGAAAATGACGATCATGCTCATTGAGATATAAAAAAAATGTACCAGAAATGATTTTTTCCATATTTTTAATAAATCTATTTAAAATTAATTGATTATGTATATCAATAACCTTATATGATTTATAACTATAATTTAAATGTATATATATAATAATTTTATTTATTTTATTATAAAATTTAATATAATTGTAAATTAAATATATAATATGATAAAATTAAAATGTAAGAAATAAATTATTAAACTTCATTATGTTTTTTACTTTTTAAAATATGTTTTAATATAAATAAAATTTATTAAAAATTTTAAAAATATTGTTGTTTATATTTTGATAGATGTTTACTCTTAACAATGTTAAGATATGTAGCATTTGCAAAAACAAACAATAATATAATTTGTTTATAAAAAATTATAATTATTAACAAATAAAAATAAAAGCGCTATAAAAAGAGATAATAATTTTTGAAATAATTAAAGTAATCTCAAACATTAAATATTTTAGTGAATAAATAAAATAATTTACAAAAAATCAAATTTATTAAAAAGAAAGAAAGAAAATAAAAAATAAAAACTTCAAATCTTTGTTAAAAAAGAGAAAATAAAATATAAATTTAGACAAAAAAATAGTTGAAATGTATAATAGTAATAATCAATTCGAATAATAACCACAATCTTTGTAACCATAATAGTTAGAAATCGAGAAATTTAAAGAAATCATTAAGGATTATTCCGTCGAATAAAAATTTATTGAATATTAAAAAATTATTCCAATTTTAGAATAAAGTGTAAAAACATTTATAAATTTTCTTTCATTTTTTTTTTGTTAAAAACTTATTTTTTTATTTTTTATTCAAGCAAAGCCCTTTATTAGAATAATATTATAAATAATTTAACCAACTTTTTCCTTTTAATCATAGAATTTGGAATAAATATGCTTAATCAGTTTAAAGGTCAACCAATAACAAGGATTAAGGACTTAATATGTAAATAAAAATAATAATAAAATAATTTTAAGATAATTCTATTTGTATATTAAATTTCGTTTAATTGAAAATAAATAGTTTGTTTACTAAATTTAGTTTATTATTAATTATTTATATTATGTTGTTTTTGGATATTTTTTATTATTAAAAATATATAAGTAATATAATAACTTTTACAAAATTTCAGATTTGAGTAAGGATCAAAATTAAATGGAAAAAGTGTCGAATTTTGGAATTGTTATTGCTTTTGGGTTAAAAATTCCTATGGAGATTAATCTGAATAAATATTAGAGTAACTATTTTCTATTGTTTTTTATATTTATTTATAAAATAAATGTTAATTATTTTTTACAAAATATATAGCGTTTACAGAAAAGCTGTTGACCATATTGGATTAGATTACTATTCATGGGATTTCTGGAACGAATTACTTACTTTGGAATAAGACAATATAAAAATATTTGAAATTTATTGTAAAGCAGTAACTGTACCCATGCATAAAATTACTGAGTTATATTCAAGATTCCTTAAATTTATGAATACAGCTTAACAAGATTAATTGTAACAATATTACGATATTATTCACTAATAATTTAATATCGAAAAATAAAATAATGAGGAAAGTAATTAAGAAGAAGGTAAAAAAATAACAAATTAAGAAATAAAGAAGAAATTAAAAATTTTATCTAATATTTAAAGTTTATGATATAAATTTATTTATTAATTAATTATAAACATATATATTTTTTTTTCTTAAGATTTGAATTCCAAAATTTAAATAATATGGACTGAAAAATATTCAAAAACAATTGAACTGTAAAAGGAAAAATAAGGATTTGAGTCAAAAGTATTAAATTTATTTATTAATTAATTATTTAAATGGAATGATAAATTATTTATTTTTTTATTATTATATAAACATTAATTTTATCTTTTAAATAATATTAGTTCCAATATTTTGAATTCGATTCAAGTTCAAGTGTCGACTACCAAATTTGGAAAAAATATTTAGAATGGGAAAGTAAGAATTTCGGAATTAATTAAATTTTGTACTTATTTTAAAAATGTTTGATTACTTAGTCATTATCTGGAGAAATTTGGCAGTAATATTTTGATTTAATATCTTTGGAAGATATTAAAGAAAATATGCAAAAATACCAAGAATTTTTCACACTTGTTAAGTAATTTTAAATTTTTCATCTAGTTAGAATAATTTAAATTTTTAAAAAAAATATATTTTTAGTCCTTAAGTAAGATTTTATTATGCTGAATTATTAGAAGAAAATCAAGAATTCGATAAAGTTTAAGAAGTCTTTAATGATATAAAAACTAGTTTCCCCCGTAAATAATTAATAATCTTAATATTTATGACCAAAAATTTTACAAATAAATAATAAATTTTTTATAAATTGTAGATAAATTGAATGCTTATATGCAAGAAATTTAATTTTTAATAAGAAGAAATTAATAAGAAAAGGTTTTAGAAGCCTTTAAAGTTATTGAAGAAAAATTCTAAAAAGACAATGACGTTTATATTTTCGTTTTATACAAAAAAGCTTAGTTTTACTAAAAACATATGGTACTTATATAAAAATTCGAATAATAAATAAAATAAAATTTTTTATTTTAATTAAACATTAATTAAAAATAGAATGATACAAAAAAAGGATAAGAAGTTTTAACTGATAAAATTTAGGAAATTTATTCATAATAAAGTGTTTTAGATTTATAAATTTACAGTTATTACTTAGAATATTTAAAAAAAAATTATTAAGGACAATAACTTATTTAATAGTTCAATTTTTTGAAAAATCATGTTTCCCTTTTAAAAAAATAAGTAAATAATAAAGAATTATTAAAAATTTAAAGTTAATTTAATTATTAAAATAATCTTTATTAATATTTATAATTTTAGGACAGATATACTGTAGATTTATACAATATGTTGATTCAATTTGTTAGATCTGAATTCAATGATGTTAAAGTTATTCATTAATTAAACAAAGAGTAAATAATTTTTAAAATAATAATTATAATAAATATAAATCATTTATTTTTATTATATGTTAGATAAATATTTAATTTTTTTTTTTAATTATAGATTGAGATACCAATAATTTAACATATCAAAAAGTAATCCTGGTAGCGTTTAAAATACTAAAAAAGAAAATGGTGAGAGTTTATTAACTAAAAGAAGTAATCCTGGTGCCGAAGAAGCAAATGAATTTGAAAATTTGGAAAAATAATAAAAAACTGAATAAAACAATTAGGAATAAGTAGAAGAAGAAAACTAACAAGAATAATAATAATAATTAGAGTAATAATAACAATTATAAGACTAAGAAGTTGCTTAATAAGAAATGATAGAAAATAATGCTGAATGAAAAACTAGGTTCTTTGCCAAAATATAATAAAAAAAAACTTATATTTAAAAAAAAATTTTTGGTTTTTTTTTTTTTTGGAATTAAAATAAAATATTAATTATTTTTTATTTTGGTATTTGATTAATTATGATTATTAGTATTTTTAATTTAAATTTAATTTTAATATTTTATGAATTTTACCTAATTTAAAAATTTATGAAAATTATGATTAAAAAATAAATATAAAGAAAGGATTTTAGATAAATATCGTTTTTTAAAATAATTTTTATAATTGATGTTATGTATGTTTTTTTTTATTCACATTTAAAATAAAATTATTTCATTTTTATTGCTTATATAATTTTTAATATATATTAATAATAATTCCAATTTTTGTAAAAAATATTTTCATGGATGTAAAGTAAGAAGAAGCTAATTGATTAAGTTAATTGTTGATTGAATTATTAAATGCAAAATAAAAAATTTAATAAATACATTATAATTGAATTTGTGAGGTTATTAATTATTAATATTTTATATTATATAAAAAAAAATATTAAAATAAATAAAAAAGAAAAATATTATTAACAAATAATTAAAAAATAAAAAAATAAAATTAATATGTCCAGCTTTGGTAAAATTAAAAAGGGTGATATATTTTAGGGTAATGAATTTTCAGATTATCCTTATTAGCCAAATAATAAGTATGATGTTTATTTACCTAAATAATAAAACAGTATTACACAATTAATTTAAAGAGATAGATTAAAAGTAAAACAATAATAAAATCAAAATAAATGATTACATCTAAACTAATTTTCTTCAATAAATCATTCGAAAATAAATATTTATTTATAAATATTGACATTTTAATGATTTAGTATTTTTAAATAACTATTTTTTTATAAATATTTTTATAATTTAAAAGACTAGTTAAAATTAAAGATAAAATTTGTAACCTTTAAATTAAGAAAGACCTTAATCTTCAAAAATGAATCCGGAATAAAGAACTTAATAAAATTTTAGGCAAAATAAATCAGTTTTTAAAGGATAATAAGAAGAATAAGTTAATTTATAATCTCGATAAAATAGTGGTATAAATAGTTAATAGTAATTATAATAATCTTAAAGTTAATAAAATTTAAACGGAAAGCTATAAAATAGTGGAAGTTTTTATAGAACATCTTAATAATTTGGTAGATCTTATTACGAGTAAAATAAATAAAAAAAACATATTTATATTTGTAATATAAAATAAAAAAAAAAAAAAATGTATTTTTAGTGGAATTATATAATAAAATTCGATATATATAAACTTATTTAATTATTTTTTTCTTATTTTTGTTTAATATGGTTTATTTAATTAATTTTTATTATTATTTTAAATAGTAAAAATGATCCAAGAAGATATGAATACGATGGAAGTTAATATTGTTAAAGTGTAAATCATCACCATGGTCATCATTATATGAGACCTTTATTAAATCCTTACAGTAATTTACAGTTAAATAAAAAGAAATGGACCCCAAAAAGTTCGGGTTACACATAAAAATAAGACGAATTAAGAAAAACGTAAACAAAATTGAGATCTAAGTTATATTACGATGAGCAGACAATGAGTGTACCAAAAACCACTTTAAAAAATTAAGTTATAGAAAATATCGTTTAGGACCCAAATGTTTTTTTGAAAAATAAGTCTTTATTGGATTCTGTTTATAAATTAAAATAAAATAATATGCTTAAATAACATAAGGTACATATTAATGCTCAGACTGGGATAGGGAAATTTGATTTTATTGATAAAAATGTGCATTCTAAGTCTACTAATAACGGCTTTTCTAGAAATGATTTTGGGGGGTATTTTACCAGATGAATGTTTTTTATCAGATATTAATTATTAATTATAAATTATGATTATTATAAATTACTAATTATTATTATTAAAATTAATTTATATATGAATAATTGAAAATTAAATTACAAAATTATTAAAATTTTAATTAAAAAATTATTTTAGTTTTACAGAATTTTTTTTACTGTTGTAGAATTAATTAATTATAAAAATTCTTAATGTATATATTTATGGTAGTATGAGTTTTAATTGAAATGTTTATATAATACCACTAGAGTTTTGACTTTAAATTATTTATTACAAAAAATAATGAGCGTAATTAATTTTATCTATTTTAAGAAATATTGTAGTAATTTTTGATTAATATTTTATATTAAAAATTGAAAAAAAAAATAATATTTTTGATTTGAATTGAAAATTGTAAAAATTACAAAAAATAAAATTACAAAAATGAGTTTATAGGTTTAGCAAGAAAGTATTTTTAAAGCTAAGTTATTTAAATTAAATGAAGAAAATGAGTGGGAAGATATGGGAATAGTTTATCCTAGTATATAGAAAGTAAATATATATAAATATGGCTATATTATTAAAAATTAAATTTTTATTATTTTTTTTAATGAAATATTTTAATAAATTAGAAAGAAAAAACAGGGTATTTTTTGATTTGCTATAAAGAAAAAGAAAACACTGTTGTAGATGAACATAAAATAAACGGAGAAATTTCTTATGAATAGTCTGAAGGTATTTAAAAATTTAAAATTACTGTTTTTTTGAGTATAGACATTTTAGGATTAAGAGTTTTATCACAATAAAATAGAGTTTCATTGCATTTTTAGCTTTTTTTCTTATATTTTAAATAAATTTACAACGAATAAGTTAGAATATTTATTTATTTATTTGATATTAATTATATATTAATATATATTTATAAATTTTCAAATGCATATATTTATTTTTTATTTTTTAATATACAATAATAATTCAAAAGTCAATTTTGTATGATTGTTTTTTATATATATTTTTAAATAGAGAAAGTAATAAATTGGAATAATGATGTGATAGATATGGCTATATCATTTGAAAGTGAAATTGGAGCATAAGTTATATGGTAAATTTATTTTTAAGGCAAATATTAGTTTAATATTAGTATTTTAGTAAAATTCAAAATTAAAAGGGATAAGATTTAGGAAATTTTGGATAATGTTTCTAATGTAATGGATTTAGAAGGTGAAGATGAAAATGAGGAAAGCAAAAATTACCTTTTATAAATACCAACATAAAATAATTTAAAAGCCTTGGCTTAAGAAATAGCTGTAATAAATTATATATTAATGTTAATTAAATAAATATATAAATACATAAATTAAGAAAAAAATCCTTTTTAAAATTTTTATTAATATTTTAATTAAATTTGTTCGTTTAGGATATGCCTGCTAGTTAAAAGCAAGATTTTTTTAGCAGAATTTTCCCATCTAGAGTAAATATTATAAATAATTAGATGAAATTATAAATAATATATTTATTTTTTAATTTTATTTTGTTATTACATTAGACAGTTTATTTGAATAAATTTGCAGAAATTTTTGAAAAATGTGAGAAATAGTAAGAATACGAAAAATTAAATTAATTATCTGAGGTTTTTAAATTAATTGGTAAATAAAATTTTCTTAAATTTAAATTAAAAATTTTATTTAATATATTATAATTACATAAATGAAAAAATTAGTAAATAACGCAGAACATGAAACTTATGAAATATTATTTTCTGACGATTTTTATTTGACTGTATTTGGGATTTTGGAATGTAATTAATTATTTTATATTATAAAAATAAGGATAAAGTTATAATTTTAAATTTAATAGATTAAGTAGGGGCTTAAAAGCCATTCTTAGAATATAGGAAATTCTTGAAAAATTAAGTTAAACATATATCTGTCGTAGATTTAAAAGACGATAGAAGAGTCGAATAAATTCATTTAATTTATAGGTTAAGTTATTTAAAAGATTGTGTTTTAGGAGACAGTTTAGATGGTAAATCTCTTTAGCTAATAAATTTGGTAAATATTATATTAACGCTTAAAAATTTTGTGTTATATTTTTATATATAAATATATAAAGTTTATCAATTTTAAATAAAATTTTAAATTCAAGATTATTTAAATGACTCAGTAAGATTTAATAGGTTATATAATGGGTAATAAAGATATTTTAGGTAGCTTAATTGATAAAATAAGAAATATCGATATTAAAGCTTTAAAATTTGTTTATGAAATGTTCAATATTATGAAATAGTTAGATGTAAATTAAAAAAAATTTAAATATTTTAAATGTTAAATAAGGAATATTTTATAAAAATAAAGTTGTATTTTTTTCTATAAATATTAATTATTTTTTTAAATAATTTTAATCCTTTATTTCAAGAACTAATAAGAGATTTTGAAATCTTTTAATGATTGTTCTATTTTTGAAATAATGATAGAAGATATTTTGATAAATAAAAATAAGGAGAAAAAGAACACAAGTTTGACTTTGATGAGAAAAAAATAGAATAAGATTTCTCCGAAGTAGATTTAAGAAGCTTAGTAGTACAGTTTTGAAATAATTTTGATGACTTTACAATAGACACCCTTATATATTTAGCAGCACGCTATTTAGGACTAGTAGAAATACACTTAATATCCTTTTTTAACTTTTCTTTTTGAGACGATTTTGGACCTCAATTGTTAGTCTTAGAAATAAGTTTAGGTTTATATTAAAAATAAACTAAAAAAAAAAAACAACTTTATACTCGAAATTTAATTAATTGATTAATTTTAAAAAATTGAAGGCCTCAGATATTGTAAGGGGAATTTTGACTGTGGACGCCAACAATAATAGTGCTTCTGTGACTTTTGAGATTTGTAAAATTGTAGTTGAATAATTTTTGGATAAAATGGTGACTAGTTTGTAGTAAGATCCGGGAAATTAACTTGATAAAGCTAACATAAAAAATAAAATTATTTTAGATATATTAATTTAAATATTTTAAACTTTGGACACTACAAATGAAACTAAGTAATTTATTTGATAAAAAAAATTATAAAAAATATCATTAATTGATAAATATATATAAAATTTTAATTGATTTTTTATGTATAATAAATCAAATATTATAATATAAATATATATTTATAATGTTAGTAAATGCTAAAATTTTTATTTTTAGGTAGGAAATGTAAGTGGAACTGGATAAGCACTAATTGTTAGAGAAATTTGGAAGCGTTGTGGAACATATTGGAGTAGTTTTTAAATACCATTGTAAATATTTGGTTAGTAGAGCTTTGCATATATATAAGAAAATATGTTTGATTAATGTAAATTTCAAATAATAAAAAAAAAACCATCAAAGATATCATGGATATAATGATAGTTTATAATAATAAATTTAATATGAATTAAGGATATTCAAAAAATTTATATAAAATTATATAAAATTAAACTCATTGAAAATATAAAATGCATAGCATAACATAACATAAAATAAAAAATAATATTTTATTTAAATATTTATCTATAATAATAAAGAGTGATGAATTAAATCCATATCTTAAAAATTCAGTTGAAGTTATTACTGAATACTTGTTTAAAAAAATTGGAAGGAAAGAAAATCTAATATTTGCTTAAATTATGGAGTTAATATATGATGCTTATAAAATGAAATAAACAATAGAAAAGGAGAAAAAAAAATACAATTATGGAAGAGACATTGAAAATACATATTACGATTTATTTGTAATACAAATACATTTTATATTAATAAAAAAATATTAAAAAAAAACTACATTTAATTTATCTAAAATAATATTGTAAATATTTTGTTTTTTGTAGGAAGAGGAGTTTTTAAATTTTATTAAGAATAAAAATTATAAATATTTGAAAAATGTAATGTTAGAAACTCCTAAAAAGTTGTATGAGAGGGAAACTTAATCAAATAATAATGAAATATTACACTAAAAAAACGAAGCACTTTACGATTAAACTGGAGGAATTAACAAAAATCACCTTAATAACATCGACTTGCCCTATTCAGCTGACTAAAAAAATGTGTCGAACAAAATAAATACTAATAATAATAGTGGAACTAGTTCTCCTGTCAACAAAGGTCTAGCTTATAAAATAAGTATAAAAAAACCTGAAGATGAAAAAAATAATTAACAATAATAATAGTAATAAAATAATTCTATTTACCCTAATGGAAAGAGAAATTCCATTAATTCTATGAGTGCTTTGGTGGACTATGAAGACGATGAAGAAGTTAATGGTAAATATTTTATTTTTTTTTGTCTAAAATTTTAATTTTTTTAATAGGATTTATATTATTTATTAAGTTTTTATTAAAAAATTTATTATTAATATTTGATTTTTAAAAAATTATTTTATTTATTTTCTGAAAATTTTTTGAATTAAATATTATGAATTATTGTAAAAGATGAGCCTTAGAAGAAAGTTAAAGTAGATTGAAAATTACGTTATATATAATAACAATAAATCAAATAATTTAATTAACCTTATTAAATATAATATATTTTAATTTTTAAAAATTATAGTTTATAGTTATCTATTAAAATTTTTAATTAAAATAATAAGTATTTCTTTTTCTTTTAGAATTATTTGTTAATTTATAGGTAGAATTTATTAATTATAGTGAAATAATAATTTAAAAAATGGGAAAAAGACAATATTTGAACATTATTTTTATTCATTTTAAATTTTCAAATGCAAAAATTATTTTATATTGATTTCTTTATATATTATAAAATTTCTATTGTATAGATACTTATATGTATATCTTCATTTTTAAAAAATGCATATTTAAATTCATTCAATTATTAGTTTTCTGTGTATTATTGAGTATTTGATTTATATTTTTGTGCTTTATTCTAAGTATGTATAAAATAAATACGCAATTAAAAAAAAAGCTTGGCAAATAAATAGAGAATAATCATAAATATTTATCGAAATGTCCTCTATATTTAACGAAATCGAAAGACTTGGATTTAAGTTATTTGGCAGAAGAGGCTTCTAAGAATGATTTGTAGTCCAAGGGGTCTTTTTAACAGTGTACATATAAGTTGACCCACTCTTTGCAATTGTAAAGATTTCCATCTGCTTTAAAAAGACACTCTCTGCTGTCGTTGAAAGGTAAAGTGCAGATGGGGTCCATTTTTTCGCTTTCTTTATAACAACTTAGCACTTCTTTGGCTTATTTTTTGCAGTCAGCGGGGTTTCGGGGAATTGGGGTGTCTGTTTGTCTGCAGTCTTCGAAATTGTACACTTGTTCTCTGCAGACGTCGAAGGCGTATTGTGAGTGAATTAGAACTTCGAATGCTTTTGTGTCCATAAATAAAAATAGAATATGGTTTTGTTGTTTTTTTTGGTTTTTTTTTTTTATTTTTTTTTGGAGGTGGTAAAGTTTATGGGCTTTTTTATTGCTTTTTTATTGAATTAAATTGTTTTTTATAAAGAAGAAAAAAAATATTTATAATTTGATAATTCTGGTTGTTTGGATGTGTTGCTGGTGATTTAAGGAGAAAAAAATAAAAAATGGAAAAAATTTAAAGCTAAATAAAAAAAGAAGTTTTTTATAGTAATGTTTTATTGAATTTTTTAAATAGTATAAAAGTGTTTTATAAACGAATTTTTACACATGCCTTAAGAACATTTGATTAATATATACAAATAATTAATTAAAAATCTTATAATTTTTTTTATTTTCACAGCTCGATTTCCATGACTTACCAATTATGTTGATAATCAACAGTCGGCAATTTCCACTCCGTATCAAAACACAGTAAAGATGCAACTCTGAAATCAAAACTTATTCTAGTATAACCTGTGTCATTTATTCCAGCACCATGATATAATTAAGCACCCCAAAATCTCATTAATTCACCATAATTTAATACAAATGGCTAAAAATTTTGCTAATATTCTTACTACTCGCACCATAAACATGAACCTCCCTTTATTGAAAGTAATGGCATCCAAAAATTTAATTCGCCTTTAAAAATAAATTAATTATAATTAAAAATAAAATATATTTATAGATTGTAATATTTATATGTATATAATATACTTTATAATTAAAAAGGATTATATATTTTAAAATATTTAATAAAATATAAATTTATAAAAGATATAAACATTTGTATGTTTTATTGCCAAATAAAATAATACTAAAATTAAAGTATTATTAAATATGGATGAATTTGATTATCATTTTAAGTATTTTCTTATTTAATTTATTTTTTTGAGTTATTACTATATATTTACAATAAATTTAAAATGTTATAAATACTATATTATAATTTTAATTTAAAAATTAGTATTTTATTTTTAAATTATTTTTATAACAAAATACCTGGTTGGTGGCCAAATTCTGCATCTCTATGCACTTTTCCCAAAGGCTTAGGCGGCTAAACTGAAGGGTGCACCCTCATAGTAGGAGGGTATTAGTAAACTAGTTTATATTTTTATTTTTATTTTAATTTTAATTTATTTTTAAAATCTTATTCAAAATTATTATCTTCATTATTATTCTAAATATCATTTTCACTTTTATTATCATTTATATAATTAGAATCATTTAAATTTTTTTAAATATTATCAACATTATTGCACTATTATGTAATTTGTTCGGTATTTTTTTCTTGGTTACTAGAATATTTAAGGATTTCAGTTATAATGTGAGGGGCTATTACATTTTTCAGGAAATTTTTGAATAAGAGTTCAAGATTTTTGTTTTTGCCAACTTTTTCTCTTAAAATTTTGGAATAATTATAGGTGAAAACATTTTATTTTGGGGGGTTAAATTTTTCTAATTCTTCTAAATTTTTTACATCTAAAATTTCCATAACAACTTTTTAAAAATCGTATTAATTTGTGTCGAATTTTATTTTTTAAAAATTTGTCAATTGTTAAGGTAAATTAATCTAAACTTTGGGTTTTCTATACTGGGTGAGGGCTTTTTCTCCCTTTGGTTTTTGACTTAAATTTTATTCTAATGAATTTTTTAAATAATTTATTTGTTCTGTGTAGTTTATGTTGGGATATTTATTGCAATTTTGTTAAATATCAATTTATTCACTTTCTTCTTATTATTATGTGTCTTTATTTGCTTTTTTTTCTTATATTTGCGGCTGCATTATTTAATTTTAGTTTAGAATTTTTGAACGAAATATGAGTTTTTTTGCTTAAATTTTTAGTATAAATTTATTTACTGATAAAATACGAGAAATTATATTATATTTTTAATGAACTAAAATATAATTTAACTAAATTTTAAAGCCTTACAGTTTTTAATTAAAGTAATTATTTCACATAGTGAGAAAAAATAAGTGTAATAGACTAATAAAGTAGTATTTTTGATAAAGTATTAATATAGTAATATTATAAAAAATTCTTTATTTCATTAATTATTAATTTATTTATTTATAATTTTAAATAAAAAAAATTATAGTCTATTTAAAAAAAACCTAGAAAATAAAAAAGTTAATAAAATTTATAAAACATTTTTTTTACAAATAAACTAGAAATTTAAAAAAGAAACTAACTTTAAATATGAGTAAAATTATAAACATGAAGTTGCCCTCTATTTTGAATAAGGGCGAAAATCACATTCAAATAACTGCAGAATAATTACTTAAAAATGCTGAAATGCATAGAGAACAAAAAATTATTAAAACTGATGATAGAATTAGAGACGAAGAAGAGTTGAATTCAGTAAAAGAATCGAGGAGAAAATAATTTGAGTAAAAATGTAACGCATAAAGATATTTCATTGGTCACTGGATTAAGTAAATAAATTTAAAAAAATAAATATAATACATAAAATTATATATTTAATAATACATAAAAATTATAAATTATTAATATATAATCCATAAATTAAATAAAAAATATTTAATTGAAATATGGATATAATAAAAATGACAAAGTTTTTTAAAATTTTTGTAATCAAATATGAAATTAATTTTAATACATATTTAAATTTTATTATTTAATTATATATTTAAATTTATTTAAATAAATTATTATCTAATTTAATTTTTTTATTAATTTGATAGATATGCTTAATGGGAAGAAAGTTTATAAGAATTTAGAAGAGCTAGATCAGTTTATGAAAGAGCTTTAGAATTAGATTACAAAAATGTAGGTTTATGGTTAAAATACATAGAGATGGAAATGAAGCACAAATTTATTAATCATGCAAGAAATGTTTTTGAAAGAGCTATTGATATTTTACCAAGAGTTGATTAGTTTTGGTTTAAATATGCGTATATGGAAGAAATATTAGGAGAGTATTAAAAAGCTAGGTATAATTAAAATATATATATATAAATAATATTGAAAATTTTTTTATTAGTTATAATTATCTTAAAATTAAAAAATAATATTTGTAAAATTTAATTATTATTTTTGCAATTTCTTTTATTAGAAATAATTATCAAAAAATTTAAAAAAAGTTTTTGGGAGATTAATTTATTGTTTTTGCATTTTTTTTTATTAGATATAATTATCTAAATATTAAAATTTTAATTATTATTTTTGCTATATTTTTTAGGGCAGTTTTTTAGAGATGGATGGAGTGGAATCCGGCTGAAAAAGCTTGGATGGCTTTTTTAAGTTTTGAATAAAGAATGAATGAAGAGGAAAATTGCAGGAAAATAATGTATTAATTTATGGACGCTCATCCTAAATTATCAACTTATTTAAAAGTGGCAAAATTTGAAATTAAATCGAAAAATTTTGATTAGGCTAGATAGGTTTTGGAACAGACTTTAGAAGATTTAGGATAAGAGGCTTTAAAAGAGGAATATTTTGTATTTTTTGCAAATTTTGAGACTAAAAACAAGGAATTTGACAGAGCAAGGGAAATTTACAGGTTTGGTTTAGAAAATATACCTAAAGAAAAATCGAAGAAATTGTACACTGATTATTTGACTTTTGAGAAATAATTTGGGAAAAAAGACGAAATTGACGATTTAATTTTCAGTTAAAGAAGAATTCATTATAAATAATTAATAGAGCAAAATTCGAATAATTACGATGCTTGGTTCGATTTGGTAAATTTGGAAATCGCAACTAACCATTATAACAGAACTGTGGAGACTTTTGAAGCCGCTGTAAAATAAGTGCCTCCTATAGCAGAAAAGAGATATTGGAGGAGATACATTTATTTATGGTACACTTATGCTGTTTATGAAGAATATGATTAAAATAATATAGAAAAGAGTTAGTAAATTTTTGAGAGGGCTTTGAAAGTTGTTCCTCATAAAATGTTTACTTTTTCTAAATTGTGGATTATGTATGCTAATTAACAGGTACTTAATAATTTAAATTTTATTATTTATTTTGTGTTTATTAAATAGATTTTAATTATTTTATATATTTTATTTAATTTTTGCATTTTATTTAATTATTTGTAAATTGATTTTTATACACTAAAATTGTAAATTTATAAAAGTTGAGGGCTGAGAATTTGGAAATGGCAAGGAAAATTTACGGAGTTGCGATAGGGAAGTGTCCGACTGAGAAGATTTTTAACTCTTACATAGAAATGGAAATGTAGTTGGCAAATGTAGATAAAGTAAGATAATTGTACCAAAGATACGCTGAGATTTTTAAAGACAATCCGACTCCTTGGATAAGGTGGGCGGAACTTGAGAGAAGTTTGGATGAAAAAGAAAGGTACAGAGGTATTTTTGAGATTGCAATTAATAATAATTAAATTGACATGCCTGAGACTTTGTGGAAAGCTTATATTGATAACGAAATCGAAGAATAAGAGTATAATAATGTTAGAGAGTTATATGAAAGACTTTTGGACAGGACTTAACATGTTAAAGTTTGGCTTAGTTATGCCTAGTTTGAGTAATCCTTGGGCGAAAAAGAAAGGTGCAGAGCTATTTTGTAAAGGGGAGAAGATTTGCTTAAAAAAGAAGACTCTAAAGAAGTAAAATTTTATTAATAAAATAATAGTTTTAAATATTTAATTTGGAGCTATACATTTAGCTTAAATTAATTAATTTAATTTAATTATTTTTGTTAGGAAAGAGCTATTTTATTAGAGAATTGGAAAGAAATAGAAGTAAGTTTTGGAGATTAAAAGGAAATAGAAGCTATTAAAAAGAAATAACCTTAAAGAATTATAAAGAAAAGAAAAATAATAAGTTATTTGGAAGATGGTAGTTTGGACGAAGATGCAGGTTAAGAAGAATATTACGATTATATTTTCCCTGGAGATAAGAATGCTAATGGAATATTAAAGATGATGGAAAGAGCAAAAATGTTTAAAAAGGAAAAATTACTACAAGAAAGACAAGAAAAAGAATAATAATAATAAAATAAAGAATAAGAATGATTTTTTTAATTTATATTCATTGTTTAAAATTGAGGTTGTTTTTAATATATTTCTTATATTTTTATAATAGAAAAATTTGTTATAAAATTTTACAATTCTTATTAAGTTGAAATAAATATTTCTACGTCTATCATATATGGATTAATAAAATAATACTCAATAATAAACTATTATTTATATTTATTAGTAAAATTAAATTATAATATACGTTTATAATATGCTTAATATGTTTAAATTATAATAAGCTTAATTTTAAATATTTTAAATACATGAATAATTTTTTTTTTATTTTAAATTTTAAGATTATTTTTTTTTTCATATTTTTGAAGTTAAAACTTTAACAACTATATTGTTTTTGTTTAATTTATCCTCTTATATATCTTTTTCTTCTATCATTTAATAAATAAATTTAAATTTATCTAAATGTTTTGCCAAAACTTTTTCTTAGTAAGCCCTACAAATTTTTTATAAATTATCTTCGTACTGTTTAGGAGTTAAATTACAAAGCTGCATTAGCTATTATATTTCATAAACAAATACTTTTTTTTTCAAAGAAAAGAAATCTTTAATTCTTTATTTTGGATTATAATTGCAGGCAAAGTAATCAATAAAACTATTTTCAACAAATTAATGTTTAATTATTATATTTTAATCAATAATAATTTATAATTTTATTTATTTAGTTTAATATTTATTTTAAATTTTTTTATTAAAATTTTTACTTTATAGTTATTTGATCCGTATCAATTTCCGAAGGTAAAGCGTAATTATTTTTATCAATAATGTAGGAAAATTTAGATGAGGCTTGACTTCTAAATTTATCTTATATTTATTACAATTCTTCTGGATTATTAGAAACTGAGTCAAAAAGCTGTTCTGGCATATATTTCTCGACATATAAATTAAAACTTTCTAAAAAAAATTAAAAAAAATTTATTTTAAGCCAATTTTTTGAAATTTATATAATGAAATAATTACCTATGTATTCGCTTAAAAACCACGATTTTTTTTCATGGAATAAACTTTATGCTATGAAAGAACAAAATTTATAATAAGTAATGGAATAAGATCTATTTTCATTTACTTCTAAAAATTTGTCTAAAGTTTGTTGTAAAGCATCCTAAAAATATAATTTAATTTAACAACATTATATTTTACACTTTTTAATTAATAAAATAAAATTTTGTTTTCAATTTTTTTACATTTTCAAGACCTAGTTGATTTAATTTTTATAAAGTTATATTGTTAAAATCTATTTATTATGACAAAACTAATTGAAGGATTTATTGAAATATTATTATATAAATTTAAATATCAAAGAGACAACACTTATCCTATTCTTCAAAATAAACCGCATTTATTTAATCTAAAAACTGTTAAAATATAAGAAATTTTTATTTTTTATTTAATTTAAATGTCAAGTATTGTTTACTTTAAGAATTTCTTGTCTACTTATTTTAAATTAAAAAATTAAATCTGTAATATTTATCCATTAATTTATTTGCTAATAAGAGCCTTAGAAATTAAGAAGTCTATTATTATATAAATATTAATAAAGCAAATGTTTTTCAGGAATCATTTATTCCACATGTAACATGGAAGTAGTTTCACCTTTTATAATAAAAACATTATTTATATATATTTTATTTTTCAAAATAATATTTATATATATAATAAAAGTGTTATATTTTATTATTTATATATATTAAATTAATTATAAATGTTTATTAATTATTTTTATTTTATTTAATAATGTTTTGTTTACATTCTATATCATATTTATCTTCTCCCTCTTTTTTTATTGACAGAAAATTATTAGTATGTTCGTATCTTTTTAATTTATATGACTTTGAGTTTGTTAATAAAGTTGCACCATCTTACATATTAGAAGCTATTTTTTTATGATTAAATTTTATTGTATATTTAAAAAAATAATAAAAATAATTAGATTTCATTTCAAATTATTTACCAATTATTTTTAATTTTTACTATTCTTTAAGTTCCTATAAAACTTCTTAAGAAATTGTAAATAAAATAGTGGATTTTGTTAGCTTGTTAAAATTATCAGAATATTAAATATTTTGTTCAATTGTTAACCTGTTGTCTTCTTATTCCATAATGCCTTTTTAAATTAATATTTATTTTATATAATTTCTTTAAGTTTTTTTAATAATATTTTTTTGTTTTAATTCAGTTTATTATTCTATTTAAATTTGGCGGTATTTATTAGAAAAATATAAATTTGCGAATAACTAGAATAAAGAATAATAAATGAGAAATATTATAACAACAAGTTTATATATTTAAAAAAATTCAACCAATGTTCAATAAATAATAGATCAGAATTTAAAATTTTTATATGATTTAGATAAAATAAAATAATTACTTTTTGTTATAGATATTAAACTAAGTCAGAATTTAATAAGAGTAATAGTACTATCAAATAATATATATAAAATATAAATTAAATAAGAAATTTATTTTAATTTAAATAAAGCAAAAATGGATATATAAAGAAAAGAATAGATCGATATATTTCTAAAATAGATGAAAAATTTAAAAAATAAAGCTATAAAATTTAATTTTATATTTAATAAGTATATTGATTCAATTTATCGAGTTATTTTTGAAGAAAATGAAGATTATTAAATTTTTTGCAAAGATCAAATAAATAAAAAAATAACATAAGAAATTTGTTTAGATTTTGGGTTTTGTGCTTTATAAAATGAGGATGTAAAAGAAATTTTTGGAAATTTAAAAGAGTTTAGATAAATAAAAAGTCTTACATTTATTTCAAGGTAAAAAATATAAATAATTTTGGGTGTATTTTTATTTTATTTTCCAAAAATAATTATAATACTTTATTTTTTAATAGTTTAATAAATTTTTGTTAATATCTTAAAACATGTTAAATAAATTTATTATATTTTAAAAATTAATATAATTTTTAGTTAGTAGGCAATGGATGATGAAGGAGCTAAATTTTTAGGAGAGGGTCTGAAAAATTTGGAATCTTTAATTACTTTGAAATTGGATATTGGGTATTTTTTATATTTATTTTTGCATTTTTTTATATCATGATTTTAATATATAATTAATTTAATATAAATAGGAGTAATTATTTGTAGGCAAAAGGTTGTAAATAGATAGCAGAAGGTTTAAAAAAAATAAAGTTATTATCCTCTTTAAATATGAATTTATAGTAACTTAAATTTTATTTCAAATTACATATTTATATTTTTATCATTTTGATTAATGTGGTACTTAGTTATTTTAGTTTTATAAATAATAATAAGATAATTAATTTATATATATATACAGATTTTTTGCCTTTTTTATTTTAATTTTATTTCAAAAGTTCTACTGCTATGGAAAATAAAGGTTTATAGTATATAGGATAAGCTTTATAATAAATGAGATAGCTCACATTTCTGAAAATTGATATGACGTAAGATTATTTTAGCTTATTTAATTTTGTAATATTTCAAATTTAATAATTATTTTTAAGAGAAAATGGAATCAATGCACAAGGTATCAAAATGTTTATAGAATCAATGGGTGTTTTAAATAAATTAAGGGATTTAAGTTTAAATTTAGAGTAAAATCTTTGAAAAATTTATTTTAAAATATTATTTTTAATAGTTTTTATATTTAGTTATAATCGTATAGAAAGTGACGGAATTTAGTTTTTAATAGATCATATTAAAAAAATGACTTTATTGAACTCACTTCAAATATATTTAAAGTACTTTTTAACTACTATGTTATCAATTATTAATATTTTATGATTTTATATTTAAAATTTAAAATTGAAAGCCATAATTATATTGAAGATGATGGAACTTTATATTTAGCTAAAGAAATAAAATAACTATAGTAATTAAAAAGCCTAATTTTAGGATTAGAGTAAATAATTTTTATTTTTAAAACGTTAAAATTAATACAAAATATTATTTTTTTAATTATATAAAAGAGAAAATGACATTAGTTTTATTGGTGCAAAAAATTTATTGAATGAATTAAAATAAATAGAATAGTTATCTTTTTTAGAATTAAATTTGCAGTAAAAATAATTTTATATTTATATATATATATGTCTAAAATAATATTTATTATTTTTTTTTTTTAAATTCAGAGCCAACAATATTAATAAAAAAGAATAAGAGTAATTAACTTAATAATTAAATAAATTTTAAAATTTAAAAGAAAGAAAAATAAATTTCAAAATTGAACAATTTAGTTTATTTTGAATAAATTAATATCATTATATCAAGAATTGACTATGAAAACCAAACAAGTTCTTTATAAACTTATAGTTTTTTAAATTTATTATAATTTATTTTATGTTTTTATTAAATTATATAATGTAAGCTTTTATAATTTATTTTGTAACGAAATTGTTTAAAATATTAAAAAAATTTTTAATCATTTTCATTTATAAGTGGATACATTTCTAGTAGAAGCACTCCAGGGTACATTTACATGATAATTAGTTTATTTTACATTTCCATATGGTACAAAAACTTCTAATTTTTCATTTGTATCTTATCTACTTTCCCATTAACTTATTTTATCGTCTAAAACGTCATCGAACTAAAAAATTTATAATATAAAGTATTTTCAAAATAATTAAAAATTTTTTATAATTCAAAAATTAATAAAATTATATTAATATTTAAAAATTATTTTTAATTTTTACAAACAGTGCACTGTTTTTAAGATTTAGGTCATCCATAGAAGTTTTTCTTTACATTTTAGTTTTTACTATATTTGATGGTTTATATAGTTTACTACTGAAATTCCACCCTTTTGAATTATCTGCTATTTCTTTTTCTTTATCCAGAGAATAAATCTTAAATTATTTTATTATATAATAAGAACAATAATTTTTTTAAAACAAAATAAAATTAAGTAAGTTTTAAAACTTTTTTTTTAAATTTTACATATTAAATAGTATTTTAATAAATTTATATTAATAAATATAAATACATTGATTGTGTTAGGTGGACTTTATGTCTTTTTTAGGTTCCAAGCATCATAATTTTATTTAACTGAATTTACTACATTTTTAACAGATTGAGTTTATGTTAATTAATTTTAAGGGAATTTTTAATTCGATAATGCAGTTTAAGGCCTTAATTTTAGCAAATTAGGCTAACTATTTTTGGTTACTAAAGTTTTATTTTAAGATTAATTTTGTTTTAAATGAAAATTTGTTTATGCAGACGAAATTCTTCTCATACTTCCCTTTATACCAGTATCTCTAAATAAAAAAAATAATAATTTATTTTAGTAAATATTAACAAAAATATTTTACAATTTTTAGGCTGTTTTTTTTTTCATTAAAGTGTTAAATTTAGGATCATTCATCATTTCTCTATGTACTTTAACCTTAATTGATATTAAAGTTTTAAAATAAAAAAAAAATTAAAAAAATATATTTTAATATTATATAATAATTTATAAGATTTTTGGTTACTTCTTCTTTAATTGAAAGAATAGCGGCTGAAATTGGCCTTTATCTTTATTTTTTTTAGTAAGTATCGTTTTATCTTAATTATTCAATTTTTGTCAAATTTTTATTTGATTGTTATTGTTATTGCTAAAGTAATGTTTAACTAGATTTTTAGGGTGGATTTATATAGTATTTGGCGTCAGGATATTAAGTTATGAAATTATTAGGGCCAGTTGTATTTTGGTTTTCTTCGTAATCTGTTTCTGTATTTTCTGGTTAAAAATTGTTTATTTTATTTCTATGTATGTACTTATTTATTGATGCTAATTAAAAATAAATTTTATATTACAATTTTTGTGCTGTCTTTGTCCGTTTAGTTTTGCCTAGTTTATTATTCTTTTTGCATTTTTTTTGGCTATTTGTATTTCTTGGTATAATTGCATATCGCTTAATAATTTATTGAATTCGCTTTTGAAGTTATTTTATTTAGATTTTTTAAATTATTCAAAAACAAGTTTTCTTTTTGAATTGTTTTAATCTCTTATTTTTTCTTGTTTTGAAGGCCTACCTTCAAAAATCATTTTATTTGAATCATATTAGAATTTCATGTAGTTTTGGATCTATTTAAATATAAATTAATTTTTAAATTTTATAATAATTTAGTTAATTACTCTTTCGTCAGGGTTCTTACAATAATCTAAATTATAATTTTTAGAATCTATTTTAAAAATTCTTTAAAACTTTAGGTCTTTTTGACGATCTAATACTAAAGCAGGAGTTTTTTTAAACTATACAATTATTAAAAATAATAATAAATATAATTAAATTATAAAAAAAAAATATTTAAAATTTATTTTACATATTCTAATCTTTCTACGCAATTTGGAATCAAAAAAAGAAATTCATGCGATTAAATAATTTTCCTTTATCCTGATTTTTATTCTAAAAATGGTTCAGCTTTTTACATCCATATCTCTAAAATATCTCTACTGATAACTTTATTGAATTTCTATTGAAAATATAAAAATTTTATTTGAGATTTATTTATGTATCATTTATTATTTTTATAATTTTTTTATATATATTTACCCATAATAAACCATTTAAAACTTCTTTATCAAAGGGTAATCCTTTCGTTAAATGATCTAATTCTTGTAAAAAAAAGGTATTTAATGCCATATTGATATCTTTCATTCTTTTTAAATAGAAAAAAATTATTTCAGTTTTATTTAATTTAAAAAAAAAAATTTAAGATTTATATTACGATAATAAATTTTTCAACACTAATAATAGTCCTACCTTACAATTTTTAACATTTGATTCTGTAGTTCTTTAATTGAGAAACTAAAAAATATAATAATATTATAACTTATAATAAAAAATAAAAATATTTTATAAAATAAGAATTACCTTATCATCTTTTAGCTTTTTTATAAATTCCATATGATCAAATGCTTTATAAACTATTTATATATCTATTTTACATCTTGCTTCATTTACATCTATATTAAAATTATCTCTCATTATCTCTTTTATTGCGTCAAAAAATGGTTTCAACTTTTTTGTTATAGATATATTTAATTAGTATTTAGTATTAACAATATAGTATATAAAAATTTTTTCATTTTAATTATTTATTAATAAAGATTTATGCAGTTTTGCTAATTTAAAATTTAATAATTGTATACCTGTAGATGATATGAGACTAATTCCCTATTATATTAATAATATAAATTTTATTATTAATTTAAAATTATTTAAAGATTCGTATTTTTTACTCAACTTATCTTAATAAAAGATTGCCTTCGGCCTCTTAGCAACTTAAAATGCCATATACTTTAAAATCTTCTATGTCTTATTTCTTTATATGCATATTTTTTTTAATAATATTTGTTGAAATACTTATTTTTTATTGTTTTTTTATTTTGGAATTAAAAATAAACGCAGTATATTATTTTTTTATTTGGTGACACTTATAGTATAAGTCTTAATAAATGTGATGGTATTTTGTTATATAAAGGATTATTAATAAAAAAAAATTTACATTTAAAATTGGAGGATCATTAATTAAAATTAAATTATTAAATAAAATTTAATGAAATCTATATAATATCTTAATTCTATGACTTGAAGTGCTTTTAAGCATCTTTTTATGTGTATATATACTCCATAAAGCATTTTTCATTAAAATTTTCTCCTTCAATCACTATATATTTATGATATATCCATATAAATTTATTATATTTATTTCTATTTTATCTCTCTTAATATGAAGTTAATAATAAAATAATTCTTCATTCCTGAATAATATTTGTTATGAAACTTAAATCACACCTTTATGAACATTTTAAAGTTCTTATTAATAGGTATAAAAAATTTGTAGGTAAGTGTAATTATTAAATTTATACAAAAAAGTTATTTTTTATCCCTCTTTAAGCAAATTAAACTATTAATTCTAACATTTTTATAATAACAGTTGACTTATTTAAAACATGAACAAAAATATTTTAAAATTGTAAAAGTAAAATATTTATATTGGGAATAAGCAAAAGGTAATTTTGAAATTTAAAATTAGTAAAATAATTACCTTTAAAATCATTTATATATAATAAGATGAACTTAAAATAGATAATTTTAATTTTAATATATATGATATTTAATGCATTCCTTAATAATAAATAAAGCATGTAATTATTCTTAAAATGATTTAAGTAGTTTAAAAAAAATGAATAATATTTTGTGATAAAAAATATTATTATATTTTTAGATAATTTTACATAAAAAAATATTTAAATTCGCTTTAATTAATTAGTAATATTTCTTGTATTCTTGATTAATTTATATTTTTTAAATACCATAAAACCTGTTTTTATAAATTATATTGACATTTATCTAAATAATAATAATTGTAATAATTATAATTACGATACAAGACTGATTAAAATCATCAATTGAAAAAGTGCTTAAAATTTTGAAATATAATTACTTAAATAAATTTGACAATAAATAAACTTTTTATGTTATATTTTATTAAAGACTTAAATTTTTAAATGGACATATTTTTTTATAAATAAAATTTAATTTATGAATATTATTAATAATGATTACAGTACCCTGAATTTACACTATAGTTTTTTTTTTAAAAAATATTTGATTGTTTTATTTCTTAGTAAAATTAAATAAAGATTCAATTTTTATTGAATAATTAGGACTTTATTTTATATATATTAAATATTGTTGCTATTCATTATAGATTTAAATTATTTTTATATTGTAAAAACTAAATTTAAGTATAATTTCTTTTTCGTTATTTTTTATAAAATGATTATTTTTATGATTTTATGTTTAATAGCGGCATTTTTACCAACTGTTCAAATAATTATTTATAATTACTAATCAAAAAATTTTTAAAACACCAATAGTAAATACAAAAATAAATTTTAAAATATCATGATATTTTAAATTATATACAAAAAATAATCACTGGTTTATTAAAACTATAGGATTAAATTAACATCTTTTTAACATAAAAATATGGCAATTTTTGTCAATTTTAAAATTGAATCTTCTAAGACAAAAAATAAGAAAGTAACAATATTAGTTTTGAATTCTTAGATTTTGAAATAAAATTCTAAGGGACCAAAATAAACAACTTAAGACGGCTGAGCCCTTATAATAAAATATGTATAACTCTTGTTTATTTTTAAATATTAATTATTTTTTATTGTTATAATAATGGGTTAAAATTATATTATATTCTTACAGATGGGGTTTATAAATAATAATTTCCTAAAAAATTTTAATCACTGAATAATAGTTTTATCAATATAATAAATTAAACGGTAATTAAATTTATATTTTAAAAATCTGATGAATATATCTATTTCACTCAAATAATAATATAATTGATTGCTAAATAAAACGTAATAGATTTGAAAGACAGCAGTATATAAGTATAATATAAATTTTGTCATTAATTATATTTTTTTTCTAATAATAAAGAATTAATTTTTAAACTAAATGATTGTTATAAAAATTTAAAATCTTTTTGGTAGAATATTAAAAACTTCAAAACCTATAAAATATTTAGGAAAAATATTGTTTAATTATTGAATATTTTTCTACTAATAATAATTATAAATTTATATGTTAATTGACAAATAAACTTTTATATATTAATTGACGAAAATTAAAATTTATAAACCATAAAATTTATTAAATAAAGGAAAAATTAATAATATTTCATGTGTTTATTCATATAGAAAATTAAATTTTAAAAAAAACTTTTAATTTTAATTTAAATTAAAATAAATTTGATTTTTTATAAGATTTTACATTATTATTTATTTAGTAATAATTAAGAAAACTGGACAGAAATTATAATTCATTATTAAAGAATAGATTTTGTATTTTGTCATAAAAATGGAATAAATTATTTAAAGTAGTTAAAAATTTATAAAACACGTATTAGAAATATAAAAAACTAAATTATAAAAAAAAAAAAAAAAAAAAAAAAAAAAACAAAATCAAATTAAATTAACTAAAAATTATAAAAAAAAAATAAACCATAATGCTTTAAAAACTTATCTTACAGATAGTACCTTCTCCAAATTAGGATATAAAGAACGAATTCTTGAACTAAATTTAGCCTAAACTTCCTGAATGTCTTTATTAGTTTGTTAAAAATTAAAATTGCCTATTTGTGATTGTATCAAATTTTAAGAATCAAGAATAAAAAGATTTATGGGCAGTAAAACTCAACTTTTCCTAATTTTTTTTAAAGAAAAAGTATGTATTCTGGATTTTTTCTAGAAATTAGATATGTCCCGTAATTGAAAATGCAGTATATACAAATACTATATCTGTATTTGGTAATATTTTAAAAAAATTATAGAAAATTAATTCACTTATTTTAAATATAATAATTTTTAAGTAGCAACCAAAAAAAAGCATAAGAAAAGTTAGTAAAAAATATTTTAAAGGATACAATTTACAACTTAGTAACTAAGTGTGTATTTTAAGAGATACAAAATATAGTTAATAAATATTTAAGTATAGAAATGTAAAGAAAATGGTAACAAATTAGAGTTAAAGTTAGTATATAATGATTTATATAGTGAATAAATGTTTAAAAACCAATTTTAATAAAGTAGCAGCGGTATTATTAAAATTCATGATACAATTTACTTATAATAAATTTAACATGATATAAGTGATATTGATAGTATTATTAGTGACTCTTCGTATGAAAATGTTGCTAAAATTTACCATATGATATGATTAATCAATCATATTTATTGAGGTGAGTGTGGAAACCTATCAAGGCAAAAAAAAAAAAACCCGAAAATTTTGGGTTTTTTTTTCAATTTTTTGCTATATGATATATATATAATTATATATTATTACTCTATATTTATCATTTATATTTATATTTATATATTATTACTCTATATTTATCATTTATATTTATATTTATATATTATTACTCTATATTTATCATTTATATTTATATTTATATATTATTACTCTATATTTATCATTTATATTTATATTTATATATTATTACTCTATATTTATCATTTATATTTATATTTATATATTATTACTCTATATTTATCATTTATATTTATATTTATATATTATTACTCTATATTTATCATTTATATTTATATTTATATATTAATAATTATAATTTTTTTTTTTATTTATATTTTATATATATTTTTTTATTTATATTTTATATATATTTTTTAAATATATATATTAATAACTTATCAAAGATTATATATTAAAAATCTTTATATTATAAATAAGTTATAGTTAGACTTAAAATTTTACTATATAAAATAAGTATTTTTTTTTATTATGAGCAATTATTTAATTAAAATTGTATTAAAATTTTACTTTTATTATTTATTATTATGGCTTTACATTTAATAAATATAATATTAATTAAGTGTAAGATAGTATCAAATTATAATTACATAATCCATGTCAGCTAATAAAAAATAAAATAATATGTCAGAATTTCACTTTATATTTAATTGTTATTTTTAAATTATATTAGTATATATTATATAATAGATCAAATATGGGTAAACAAAAATTTACAAAATTCATTAAATTAACTTAATTTACTTATGAATTTAAGATTTTTAAAGCTTTAAAAATATAATTGTTGATTAAAAAGAAGTTTTAATTATAGTATGATGATATTCATATTTTTTTAAATAATTGTAAAAATAAAAAGCATTTATTAATTTTATGAAATATAATGTATATTTTTCAAATAAAATAAAGAAAAGATATTTTATAATTTTTAATATTAATTTTAATTATAGGAGTGATTTTGAAAAATAGTGTATTTTGACATAATTTTGTTGAAAATTCCTAATATTCTCAATTGAAATATAATACCATTAACTATTATCTAATTTAAATTGAACATAAAGCTATAATAATTAATATTTTGATATCAAAGTTTCAATTTTAAATTTTTTTAGCTAAACATTCGAAAAATTTAGTAATTTTCTAGAATTTTATATAATCTATCCTTACATTTTTTCTTCATCCTAATTTTTATTCTAAAAATGGTTCAACTTTTTACTTCCATACCTCTAAAATATCTCTATATTGCTGTTAAAATTGACTCTCATTATTTCTTTTATTTTGTCGGAAAATGGTTAAAACTTTTTTTTAGTATTTAAAAATACATTAAAATAAATAAAGTGTAAAAACTAAAAATTTTTTATGAAAAATATTTTATCGTATTTATTATTTAAAATTAAGCATGTTTGTTAATTTAAATTTAATAATTATTTACTTGTAATTCATATATGTCAAATTCTCTGTTATTTTCTTATAATCAAATTTAACTAAAATTAAATTAAAAATTCTAGATATTTTACTGAACATATCTTAATAAAAGATTTCATTCTGCCTCCTAACGACCTAAAATTCTATATACTTTAATTTCTTCTATAAATTAATTTTGATTTACATAATTTTTTTAATAATATTTACAGAGAGAGAGGTATTATTTTTTATTTTGTTTTTATTTAGAAAATAATACTTAATAAAATATATTTTATTTTATTTTTTTTATGATTAATTATAGTATATTAATCTGTGTTTTTCTGGTCATATTCCTATAGATATTTTTATATATGGAATTTTAATTCCATATTTATGAAATAATAAAATAAAATGTTATATATAAACCATAAGCTATTATTTTTTAAATAAAATAAAGCTTATATCTATTCACTAAATTTTACTGGGTAGAGGAATCAAAATACATACCTAACCCTAATCCCCCCTATAATTCATAAAAAAAATTTTTAATATGACTGCTAAATTTTAACAATTTATTATTTTTTTTCAGAGTAATGAATTAATAAATTAAAAATAAAATATAATTTAATTTTATAAATTAAAAAATAAGCTATAAAAACTATAGAATTTACGGTATAATTTTAATCTTAAAATCTTAAATTATTTATCAATTCAACTTAATTATAAGCTCTATTATATATTATAAGATTTAATCCTAAATTATTGCTTAATTTATAATTGTTAAGTAATAATATATATTATTAGATATCTATTACCGGTTACCTTAAAAATGAAGACAAGGTATAAGTTAATTAAAAATGTTTTTAATTTAAAAAATTTTTATTTAAATATTAAAGAGTTTAATATATTTATTTATAAAATTTTAAAAAATTAAATATTCTTACTCCTTGTCTAATGGTATGAAACTTTGTTTTAAAAAACATTATAAAAAGATTTTTTAAGAATTATTAAATAGTATTTATTTAACAACTTTCTAAATTTGGTAAAAAAAATTTTAGAGTGTTTATTTTTTTATTTTTATATTAATTAAAAAATTAATATTTTATACTTATGTTCTTAAAAGTATGATTTTATAAAGTTATAATTTAATTAAAGCTATTTTTTATTCTTTTTTTCTTATTTTTTCTTATTTCTTTTTTATACTATATTTACAATTTCTTAAGTTTTTATTATAATAATATTAAATAGTTTTTAATAATAAAAATTATTTAAAAATTTAATCCAATTTTACTTAATCTTATGGAATTTGTAGAATTGATTTAATAACACTATTATTTTAAATAGGAAAATGAGTTTCAATAAAAATTATAAGCACAAATTTCAATATATAATAGTAATTTTTAAATAAGTTAATAAATACTGATTATTTATTTATCGTTATATTAAATTTTTTCCGACTAAATAGATTAGCTTAAAAAATATTAATTTTGTTTTACATACCATAAAAAAAAAAATTGGTAGCTAAAAATTTATAGTATTCTTTATTAAAATACCTTTTTTGATTGATTTCTTTTCAATTTTTAAACTGAGATTAATTATATAAAATAAAAGGTAAAAAAAATATATTCATAAGTTTTTTGAATACCATTATTTTTATACATATATGCACAATTTTATTACACAAAAATCAAAATATTTTCTAGTAATTATTTATATGAATGAAATTATGTAAGAATATAATAATGTTTATTTCTATAAAAAATATATGAATAATTTTTAGTTATTAATTTAATGGTAATGTTATAAAATATTTTAAAGACTTTACTGGCCTATGACAATAAATAACACATATGTATATATAAAATTAATTGAAAAATTCCAAAACAAAATATAAAAAACAAAATCATAAAAAAAAAAATGTCTCAAAAACTTATCTTATAAATAAAACCTTTTCCAAAGATAGATATTAAAAAAAATTTATTGGAGTATCTTTAGCATAAGCTGTAAATTAATTGTAATTATTCATTTGTGGAAAATAACGAATGCCTCTTTGTCTTAGTATCAAATATTCAATCCCAAAAATAGTTAGGATAATAGTTAAATTTTTCTCAATTTTACTATAAAAAATACGTGTATTGGATTTTTTAGAGAGAAGATTTAAAGCCCTTATCTGAAAATGTAGAAAATGTGAATGCTATCTCTATATCTAGTAATGTTAAATTATTAATAGCTCTAACAAATAGAGTATTTTTTATATTTTAAAACAATTAATTAACTTTTGGAAAAATAAGCCAACACTCTCCCAGCAATTGACGAAAAATATAACAAAAATCAGGTTCAAATATTCCAAAGAATAAAAAAAACAACGAATAAACTATATAAATATTTCAAGGAACATGCAATATAACTATTAGATTTTCATGTGATGAAATGTAGAGAAAATGGTAAAAAACTAGAGTTTTAATTAACTTTTAAAAATTAAACTAGCGAGAACAAGTTTAGAGATAAATTTGAACAGATTTAAAACCATTTGTATAACGGATTTTAGTTTATCTTAACTGAACGTGATGATAGAGACATTGAAAGTATCATTTCTAGTTCCTAGGCAGAAGATTTCTCAGAATAATTTTACTGATGGAAAAAGAAAAAACCCTGGAATTTCAGGGAATTTTATTTTTACGTTATTTGATATGTTAGGCTATATTCTTTCTTTATATTGAAAAAGGTAGTAATTATTTTTTTTTTTTTTAATAAATATATATATATTTTTATTTTGACATTTTTTAGTGCAATCTTTTTATAATTACTTTATCGGTTGAAAATTAAAGCGCGTAATATTTAAAAAATACTGCAGGGTTAATAAGTCTAATCTATTAATTTTAATTTAAATACAAAAATTTTTGATTAAGCAAAAAATTCATTCCATACTTTTAAAAATTATTTTATTTATAACATATTTATATTTTTAGATTTAGATCTCTAAATAAACTAATTAATTGATCAGTATTTTTTAAATTATGCTTTTTATTTTCGACCTATATTATATTAAATATATTATATTTGTTATGTTAATATTATATATATTATATATATAAGTTATAGTTAGTCATTAATAGTATTTACTATTAATTTTAAATTGATTTATTCCTTAAATTTAATTGAATTTGACATAAAATTAGATTCTTTTAATTCTGATTAAATCTGATTTTTTTTTATAATATTATTACGTCCAAATTAAAAATTATCTACTTATAAAAAGTTTTTTAATATGTTTATATATCTATTCAGCATAATATATATATAGATAATCTTACTTACTTGAGTTTTATTTATAAGTGTATATCATAAAAAACCATTAAATCCATCTAAAATATAAATTTGTATATTTAAATAACTATGAATATATTTTATAGGCCATTGTTTATAAATAAAAAATTTTTAATGCTAATAATAATATAAATTTATTCCAAACACTTAAGAACCTTTTATAAAGATATCTTTTTATTTTCCATTTATTCGGTTTGAAATTTTGTCAAATAATTTGACCTATTTTTTAATTAATTTTAAATATTCAAAAAAAAAAAAATTTTTTCACCAAACCTAAATTATTAATAAATAAATATTTTAATTCTGATAAAATATAAAAAACCAACTAAAGCTTCTAATAGAACTATAAATTAAAAGTTAAGTTTCGAAAAGTTGTTAAAATAATGTCGTAATAGCTCATTTTACAAATATCTCCCACCCCGAAAAAGGATATTAAGTTACAAATTTTAAAATAAATTTAGTTAAAATTGGCTGATTTTTACTAGTTAGATAAAAAATAATTTGATGGTAATGAAATTATGTTTGACTACTAGTTTATTTAAAAATAAGAAAATATATTCCTAGTTATACCTTAAATTGTTAGTAAGATTGAAAAAGAGAAATTAGAAAAAGAGTTGAACTTTTTCTCCGTTTGCGTTGATAAATAATACATGTATTTTTTGTTCTCTAGGGATAGTTAATAACCCATATGCGAAGATAAAAAGCTAAAAAATAGTGTTTGTATTTCAGGTATTTAAAATTGAAATTTTTACTATATTTTATTTAATTAATTAAGTATTTTTTCAGTAAATTCACTATTAATTTAAATTTTTTTATATATAATTAGCAAATATAATCTAAGAAAAAATCCACGGAAAATATAACAAACAATAACAAATTTTTAACAGAATTAGATAGACTAGTGTAGTACTCTAAGAATACGTTAAGAAATAAAACATATGTTTAGCAGATTTAGAAATAGTCAAGTGTATATCAAATGATAGAGAGTTAAACTTAAATCTAACATTCAAAAACCAAAGAGAGAAGTTTTAATTTTGTAGAGATTTTGGATTAAGTGGAAACATAAATTTTTTAATTTTAAAAGGAGTATTGCTTTAATTAATCGAATCAAAATAGAAAAGAACCGGATTTAATATAGAAAAATTCAAGAAAATGTCAAATTATTAAAGTGTATGTGATTAGCTGAAAAAAGAATTAAATGACTAAATTTTAAATTGTCAAATAAACGTATTTTATGATTAGAATCATAAAAAAATTAAAGTTACTTCAGATTACCCAGACTAAATTGCCTAGGCTTTGAAAATTGTGTGTTAAAAAAAATTCCTTACGTTCAAACCACTAGAAGAAAAATTTTACAGATTAAAATTATAGTAATTAAATTAATTTAAATAAAAATTAAAATAAACTTGAATATTTTTTAAAAAATAAACATATTAATTTAAATTTAAAAATTTTAATTTAGCTAAAATTACTGCGGAAAAGATAAGATTCTTTTAAAATAATTGATAAAGAATTTCAATGAAAATGATGAAGTATAGTTTTTGAGCTAAAAATGCCTTAAAATGAAATTCCGAAATAATTAACTTTAAAATCGATTTTAGTTTGTTGATATATCTAACAATTAAGTAGAAGGCTTAAATTAATTGTTTATTTTTAATAATAATATTAATAATAACGAAAATGACATAGGCTTGTATAATTAATATTAAATAAGTGACGAAGATTATGAAGAAGATGATGATCAAAATGAATAACTTATTTAAAATAATAATTAAGAAAATGATAATGGTTTATTTAATTAATATTAGATAGCTAATAATTATTATATTTTTAATGAAAGTTAAGGAAGTGCTTAAAATGATAGTTAATAAGATCATTTAGAATAACATGAAACAATGGAAATTCATACTTAAATTATAGAAATCAGTAGCATAATTGAGTAATCATAACTTTAAAATAATTCCCTTTGTAATATTGACTGAAGTTAAAATTTTTTGATACAATTAATAAATAATAATTAAATAGCTTATTCATTATTTTGTGTGAATTGAGTTTTTTTTATACATTTATATAGTACTAACTATGAATGTATTTTTTTATTAATTCTGTTCTTGGTTTAATTATTATATTAAAATTTATTATTATATATAATAAATATAAATTCATATAATTATAATTAATGAGTTTTACATTTGTAATACTGTTATTATTAAAGATATTAATATTTTAATTTTTTAATAAATAATGAATAATAGTGCAATGGGCCTATAATTTATCATAAAGCATGAAATTTATTCAATTGTTTAGATTTTTTTAAATTAGATGATAAAATTTTTTCAATTTTATATTTTTATAAAATAAGTTAAGAAAATAAAAAATAAAACAAACAATTAAATAAATAAACAATCCAAAAACTTTATTATATATTAAACATTTAAATTGTGAAAATATGTAAAAGAACGATAAAAAGATGTCGAAATTAAGTTTAAACGATATGGATTTAGAATTTAAAAAAAAGAATAACAATATTAATACCAATCCAGGTGTTTTAAAGTAATTTTTGATATTAATTAATTTAAATATGAATAATTAGTTTACAATATTATACAATTTATATCATTTTTATAAAATTAAAATTATTTTTCTGCAAAGATTTGGAGATCCTAAAACAAATAGTAAAAAAATATAATTGAAATAGTATTTTGAAAGTCAAGAAACCGAAATTTTTACTATAAGATTTGATTTTTGGGATGAATTGATTGCAGTTGGTAATTTAATATTTTATTAATATAGTATTAAAAAAATATAAATACTTAATATTAATTATCTATAATTACAAATATTAAATATATTAAAATAATATTAATTATGTTTATTTTTTATAATTATTCAAATATGAAGTAACAGCTTTATTACTTTTTTATTAAAATTATAATTTTTTCTAAAATTTTAATTAATTTATTATTGTTAATAGGGTGTTCTGATGGTTAAGTTAGAGTATATAATTAGCATTTAAGTAAAAAATAACTAAATTAATTTAATAAATTTTATTTCAATTAATTAATATAAAAAAAATTGATAATTAATATCATTTATTTGCATAGATAAATTAGAAAGTTAATTCAAATGGTAAAATTTTATGATAATTTTATTGATAAAAGAATGAAAATTGAATTAATTTTATTGTTTAATCAATTAATTTTTGCTAATATATGATATATTTTATTTTTACAGTTATTCTAATGATGATGCTGCTCCTGTTACTTGCTTAAGATGGAGACCAACTACTCATTGTCCTACTAAATAAGTTTTAGTAACAGTTAATGCCGACGGTTCTATTATGCATTGGCACGCAAAAAGTGGTATTATAAAATTCTTAGATTTATTAAAATACAAATAATTTTTATATTATTTAATATAATATAAAATTAAATTTTTCAAACTTATATATGAATTTTGCATTAAAAAATTATCATATTTATTTTAGGTAAACCTTTGCATAGAATGGTCTAGCCAGATTAAAGTATATTATGTTTAGATTATAATAAAGATGGTTCACAATTTGTGACAAGTGGAAACGATTTTCATGTATTAAAAATTATAATATGTAAAAAATTTTTTTATAATATTAAAAATGTGTAATAAAATAAATAGGTAAGAGTGTATGATGAAGATAGCAAGACATAAATTATTGATTTTAAACCAGCAGATTGGTAAATATTAATAATTAAAAAAAATAATAAGAAAAATATTTTTTTTTTTCTAGTTTGAAATATTAATATATATAATATATAAATTTATAGGAATTAGCCAGGTCATTCTAATAGAGTTTTTTGTGTTAAATTTGTAGAAGATGACCCCAATTTGATTTTAAGTAGTGGGTGGGATGCAAATTTACATATTTGGGATATAAGATAAAAATAAAGTGTGGCTGCCTTTTATGGGCCCAGTAAAATAAAAATAATATTTTTATTAACTAGTATTTTTTATAAAAAATTATAAAATTAATAAAATTATTATATAAATATTTATATAGATGTTAGTGGAGATGCTATTGATTATTTAGATGGATAAATTTTAACAGGTAGTTATAGAACATAGGAATAATTATAATTATGGGATTTTAAGACTAGAAAATTAATATAAAATATAAATTGGGAAACATCGTATAAAAATGACTAAGCATATGTTTATTCCGCATAATTTGAGTATAGTTTATTGACTAATTAAAAAATAAAAATTAAAAATTAAAAATTAAAAATTAAAAATTTTAATTAATTTATTTATTTTTTTATAAATAATAGTAAAAATAATGGTGATGTATTGGCATGCAGTGCAGGAATAAATGAATTAAAATTATTTAGTAAAGAAGATTAATATAAACCATGTGCATCTATTTTAGAATAAAAGGAGGTATCATATTAGAAAATATATATATATAAATATTATAGAAAGCCCTAATTTTAATTATAATATATTTTATTATTATTTTTTAGGGACTATATTGTGTTAATTTTAATTAAAATTGTTCTAAATTTGCATTTGGAGGGGCTGAGGGAATATTATATATCATGTCTTTATGAATAATTAATTAATAATAATTAGTTTAAAATGGAATTTTTATAAAAAAATAAATATGAAATATTTTATATTTTTCAATTAAAAAACTAAAAAAAATAATTTTGAAATGATTAATAATTTTTTTATTTACAAAATTGTATACATTAGTTCTTAATTTAAATTAGATATAATTGTTATAATATAAATAAATATAAATAATGTTATTATAGTTTTGATTCATTGTTGATTCATAGGGTTTTCAGGACTTTTTTCAAACTATATAATTTTAAGTTTTAATTAGAAATTTAAAAATAATTAAATTTATATAATAATTATATATTTTTTTATTTATTTACCTCTTTATGAATCATTTCCAATAATTAAGATCTTTTAGCCTTAGGGTTTTCTTATCTTAATTCAGGCATTCTTTTATCAACAAAATCTCTGAATGCCTTTAAAATTATAATTCAATAAATTAAAAAAAATATTTTTATTTTTTTTAAATCCTTATTATAATATATAAAAAAATGCTTATAAATTTTTTTTTTTTTACAGCTTTTCTTTTTTTTTCTGGTCTATTAATTGTTTCTTATTATGCTTTATCGTCTTCATCGTCTTAAATTTAGAGTCTATTTAGATTTTCTTCTAATTTTAATTTGTATTCATTTTCAGAAGAATCGGAATCAGAATCTACTATATGTCCGTGTTCTTCTCTAAATTCTTTTTCTTCTTCTTTTTAAACTTGTAATTTATTTTTCTTTTCTTATTCTTTTTGCTGTTGGATTTAAGCTAACAAAGTTTATTTTAAAGCTTCTCTTTGTTTTCTGAGAGCTTCTTGTTTGGGAGTTTCTTTGACTTTGGATTTTTTGTCTTTTAAAAAGTAATTTATAAATTATTTAATATGTAAACTATTATTTTATATTTTTATATTTCTTTTTAGAAAAAGTTTTATTTTTAGTAAAAAAAAATTTTGTAATATTAATTATTCTTTTAGAGCAATATAATATTATTTATAAAATTTACTTCCTTAAATTTCAGCCATATCTTTTTCATATAAAAGTTTATTTTCCTATTTTTTCACCAGTTGTTCTAATTATTTTTCTTATTTTTCTTCCTATTTATATAAAAAATAGATAAATCTTAAAATATATGAGTAAAATTAGTTCATTTTTATACCTTTCTTTATTATTTTTTTTAAAGTTATTTATCATCATCACGCCAAAATTCTTGGGTTTTTCTTTCTTCTTCTTCTCTTTATTTTTTTTATTTTTGTTCCTTTTCTCTTTCTTATTTCTCAACTGCCCTATTAAAAATTTTTTTATTAGATAAATTCAGAAAATAAAATAATGGCTTTTAATTTATTAATTCATATCATTTTTATAATTTAATTTCAAAAAGAGAAATTTTGGTATAATTTAAAACTTGATTTTATTTTTATATTAATAAAAATTTTGATTACTTTGGATTTCTATTTAATTTTCCCATTTAAATTTTTTTATTTTATGAATAATTTTTACTTATTTTATTTGATTTTTATATAATTTTTTATATTAACCAATATTTTATCACTTATAAAATATAATTAACAAATACTATGATAGAAAAATGAAAATACTATATAAGATATTAATCTGATTACTCTATAATGGTACATATAAAATTAATTATAGATTTTAATATTAGTAAATATTTGCATTTATTAAATTATGTATGCAATTTAAAATATTAAATACAAATTAAATAAATTAGTTATTTTATATATTTACAATTTTTTTATAAATTTAGGTATATATTAATTTTTATTTATTTTGATTTTACATTTTTTTATTAATACATAAAAGTATTTTAAATATTTATTTTAGACATAAAAATTTATTTTTCTTATATAAAAATCATTTTTATAATGGAGATTCTTTAACTTGATTTATAGAAGGAGTAGTAGGGTTAGTTTTTTTTGGTGTATTTATATCTTAATATGGACTATTTCTAATATTATTATTACTATTATTATTACTATTATTTTTATCCATTTATTAAGGATTTAGTTAAATTTCGAAATTGGTGTTAATTCTTTTTTACGATTTAAATTTAAGATGTGGGCTGTAAGTGCTAACTTTTCTTGAATTATTTTACATTCTTAGCAGCTTATCTGTTTTTGTTTTTAATTATTTGTACCTTTTTTCATCTAAAAACTCCAAAATTCTATCTAAATTTCCTCTAGTATAATAATAGTTAAAAATTTTCATAGTGTCAAATCCGATAATACTTTCTTTGTTTTTGAATTTTAAAAACTTTAATAGTAATTTGTCATCTTCAGAAATATTTACTATTTATTAATTAATATTATTAAAAAAATTGGTATGCATATTTTAAAGAGTATTTTATTTCATATAAGAAGTATCGTGCATGGTTTATTAGGTTTATTATTATTAAAGACCGCCTTGATAATAACTAGAAGTATCTACATATGATTGGTAATTCGTATCTTATTTTAAGTTTTTATAAAAGGTACTTTTATTATTATCTGTATATTGAGATGATTAATCGCTAATAAAAAATTTAATAAAAATAACTAAATAATTTTTATATTTAAATTATTTGTTTTAAGTTTGAATTTTGTATTTTTTACTATTCTTAAATAAAAGAATTATTGAATTTAGTAGCTATTTCTGTGGTTAAATTTTTTCTAGTTTTTCTATGAAATTAAGACTGAACGTCTTATTCAAAAGAACGTTCTCTTCCTAGACTATTATATTTATTATTTTGTAATTCAACTTACTCCAAATTAAAACTTTAATACATTTATTATTATAGAGGTTCGTATAAGTTATTATTACTTGCTGGGTCATAGTCTTCTTGAGACTATCTCTGACTGCCTTTTTGGAATTTTACGTTATTATTATTACTTTAAAAACTATGGTGATGCGGTCTGTTATAATAATTTTCTTCTATTATTATTAAAAAAATTTATAAACTTTTATATCATATATTTATAATTTTAAATAAAATTTTTTTAAACGTTTTTATTTTTTTTACCATATTGACTTCTTGGGGACTAGGTTTGTGACTATGCCATTTATTATTTCGAACTTGATTTGATTAGGTCATTTTATTATATCAAATTTGTAGCTTATAAATTATTAGAAAGTTATGAAGTTAATCCATTATGAGAATGAGGTATATTATGTAAATTAAATTAAGGCCGACCTGAAACAGTATTTGTTCCGTTAATAGAATAAGAGTAATTTTTAGAATAATTTCTTGAAAATTTTCTGGATAAATCTCTGTTTAAATATTCTACATTTTGCTTAAATATATGATGAAGCTCTACTTCAGGGTAATTAGATATCATAAAAAAATAGACACTTTCTTTTAATAATTAGAATTATGCTTTATAATTTTCGTATCTGCCTTCCCTTCTTTTATTAAATGATATTCTTTCTTAATATAGACCAATATTTAGAGATTTATTAATTATCTATTTATTTTAAATAAAAATTAAAATAAATTATTATTATTATTTTTATGCAAAATTTATCAAATTAAATAAATTATGAAAATATACAAATTTAATATTAGTATTTACTTGGTATTTATTTGGAACAAAACTTATGAATGGACACTGTTTTATGTCAATATGGTCGGAAATATCGCAAATTTTACATTTTTCGTGTATTTATCTGTTTGATTTGTAAAATATTATGTTATCTCTCATCATGCTGTAATGTTCAAAATCAGGAGGAAATTCCTTTAAACAATTTAAAAAATCTTATTTACTGACACTTATTAATCCTACTACATTTTTGGTTTTCGCAGTTAGAGTTGAGTATTACTAGCTTATAAAAAAGTAGTTTCCTATTCCATCTTATTTGTGTATCTTATTTTTAAAAATTTTATTTACTAAAATTGAATACTATTTATTTAATTTTAATTTAAAAATATGTAGAAAATATTTTTATAATCATATCAATAAAAATTTTATATTTTATTTGCTTACAGTTTTAACGTATATTTATTTTTTTCCTACTTGCTGAAATAAATCTACGCTTCCGCTTGTTATGAAGAATAAATCTGAGACTTCATGTCCTTCTTTTATAATTTCATGTTCAGGTCCTTTTATAATTATTTTAATTAATATTATTTAAAATGTATCTAAAAATTATCATAAAAGTTTTCTAATTACCAAATCTATTTTCTTTTGCAGTATTTGCTAATTTTTTAACGAAAGCTTCTGAAAAATTGTTAAGTAATAATTTTTATTCGCTAAAGATTTGATAGTTAAACTCAAATTTAATACTTTACGCCAACGAATAGGGTAGATTTTATATCCTTTAGATAAAATTAATAATTTTTATCAAAAATTCATAGTATTTAATATTAAAGAATTATTTCTTATTTACAATCTGTCTCCTATTTATTTTTCCTACAAATTTTCATTATAAATGTATTCATAATACTTGGTTACTCTATTTTATAAATCTTTACTTAGTCCTTTTCTTTTCATATGGTTTACTAAAATAGCTTATTCTTCTTTGAATTCCTCTTTTTACTGTTTCATTAATTTAAAAATTGTTCCTATTTCATTCACACTATAAGCGAAAACACCACAACTTAATATTGTTATTAAAATAGTTATAAATCTTTCGAGATTGTTAATCGGATAAAGTTCTCCATATCTAATTATTTAATATAGAGTTAAAATTATTAAATTTTGGTAAAATATTAATTTTCATTTAATATTATATTAAATTATTAAATTTATATTAAATTGATTTTATAAATTTATTTGATACCCGACAGTAATCATAGTAATGACAGAAAAATAAAAAGAGGCAATATATATGTCAAACCAACTATTAAGATCAATTAAAATATTTGATTCAACAACGGCTACTTCTATCCAAGTTTCTTTGATATTTTGTTATTTTTATACTAAAGCTACATATACAAATATACAGCCACATAAATGTGCTATTAAAAGTATAATTATTGTTAATTTAATTAGGTCAAAAATTGCTCTGTGTTTTTTTTTTAAACTTAGAGTGTCGGAAATGTGTTCTATATTTTTTAAAATTTGTACTGATCTTGATAGTAAAAAAAGCTATATTATGGCGGAGTCTAATGAGTAGTTTATGAAAAATAAGAAACTCAACAAAAAACTGAAGAAAAAGTTTTTTTTTATATGCTTTTAACTAATTTTTATCTAATTAATAATAAAAAATTAATTTTGAATTAATGTTTTTTTTGAATTATAAATTTTGCATTATTTATTACTCTATCTATTATTAAACTCCCTTTATCATAATACCCAATATTAAATTTTAATAACGTATCTACTATAAATATGAACTGTCTATTAATTGAAAATGGAATTATTATTAATTAAATAAATATATAAATAAATAAATTTTATAAAAAATTTAAATTTTTACGGTAATTGATAGAATAAGAAATCCATATATTTATCTAAATTAAATAGATTAGAACTGGTAAAACTGATTTTAAGAGATATAAAAAAAGTATTTATTATGAGACATGTAATGTAAAAGCACTCCCATATAATATTAAAGTTACTTTCAGGCAGTATCACAAAATTATGGGTATTTTATACTTTTTATATACATAAATTTTAATTTTAAAATTTAATTAGAATTAACTATATCATAATAAAAGAGTAAATATTTTTGTTTACTTTAAGGCAAAAATTTTTTAAAATAATTAGTAAATTTGTAAATTTTTAGTTGCAGGAATGAAGGGATTTCTTTTTTAATGTAGAAGTTATATTTGTAGAAATTATAGTCGTAGCTATTATCTCCTATTATATCTAATTTAACTTTGTCTAATAAGGTGAACCTATAATTTTTATTTTAAAAGAAATAAATTAATAAATAATAAAATAGATAAGTAAATATAAAAATAAAATAAATAAATTTAAGATAGTATTTTTTTTTTTATTTTTGAATATAAATTTTATTTGATACTTTTTATAATTTATTTTTACCTGTGTTCTATGGACATGCCTTTTAAAATGGAGATGAATTTGATAATAGAACTGAGAATAAGTATGCCTTTAGCTTGCCAAACGATATTGAGTCCTTTTTTGGAGGACCTGTGTCTGATAGAGTATAATTTGTTTTGAGTTTGGAGTCTGAAGGGGGAATTGAGTACTTAAGAGTACTATTTGGACTGGTTTTTAGCGAAATTTATGGTTTTTTATTAATCTGGGTTTATAAGGGAATTGTTGTAGTTTTATTTGGTATAAAATGTTTTGTTAGGGGTTTGTGTTAATTAATTGTAGTTGTTTATTTATTTTTGAAGGAATTCTATGAGTCTAAATTTTAGGAATTTTTGGCCGGGTTTTTCGAGGAAAGAGTCGGGGTACTCGTAGAGGTAGCGGTTGAGGTCGTCGGGGGAGTTTATTTTTTGCGTTTTTTGTTTTTTTAGGTTGAAAATTGAATTTTTTTTGGTTAGGAAGTTTTCTAGTTTAGATTTGCTTTTTAATTTTGTGGAAGTGTAGTTTAGTTTTTTGTGGGTTCTGGTTGAGTTTATTGTGGTTTGTTTTTGTAGGTATGTGTTTTTTTTAGATTTGTTGGTTTTAGGATTATCTAAATTATATATTGAAGTTTCACTGTTTTCTTCTTCTATTGATTTGTCTTGGAATTAATCTTATCCTTATTCTAATTTTAAATTTTATATAGATTAGTCAATTGATATTTCTAGGTTTTGATTTGACAATTTATAATGCATTTCTTTTAAATTATTGTCAATTTGTGGATTAAAATGTTTTTTCATTATGTGGCCTTATTTTGTGTTAGGATTTTAAAGTAAATAAGTTTGACTTTTATTGGGGTCTTAGTTTATTGATAAGTTCATTTTTTATTTTTCTTTTGTTTTTTAATTAAAATTATTTTTGTGGGTATTTTTTATATATTATTTTTATTTTTTAGGTAGTATAAATATTTTAGAATTATTATTACAAAAATTTAGTGATAAAAATATTATTAAAATAAAAGTTTTATCATTTTTTCTTATTATATATTTTTTGGAATAAATTTGAATATAGATTTAAAAGTTAAAATTTTTGATTTATTTGATTATTTAATTATTCACGCAAGTATTTTTATTATTTCCATTAATACCAAATTTTTTAAATAAATTTTTATTTACATCAATTAGGACTAAGCTTTAAAGTTGAATAAAAAAAAAAACTTATTAAGAAATTTAATTAAGAAGCAACTTATAAAAAAATTAATAAATTAACTTTTTTAATTATACAAATTCAACAAATATATTTTAAACTAGTAAAATATTTTGTTTTAAAATATTTATATGCTAATATTGTTTATTGCTTATTGTACAATTAAATATGATAATAAAATATATTAAATTACAAAAAATATGATATTTAAGAAATATTTATTGTTATAAATATAGAAAAATAATATCACAATATATAAATATTTATAATTTTTAAATAAATTTATAAAAATATGAAAAAATTGAGTATAAAAATTTAAATATTTCAATTATTTAAATTTATTTAATGATAATTATTATTTAAATAAATTTTTTTAAGCGAATTAGTTAGAATTAACGTTAAATAATAAATTAAATTATTATAATATTTTTAAACTTTACTGAATTTTTATGAAAATTTTCATATTTATAATAATAAAATATATCACAAGATAATTAATTTATGGTTAAATAAATATAAAAAAATTGGAATTTAATATATAAGTAACAAAAATTTAATGCTCTAAAATTTTTAAAAAGTCTAAGTAGAAAAATTATAAAAAGAAATGAATATTTTATTTTTAGTGATTTGTGATAATATTTATTTAAAATTTATATTTTAATTAAATCTAAAAAACTTTATAGCTGTTCTACTAAATTCTACTAAACAATTGCTAATTATTATATACTTTTTTAAAGTAAATTAAGTATTTTATTTAAATTATTTTTAAATATAATGAAAAGATAATAATAATATCTTAGTCTAATTTTTTAAGTAGTTGAAAATATTAAATGGCCTATAATAAACATACTTTTTTTTTAGTAATAAAACTAAATTTTATGGTTGTTTTTATGGATTTTTATATTATATATTAATTATATAATTATTTTTATTAAATTTTTATTATTAATGTTAATTTTTTAGATTTTGTTAATAAATTTAATTTAAAATCTATATATCTTTCTGAATTTATATCATTAATGAAATATAAAACAAGTATAATACTTATTAATAGAAAATAAATAAATAAGTTTTACTGTTAATATATAAAGTAGAAGTTTTATTTAGTAAAATAATTATAAATTAAGTAAAATTTAAAATAAGATTAAATAAATATATGAAATAGTTTTAGGAATTTAAATTTTATAATTAATGAATGGTATATTATTTTAGATATCATATTGCTAAATTAAAAACACATTGATATTATTAAATATTGCCAATGAATTTTTTTATGTTTTAAATTTATATTTTTCCATATAAATAAATTACATATTATATTTTTTATAGTTAATATTTTAAGATTATTTCATAAAAATTTATTTGATATAAGATTATTTTAATATTTTAATATTTTAACAATTTTAACAATTTTTTAAGAATAAAATATGTTATGGTTATTTTTTATTATTAAATGAATCGGATAGATTAATTTTTTAATGGGGGAATTTTGAAAAACGAAAAATCTGAATTTTTTAGTAATTAAAACACTAATTAAATTAAATTAAAAATAATAAAAAACAAAAAAAATAAATTCTAAATAAAGAAGTATATAAATTTCAAAATTTCAAAAAATTTTAAACTTAGAATTAGTTATAAATTTTCGCAAAAAAGGGAGTATAATAAAAAAATATAACAAATAATTAATTATATAAATAAAATAAAATATATAAATATAGTAAGAAAAATGAAGTAGTCTGTGGTTTTAGCGGGTCCGGAGAGAAGAGGGGTTTTTTTGAGTTATTTTAAGGAGAAGGAGTTGTGGGAGTTGTTGGAAGTGAACCGAGAAGACATAAATTTCGGGCGAATTGACTTGTTTAAGTTGAAGGAGGGGGTGGAGAGTCAGATAGAGAAGGAAAAGGAGTACTAGTTTAAGAATTAGTTGGAGAAGAAGAGTAATTTTTACGAGAAGGTTTTGCCGGCGTACAGGCTGGAAGAAGAGGTGCCGAAATGGCTGCCGCGGATTTTGGCCGTTAAGAGTTTGCCGAAAGTGCCTTAGGATCTGGCGGAGAATTTGAAGGCGCAGATTGACGCGAATTTGCTGAATTTTTTTAGGGTTTAGGAGTTTTCGAAGGTGGTGGGGATTGAGTAGGAGGGAGAAGATGTTAAGATTTATTTTGAGTATCATAAGTTTAGTTTAGAAGAAGATATTGTGAATAGGAAGGAGTAGAATAGGTAGTATGATGAGTATTTGTTGTGGAATATGCTGTATTCTTTGGTTTCGTAAATTGATTTGGATTTCATTATTTTTTTTATTTTTTTTTTTGGGGTTTGTGGGGAGTGCTTTTTTGATAAAAATTATGGGTTTTTTAAAATTAAAAGTTTTTTTATTTGCTTAAATTTTTTAACTGATAACAAAATAAATAAAATTTTTATCTCTAATATTTTTAAAAAGCATGGCTTCCAAACTGAGAGAAGATAACTAGACCTTAGCCGATATAAGACCTTCCAGAATTTATTATAATAGTTATTAGTTGAGTGCAGTTCCTTATGGGATTTTCCCCGATTAAGACATAAGTTTGGTGGAAAAAGTAAAGGATAGAGAATAATAAGTATTTTTCGCTCCTGAATAATAAAAAGAATTTTAGTCAGGTTAGCAAGAAATTGTGGACGGGGACGAGTTTTTTGAGAAAAATTTTAAGCAAGAAAGTTTTTAAATTGGATTAACTATTTTGTACGCAGCTACTTTGAATGAAGATAATCCTTGTTATGATTACGATAAAATTGCCTTTTTACCTTAAGAAGTTGGGAATTTGTTAGGCTAATTTAGAGATAATTATTATTAATCTGAGAGAAAAGAAAGGTTATTAATGTATACTTTAGAAGTTTTGTTATTGGACCCAAATCCTAAGACAAGAAAACTGCCTAGCGAAATATACAGTATATTAAAGGGATTTGAAAAGAATATTAAATTTATGAGTGGTTCGGACGAGTTTAAGTAGAAATTGGAAGAACAATTTAATTAAAATTTTACTAGTTATAAGGCTTATGTTAATAGAGCTTGATTTTTGGGTTTAGGAATGAAAAAAATATAAAAATATAAAATTATTAAATTATGAATTTTTATTACTTTCCTAGATTTTTATATGTTTAAGTTATTAATAAATTTATTAATTTTATTTGCTTAAAATATTTTTATTTTTATACTTTAATTAATTAGTAAACTGATTAAAAATGTTTTTATAATAATATATATCTATATTTGGCGAACAAATATTTAATAATATTTAAAATATAGAAAATATTTTACTTTGCATTAATATTGTAATTAATTTCAAAATAAGTAAATAAAAGTCGATTTTTAAAGATGAATTTAATAAATAAATTTAACTCATTTAGGTATAGCAATAAAGAAAGAAATTTAATAAATATAAAATAGTCTCTTAATTTTTTCAAAAAATCAGTAATATAAAATTTTCGGTTTTTTTATGGGTCATTTTATGGCTTATTATTTAATTTTCAAAATAAATTTATTATATCTCATTATTTTTTTACGAATATAATTTTTAATTGAAGATTATTAAATTTATAAATTATTTTTTTTTTTTTTTTATAAATGGTTGAATAATGATAATTTTTTTTTATTTATTTTTATTTTAAGAATAATAAATTTTATTCTTTTAAAAATAAAGGTTATTTATTTATCAATCAAAAAATAAGGTTTTATAAAATAAAAATTTAATTTTATATATTGAAATAAATTATATTTTTTATAATTGCATCTTAAAAATTATTGGCTATAAATAATATATATCATTACTTAAAGTATTTTATTTCTTATTATATGTATAGTGAAGTCAAAATAATTATATAATATAATATATAAACACTGATTAAACTTTCAAGAAAAGGGTTAAATTATTAGTATTCTATAATTATTGATAAGCAAGTTGTTTTTTTTGGGTTATTATTATTTAAATAAAATAATTGAAATAAATTTTATAAATAAATTTCGATGCTTAATAATAAATTTAAATTGTAAAAGGATATTAATTTTAATTGCTAAATAAAATTAATAGAATGATTGATATGTTTATTTTATTATTTTATTATAATTCTTACTAAGTTTGCATAAAAATAAAAAAATAAATTATATATTTTTTAATTCGATTTGGGTAGAGAGAAAAAATAAATTATTTTTTAGGTCTGAATAAGATGGTAAATCATATAATTACTTATTTAATATAATTTAGTGTACTTTAGTAAGGGAGAAAATATTGTAGTTTTGATTAAAAAGAGTGAAATAAAACAAATAAAAATAATTAAAAGAAGAAAATATCTTTTTAAAAATTATAATTGATTTATATACACCAATAATTAAAAGAAAGCATACACCACTTGATTGAATAACTTTTAATATTGATTTATTATTTATTACAAAATTAATAATAAATGAATGAATTTGCAGGTTTGTGTGCAATCATATAAAATAGAAAACAATAATAATTATAAAAAAATAAAAATAAAATAAAATTATTTTTACAAATAAAAAAAAAATTAATAAAAAAACTTAAAAAAAATAAAAAAAAAGAAATTTCACAAAATGGCCATTAGACAATCTTAAATCCAATCTTCATAACAATTAGTTGACTAATTCAGAGACTTTTTCAATTCCAACAGATACGAATCCAAAGGAAGAGATAACCACTCTTACTTCGGAAGCGTCGACGTTTACCATATGAACGACTTCGACTCCCAAAAAGTCAGAGAAGCCAAAAACAGACAATTAGAAAACATTCACTTGAACAGCAACAGATTCAGTTCCACCTACAACCAGCCCCACAGACAGCCCTTAGGTCCCTACAACTGCAGCATCCACAAGTCTTTGCCCGACAGAGTCGCCGTTAAAACCATTTAGCCCACTCAATCTTAAGCCAACGCCATCAGAGACTATTTGGCTTCTTATAACGGACCCCACCAGTCTTAGTAGTACAGATCTCCTGAGTTCACCAGATTCTACGCCGCCGACGACACTGAAGAAGGACTCAAACTTTTCTTTGAGTACAACACCACTTTGAACGAAGACATTAGAACCAGATAAGACATGAGAAATCCCTACTCTGAAGAACTTTTGTGGAAATTACTCTTCGATTTGGTTTCGTAAATAAAAATTTATTTAAAAGATTTTAAAAATTTAGAGTTTAGAGTTTAGAGTTTAAAGTTTCTTTTTTTTAACTCGCTTTTTTTACTTCTTTGAACTCTTTTTTTTTGGGAGAGTTTCGGATTTTAAAAATAAAAAAGAAGTTTTTAACTAAAAATAAAAATAAATAATTTGATTTTCTCTTACTAATTTTTAATTTTTTGTCTAGTGCCTCCACCAAATTGAACCCCTAATAAGCCTTGAACGATATCAGACCCTCCAAATTAGCCTTCAACGACTACTAAGTCTAAGTTTTACCCTTCGAAGTCGGAAACGGAAGAGATATTCCCCTCTTCAACAAATGGACCCAAGGAGAATAAATCTTCTATTCTTAAGAATTATTGAACGATTTCAAAAACTAATAAAATTAAAGTCAAAGTTAATCTTTAAGAGCCTCTTAAACTTTCAGAACCAACTTCTTAAACGAATCCTTCTAAATCGGATTAACCGTTTTAGCTGCTGGACTTTTATTGACTGAAGAATAAGTCGGAGTCAACTAAGGATAAGGATTTGACCAATAAAGATTAAATTAATTATTAAACGATTTCGGAGCCATTTACTCTAGAAAAGACAGACTTTTACACATTTTCCTTTCTGAATTATTATTAGGATCCGGAAGATAAAACCCCTCTTCCATTTACAATTTGTTGAGACCTTCTTCCGACTACATTTAATTTTTGGAATCCAACTTCAAATAAAACGTCAGAAACTACTTGACTTAAAGTTACAACTATGTTTAATTGGAATAATAATTAGGATTGACCAGTCACAACTCTCAATTATCTCACTTGTGGGACAGATACAGAAGTCACTTCTACGTCGAACTCGTTTAAAGAGACAACTCTGCCTAGGAATTGGATATTTAAAGAAGAAACGAATAAACTTAAAGAATTATCGCTGAATAAGAAAGAAGAAACCAATTATTACTTTAATAACCCGGAATCAGAAGACCCAATTAATAATCTTCTTATATCTAATAAAGCTAAGCCTTGAGATCTTCCGGAGTCCACAACTCTTCTTACCCTGCTTAATTCACCAGAGACTCTTAAATTAGAGGATCCAATATTTAATAATCCGTCTTCAGATCTTCTTAAATCAACTAATCTTAATAATAATAATCTCAATACAACTGAGAAAGTTGCTTTTGAAAGAAAGAAGATATGAAAATAAATAAAAAAATAAAATATAATAAATATAATATAATATTATTAAAAAAAAAAAATTACTTTTATTTATTTATTTGTTTGAAAAAAAAAAAGGAATATCTGTTATATTTATTTTTATATAGTTTTTCTCTTTTATTATATTAATTTCTAAACTTTATATATATTTATTTTTAGAGTTATTTATTCACTTAAACAATAATTATTATTATTCTTAACACTTCTTTTTTTAATTTTTATTTTTATTATTATTTTAAAATTTGTTTTAATCATCCTCCTTTTCTTCTATCAATCTTTCCTCTTTATATAATTATAAAAATATAAAAACCAAAATTCCCACTAAATTTCAAATTTTCTACTAAAGCTTTTTTAAGTAACTTAAAAATAGTATTTATCATTTAATTAAAATACAGCGAATTAGAATAAAAATAATACCATAAATAATTTTTTCTAATAAAATAAAAAATACATATTTATATAATTTTTTAAAAAAAAATAGATATGATAACATTAACTCAAAATATCAAATTAAAAATAAAACTAATAAAATAGAAAAATTTTAAATAATTAATGAAGTACGTACCTTATACAGTTTTGATATCTTTTATATTAACAGTTATAATTAATTATATTGCTTTTATTTTACAATAAAAATATGACCCCTAATTTTTTGTTTCCGAAAATGGAATGAATTCTGAAAAATATTTTGAAATTTGCTCTTAAAATTTGTGCGAATTATCTTATTATGGAGGTTGGCCCGGATGGCCCCATTTTTTTTTTAAATTAGGAGTATTTATAATCGCAATATAAGTTACAGCAATCATATATTATAGACTAGAATTATGGAAAGAGTATTTTTACCAAAGTGAAAAAATAATTAAAAAGAATAAAATGCTTGAAAATTAATAAAAATAATATCAATAAGATTTAGAATAATAAAGCTTTGTTATAATTTAATCTAGTATGTAGTATAATAACACAAATTTATCTTAAAATGATAACATAAATTAGCAGAATTTAGGAATAGAAAATTAGAGTAAGGCAATTATTTTGCTATTTTTGGTTTAATTTACATCTTATTCAGCAAGTGCAAGTTTAATTCCAATGGCTATAATATCTTGCTATTTTAGTTAATGGCACTATTTTTTCGCATTTATTTCGTTTACATTTACCTTTATCTCTTAAATTATGGACACTTTATTATATCAATATTATTAAAAAAGATAAAAAAATAACGACTAAGTAAAATATTATATTATATAATTAAAAAAGATAAAATTGTTTAATTATAGAAATTTTTATATATATTTTTTTAACTAAATTATTTATTTATATTTATTTAAATAGGAAACGTAAAAATTATGGAAATCAATTGGTATGTATATAATTTGCTTATTGGTTAATGGTGGATTTAGAAATACTATATATAGTAATGTTTGTGAATATTTATTTATGCTTTTAATATTTTCACATTTCATTCTATTTATTAATCAATAAAAATAAGTTTAAAGAGATGTGTAAAAGTATAAAAATTACGAAAATGTTGTATGACACTGAAAAATATTCATTATATTTTAAAACAAACATGAATTTAAAAAGAATTATTATCTTAAATATGTTTAAACTAATTATTAATAATAGTTTAATAATTTATTTGGTATTATAAATTAATAATAATTATAAAATAATATAAATTATAGTTTATAGTAATATATACATTTTTATATAAACTTAAATATTTAACAAAATTAATATATAAGTTGATTTTCAATCATTTTTAAACTAGCTTATGATTAAAATTTTTAATTTAATTTTTTTTAAATATAATATTACGAAAATTAAATCTTAAATTCATTATTGATCCTAATTCGAATTTTTTCTAGATAAATTATTTAATTTTTAGCTAAAATTTTCATTTTTATTTTAATCTTGCGAATTATTTATTACTTATTTTTTTTCTTATTAAACCTTTATTTTAATTTTTTTTAGTTAATTATCTTGTTATTATATATAATTTTTACTATTATTTTAATTTTAAACCTCGAATTTCTATTATTAAATTTTAAATTTCACTATTTAATCTTTATAAGGTTAAGCATTCATATTTTTTTTGAGCAATTGTAAAATTTATACTTTATTTTTCGGATTTTCATTTAAATTTTAATTTTTTTATTAAATATCATGAGAATGACTTTTTTAAATATTTTTTACATTATTTTTAGATGAAAAATGTTGTTTTGAAAGTGAAATTCTGAATTGGGAATTGGAAGTACTAGGTTTCATATGAATATGCTAAAAATTCTACATATTATTATTTAAAATATCTGAATTAAATTTGGTTTAACTTTTATTTCTATTCTACTTGTTTTCTATAATATTAGAAAAATAACTGTCTTAAAAGTTATTTTTTATATTTTAACTATGTTTTCTATAATAAACTTTTGGAGTAATTGAGATTTATGATTTATTATTTTATTTATGAATTACACTTTATTTATCTTTGTGATTTAGGCTTTTATTTTTTAAAAATTCATTAAATTCATTAAAGTTATTTAGCAATTTTATTTTTTTTATGTTTGATTTTTTAGATTTAGGGGTATTATTAAGAGATTTAATTTTATTATGATTTTACTAAAAAAGACTGGATTTTGGGTGATTTACAAGCTGTGTTATATTTGAGATGTTACATTTATTATTTTTTAAAGTATTTTATTCTTTTTATTCTTTTATATTTCGCTAATATTATATAGGCGAATTTAAATTTTACAAATACTCTTTAACATCATACTAAGATAAAAAGCTAATCCTTTTAGATTTGTTATTGCGAATTGGCGTTTATTCGAATAGTTCTATTTATTAAAATTTTATTATATATTATTTAGCTAATTAAATATTATAATTATATTAATAAAAATTTAATTTTTGTATAAATGTTTTTAAAATATAATTTTATAATAAATTTATGATAAAATTACTACATTCTTGTACTTTAGATTCATTATTATTAAGATTTTGTTATAAATTCAATTTTTGGAAAAATTTATTAAGAGTCAAAGATTCTTACAATGGTGAATTTTGGTCCTAATCTTATTCTTATTCCTTTTTTTATACGAAAACTTTTTCATTTATTGAATCTTTAAAATTCAATTTTTGATCAAAATTTAAAATACTTTTATTTGATGATTAACAACTTTGATTAGCAGAATCTTAGATTTAATTGGTGTTTTATTTTTTTAAGATTTTTTAAACATTACTATTAGATATCGTAGCATGATTTTAAAAAATGTTTAAGGAATTTTTTTTTTTGAAATATTTTTTGAATTCATTTGATTAATTTAAAGGGTGATTATTTGTATCTTATTCACTTTTATCTTTATTTTCTATTTTATTTTATTAATTTTAGTTATAATCAGTAAATAAATTATTTTTTGAATCTTAACTTAATTTTTTTGTTTTTGAATCTCTAAAAGTAGCTTGGGAATTTCTGGAACTACTATCACTATTTTTGCTGTTTTTAGAAAAATGTACAGAATTCTCGAAAAAATTTTGAAGACTATGTTTTTTCTTAAACAATTTTACATATTTAATTTTAATTATTAAAAAAGTAAATTATTTTTTCATATATATTTTATTTACTCAATTTTATGTCTCGTATTTTTCCAACTTGTTGTTACAATATTTTTAAAGCTCAAAATTTTTTTTTGAAAAATCACCAACTATATTTGTATTTATCTATTCTTATATTGTCGAATTTTAAGAACTTTTTTAACTAAAACTTACATTTCTTTAAAAATTTAATTAATTGCTTTAATATTTAATGAAAATAATTTTTTTTAATTAAAATAAAATAAAAAAAGTTTACCTTTCGCTATTTTAAAGATTCAAATGTTTAGAAAAACTAGTTGAATTTAGATTTTTCTAATTTTTAAAAAGAGAATTGTTTTAAGTTTTATTAAACATATTACAAAAAATGCTATTTTTTGGAGAAAATAGGCTAAAAATTTAGGATTTATGACTTAATATTTGATCTGCAGATCTATTAGTTTTACGTGTTTTTTATTTTTTGCTTTTTTATAATAAGTCTAAAGTGGTAGATAATTATGGAAATTAATTTTGTGTTTAATCTAACTATTATTACTTAATTTCGTCTTCCTTTATTTTTTCAAGCTAATGGATTTAATTTTATAAATACTTTACTTTTATTTAAAATTGCGTCATACTTCCACATTCGTCACAATGACATGTTTTTCTTCTTAATCTATTTCTGCCAACTTATTCCCAATCTATAAAAATTTATATGTATATTTACCTTATTTTTTCATTAATTAATAAAAACTTTTATTTTTATCAATTTATATTATTTTATATCATATAATAGTTACCTATTTCCATTTATTATACACCAATTTTCCTTTTGTTTTATTAAATTATTATTTCTTATTCTTTTATCCTTTAATCTGGTGAAACTCTTTTTTTTAATAAATTCAATCTTTCTAAAAATTACTATTAATCTTGCTAATTCTATTTTTACACTGATTATTATATTATTCTATAAATTTATTTTTTTATCAAATAAAAAATTAAAAGTTTAAAAGTATATAATATATTATATATAAATTAATTTTTTAATTATATTTTATTACTTTTTATTTGGATTATAAACCCACTATTTTATATTACTGGGGTCTATTTCAAATTTTTAAGGATTTTTATATTAAAAACTTGCATTAAGAGAAACAATACTTCCACTTCTCTTTCTAGTTTTTATTTCATAAAAGAGTTATTCTAATCTTTTTTCTTTTATTTCATTAATATTAGTATCTCTTGTTTTTTGGGTATCAATTTTTTAGGCAATTGTTTTTTCGAATTCAATTTATTTTTCTAAGAATTCTTCCTAAGTTTATTAAATATTTGTTATATATATAATATTTTTTTAAAATATTTGAAAAAATTATAAGGTTTTAAAGGTAAGTCAAAATATATTTATGAATGAAAGATATTTTTGTAGATTTTTTGTTAAATTTCATTATAAATTTTATATTTTATTTTATAGATGTTTTTAGTATTTAACTTAATATTATTAAAAATAATTACATATTCTTTATCTTCTTTTTATTTAATATTTAATAATTCCTACATATATTAATATTATTCTTAGCATTAAATTAAAGTTTTTGTATCGAAATTTTTGCTTTATAAAAGTTTATCCATTTAAATTAACTACTTTTGTAATATGTAAAAATTTGTTATTATTTACAAAATTTTTTATTTGTTTTTATTGCAATTTTAATCTATTTATAATAGGTTTTATAATAATTAAAGTGTAATTATTTATATAAATTTTATATATAACAAAAAATATAATCAAATGTAATTAAAATAGGCTAATTTTTTTTTATGATATAATTGAGTACATGTAAAATTGTAATAAAAATATAACAATTTATAAATTTCCAAAGAAAAATTAAAAATTTAAAATAAAATGTTTATATAAAATTTATATTATTTTAGACTATAATAAAAAACTTATATAATATTATATAATTTTAATATGTGTAATTTTATCATATTATAAAATTATTTTTTATTTTTTTGAAAGAGATATTATTTTACTATTATTATAGGGAACAAATTATTGTATTTTAAATTTTGGTAATATTATAATTTTGAAAAATATAAATTATAAAAATTAAAAATTAACCAATAAATAAAAAATAAATTAAAATGGAGTCTAAATAAAAAATTTAAGATAAGAATTAAAAATAAAAAGTTGAAAATAAAAATATATTTTGGAAATATGTACCTTTGATTTTTTTTACGGCTTTAATTTTTTAAATAGGAGTTTTTTTTTTCACAAGATCTTAACTACCACAATTAAAAGAAGTTGGATTTCCTTTAAATTTTGAATAAGCTCAATAATTTTCAAAGTTGATGTCTAATTATGTTGAATCTAATTATTATACCCTATTATTTTTTTAAGCAAGTAATTTTTTGTTTTTACAAACTTTTTGTGTGCCGGGTACTTTTATATTTAACTTGTTAGGGGGAGCATTTTTCGGAGTTAAGGTAAAAAAAAATACAAATAAAATAAAATTATAATAATAATACTATTTATTTATAAAATTAATAGATTTGATTATATTTAAATTTTGTTAATAGTTTTATATTTTTTTATTTGTCAGGTTGGGTTCATAGTATGTGTATTATGTAATACTTTTGGAGCTTATTTCTGTTTTTTGCTTTCAAAATATTTTGGTAAAGAAATTATTGAAACTAAATTATAAAAATAAGTTGCATTTATGAAGAAATAAGTTGATGAGCATAGAAAAGAATTATTATTTTATATGTTGAGTTTAAGGGTTTTCCCTGGGTCCCCAAAGTATTTAATATTATATTACATGATTTATCGAATAAATATATTTAAATTTTATATATACAACTAAAATAAAATTGCAAATTAAAAAAAATAATATTTTAATTTAATTTTTATTTTAAATTTATACAAACATATTAAAATGATTTATATATTTTTTTAGTTGGTTAATGAATATTTCTTTTCCTCATATAAATATACCATAAAGTTATTTTTTGATTTCGCAATTTTTCGGTCTTATGCCATGGAATTTTATAACTGTTGAAGCTGGAAATGTTATAAGTACTTTTAAAAATAAAGATGAGATTATGAAGCCATAGAATTAATTAATGTTAGCCGGTTTGGCCTTTTTATGTATTTTACCTGGACTAATAAAATCATTTAATAATTATAGATAGAAAAAAAAAGATTAAAAATAAAAATAAAACTGATAAAGACAAACTAAATTTAATAATAATGTAATAATAATTAATTTCGTTAGATATTATTTAAATTAGTAAATTATTATTGTAGTGTTTGTTATATAGTTAATTTATTTTATTGATTAAAGAAATGGTTAAAATAATATATTATTTTTTTATATATTTTTTATCTTTTATTTTTTATCATTACTGACAGAATTAATAAGATTTTGTTTATAATGAAAAATAATTTGATAATTAAATTCATTTTTTATTCAGTTCTTTTGAATTTCCTGATAAAAAGAATAAGTATAATTATTGTAAATACGCATTTTATATATGAAAATTTAAAGGATATTCCTAATTATATTTCATTGAGAATAATATTAATAAAATAAATAATTTTCATAAAATTATAAATAAATTGATTGGTATATTATTTATTCAAAAATAAAAAAATATTATAAAGTTTAATTAAAATAAAAAATATAGAAATATTTAAATAGAAAAAATAAAATAATAACTAAGAAAATTAAAGCAAAAAGTAATACTAAAATTAAAGATAAAATTTTAATAGAAAGGAATCATAATGAGTGAATTAAAGTCTTAAATTTCTGAATATAATTAGTAAGGTTTTTGCATTAATTTAAATAAAATTGAAAAAATAAAAAATATTACAAATTCAGATTTTAATTTAAATTAATTTTATAAATTTAATATATAAATAATTATAAATTAATTAAGCGATGATCTCGAAGAAGAATTTTCCTATTAGAATTTTTAAAAATACATTTTATAAGGGAAATAAAATTTTGGGGAGTGTGTAGAATATATTAAAAAAGTAAATATGATTAATTAATTATAAAATTACTATTAAAAATAAAATAATATTAAAAATTTAACTATATTTCGTTTATTTTTATATTTGAATTTAAATATTATAAAGGGTGATCTAGGGGATTTATAAATAAGATTTAATGTCTGGAGAATTTTGTTAAAAAATTTACCAGTAAGTGACAATTAAGAAGAAATTAAAAATAAGATAGAAGAGTAGAGAAGAGAGTATTAGAAAAATTATCAAGCATTTAAAAATCAAAGTAAAATTTAGAAAAACAAAGATGTAAAGGAAAAAAAAGAAAAAAAACCTTTTAATCCTTTAGCACCTGCTCCTACTAAAAAAGCAAATAATGAAGTTGCTGTAAACTTAAATGATGACTCTCATTTAAAATACGAAATAAAGTATATATTATTATATTATTATAAACTTACAAATATATATATATAAATATAATAATTAATATAAAAAAAATAAATTATTTTTACTATTTATTAAAATTAAAATATCTATATTATTTAAATTATTTATTTATTAATTTATTGATAAAATCAAGAAAAGATGTAGAAAGAACTTATTAAGATAGGTAATTTTTCTTATAACCTGAAATTAAATAGATGTTGACAAATATTTTATTTGTGTGGTCTAAAATGAATCCCGAAATTTCATATAGATAAGGTAAATTATAATTGAATTCTAGTTGGATTACAAATTTCAAAAAAATAATATTTAATAAATATCTGGTATATATAGTTAATAAAAATAAATATTGTTTATTTTTATAAAAATAAATTTATTAATAATTAAGGAATGAATGAATTGGTTGCTTCTTTCATAGTTATTTATTATTAAGAGTTATTAGAAATTGAAAAAGGAAAGCCAGAAAATGTGGAATAAGATATTTATGATATTGCTTAATTTATGATAAACAAAGATGGTGCAGAAGCTGATATTTTTTGGGCTTTTAATTAAATAATGGCATTAGGTAAAAATTTATTAATATTAAATATTTTTAGTTTTTAATAATTATTTTTTACAGAAATTTGTTTAAAAAGTATAAATTATTTTTCTTTAATTTAGGGTAAGATTAAATGTTTGTACATAAAGAAGATAATAAGGGCAAACCAAATTCTAAAATTAATACTCCTATATTATTGAGATTGGCAAAAATTTAGGATTATTTTTTAAAAATTGTGGATATAGATTTATTCAGACATTTGAAATTGGTTGAAGTATAATTTTCTACATTTTTGTTGAAATGGGTCAAGTAATAATTAAAATAAATAGAAGTTTAAATTTAAATAAGAATTAGAAACAGTATAATATAAAAATTATTTTAATTAGATGTATTTTTACCAGAGAGTTTCCAATGCACTTGACTTTTGGTCTTTGGGATGTTATACTTTTAGATTAATTTTTATATCCTAATTAGAAGTTAAATAATTTGGTTAATTTAAATTATGATGTTAATAATTTATTAATGATTGATTGCATTGTTTTGGGAATGCTGTTAATGCAAAAATATCAAGGTAATAAATATTATTTTAAATAAGATAAAAATTAAAAATTGATTATAATATTTCATTTTGTAATAAAAGTTATGGATATTCATGACAGTGCTTAATGTATGAAAGTATATATTTAATATCCTGAAATAGAAAATATGAAATAATTGATATAGGTGGCCATCGAAATAAAATAAAGGCTTTTATAATTTGACCCTAATGCAGCCGAAGAGTTAAAAAAATAAAATAAATAATTTTAAGTATTTAACCCAGAAAATCCTTTAGTAAAAAATGAAAGCAGTTTAGGAATGTAAAAAAAAGAAAAATAAAAATTTAACTCAAATAACCCATTGTAAGACCTGATTCCCAAACCAAATAATAATGTTTCTGCTAAAAAATAAACTAAAATAGCAGGAAATAGTAATGAAAAAGATTTATAAAATAGTTAGAACAAATCATAAGAGAGAAAATAAGAAGAAATAAATAAAATTCAGGCCTAGTTAAAAGAAGACGAAGATGAAAAAAAATAGTAAAAGAATGTGGAAAATAGCTAAAAATAATTATAAGAATAATAATAGTAGGAAAAATAGGAATAATAAGAAAAATAAGAAAAAAAAGTACTAAGATTTATGGTAGCTGATTAACCATAAAAACCCTAAAAACCGGAGAAATCTCCTTTATTTAAAAAGAAGGAAAAAAAAGTAGAAAAAGAAGAAAAGTAATAAGAAAAAAGTAAAAAGCCTTTGTTATTTGGAAATAAAGAATCTGAGAGTAAAAAAAAAGATTAAAATCAAAATAAATAGCATATATTTTCCGATGATGATGACGAAGAAGAAATATAAAATTTGACTCCTTAAAATAGTGATTAAAATTTGAACAGTAGTAATAATATTATTATTAAAAATAATAGCAGTTATAATAGTTAATAAAGTAATGGTGTTAAAATTGTTGTTAGTAATAGCGATAATAACAGTAACAGTAAAAAGAATAGCAAAATAAAAATAAATAATAGCAATCCATTGTCTGGGAATAGTGATATATAGTATAAACTTAGTTAAGCTGAAATTTAATTGCTTTTGAAGGCTGTTACTAATTCTGAAAAATTCATTAAGTAATATTTAAATAATTATATTTTTTTTATATGCTTTAATTTTTTTTAGTATTTTGATATTAATAAATTTTTTCATAAATTATATTTTTTATTAATTGTAATTTTTAATATTTAATTAGTGAGAATAATTAAGAATAATACAATTTGGAAGTTTTGGAAGGACTAGAATAAGCTAAAAAATTATTAAATAAAAAATTAGGCATTGATATGTGTGTCGTTTAATAGGATGAATTCGTAGAAGATAAGAGAACCATATAATTTTGAAGAAAATACTATATAAATTTTAATTTTATATTTTATTTTATTTTTAAAGTATAGTAATAAATATATATTATAATTTTTTTAATTAAGTTATAATAATCGTGTGAAAATTTTAGATTTTTATAATAAAATCTTAAAAATTCACAAAAATAGCAATTTACCTGGAAATAATTTTAGGTTAATAATTAGAATTATTTAATAGAATAATTAATAAAAAATTAATTAAAAGAATAGAAAAAATATAAAACTATAATAAATTTTATAAAAATTGTATTAAATAAATTGATTATATGTGGTTAAATTATACAAATTTACTATTGTTAATTATAATTTATATGAATATAATAATAATTTAAACATAAGATCACGAATTAGTTTATTTAACATAGGATTCTGGCGGGAAATGTTTAGATGGTTAATTATATTATTGATTATATACTATTTTATTTTTTATAATTTCATTTATTCTAAATTTAAAATTAAAATTATATTTTTAAATTTATTAAAATTTTCCAACAAAGGTAGTCCACCATCTGTTTATGTTAGAAGAAATAAAAACTCTCAAAATTATATATTTTTTTTTCAAGGGGGTGGTAAAAAAATTATTTTTATAAAAATAGATATTATTTTGATTTATTAAAGATAATAAATTATATTAATTATTCAGTTTAAAAATTATACTATATTTATTTTATTTAAAAAGCCTGGGCAGGAGAATATACATATGAATAAACTTTGGAAAGCTATTACCAGCGTTCTTTTACAAATTTAGGTTCAAGTTAATTTTTAGAATAAAAAATATATATGCCAGGAATATTTAAAACAGAAAAATAGCATAATATAAATTTTTACGATTATAATTTCATACATTATAATTACTGTGACGGTAGCAATCACTAAGGTTACAGAAAAGAGCCATTAATAATAGTGATAAATAAATTTTAAAAATTATAAGAAATAAAATCAATATTTTTGCTTATAATTTTATTTTACTGAAATTTTTTAGAATAATAAAGAGATTTGGATTAGAGGTTATAATAATACTATGACTGCTATTGAGTATGCTTTAAATGAAATGGGGATGAAATTTGCAGACAAAATATTATTGATTGGTAGTTCAGCTGGAGGAGTTGCTTTGTAGTTATGGATTGACTATTTGAATACATTTTTTAAATGTAAAATTAAAATTAAAATTATTTGACAAAAATTAAAGGTTAACTTAAATAAAAATTTTTATTTAAATAAATAAAATAAAATAGAAAAGTATGGTGTAAGAGCTTAAATAAAAGGAGTTATAGATAGTGGAATATTTTTAGATTATAGCTATTTTTATAAATAAGATTATTTTTATCATAAAGAATCAATTAAAAATATGGTTGTAAGATAATTAATTTATTTAAATAATAAATTTTTAATGATTTAGTTAATATCATAATTTAAATATTATAAAAGAAAATTAGCAATGAAGAAATAAACCCTCCCAACTCAAACTGTGAGTTTTATAATACATAAGAAAAATATAAGTATATATATCATTTTTTAATACTTTAAAAATTTGTATTAAGTATAAAAAAAAAATAGGTGTTTTATGGCATAGTATGCATTATAATATGTATATGCTCCGATTTTGATTTTATAGCCTTTATATGACAATTATTCTATTCATTTTATTTAAGGGTTATAATGTGTTGAAGATTTAAGTGAAAATTATTAAGAATGCAATTAAGCAGAAATTGTTTATATAGAGTAATATCGTGAATAAGTATAAAATTTAATGATAAACTTGAAAAAATCTAAGAAAAATGTTTCGATATGGTAATTTTCTAAATTATATTCATAAAGAACATAAAATGATATAAATAAAAATATATTAAAAAATTTAGAGCTATTTATAATTTTTGCACGATATGATAAATTATTATTTTATTAATAAATATTAAATTAGGGGTATAAGTTGTTTTATACATGGGCTTATACATATAACTTTTAGAGATAGTAATTGGTAGGTAAATAAAGTATCTGCTAGTACTGCGATAAAATTATTTTAATCAGATTTGAGCAGGAACTATATAGACTAGCCTTGGCCATCTAATGAAGGTTGTGCAAGATAAAATAATGAGTAATATTTTAAATAAAATATGAAAAAAATTCTAAAAAAATTAAAATATATGAATTATTAATTTAATATAATTTTATAGGAATTAAGATTAATTTTTAAATGAAGAAATTGAGGAATAAGAAAATGAAATAAGTGGGCTTAAATTAATTTTTAATTATTCCTATTTAATATTACTTATAAATTTAATTATTATAATATAATGAAGCTGTTAAAAATGTATATTTAATTTTATAATATATATTTACTTTATACTAGAAACTTAATTCTAACTATTATACTTTTTATATATAGTACCATTTATTTTTTATTTTTTATTTTTAAATTTTAATATATTATTTTAATTTAATTTTAATTGATTTGGCTTGACTGGATTTTAAATAATACTCAGAAAGCTTATAAATCGTCATCATTGTTACAGTTATTGTTTTTATTATAATTATTAAATTCATTATTATTATTAAATTTCCTATTTTGATTGATAAAATTCGATTGCTTTTAGTTAGAAATATTATTACCATCATATGAACCGTCATTATTGTTTATTTAAATTCTTATATTTGAAATTTAAAGATTTTACTCTTAGACTTCTATATTATTTTTTAAGAAAAATTGGAAACAAAAGTTAAAATCAGTCTTAAATTATTATTTTATGCCAAATCCTCTTTAACTCACTATAATTTATTTTTAATTTTATTGTATTGTTTAAGCATCGCTTTCAACATCATTATAAAAATGTGATTTAAAATCTTCTATAAGTAATTAGTCAAATTAAAAGCTAAGAGCCTATTTACATAAAAAAAATTTATTATTATTTAATAAACTTTTTATATATTTTTAATAAATGATTTTAAAATTTACTTGAATGGTATCAGATATGGAGTGTAACTAATTTCCAACTACTTGAATTTAACAGTTAGGAGCCTTAGATTATTTGTATATTTTGAATAAAAATTTTAATTGTTTAATAATTTAATTTTACCATTAATTTTAGTATTTGCATATTATAAGAGTTGAAATATTTGAAGAATTTATTAATAATATCTTAAATTGCACGTCTTTCCTTTTTTAATTTTAAAAAATATATGTATATTTTAGGATAAAAATGATGGATTTTATTTTTAAAAATACAAAATAAATATAAAAATTTTTACCTTAAATTCTCTATCATATTTGTTAGTACTTGGAGTTTTGAAGATGTTATTTTTAAAAACCTGAAGTTTTTGAGCCGATTATTAAAAAGTCATTTTTAACTGTTAAAATATAAATATATTTATTTTTAAAAAATAAAATTATGATAAAAATAATTATTTAAATTTTTATTTTACATCATTTATTTGGTCTTATGTGAGTTGTTTTTTCTAGTATTATTAATTTTTTTGGGCAGTCTATTAGATTTAGTTATTTTTAAATGGAGTTTAATATACTTCTTAAAAAAAGGAATTATTTTCTTAAAAATTTTATTAGCTTTGGTTATTTGGCTGAGTGTTATCTAAAAAATTTTAATTTAATAAGTTAAAAAGAAAATATTTATTAATAGTAAATTAATTTAATCATATGTTTTTGATTAAATGTCTTTTTTTTTAACAATAAAATTATATTAATAATAGTTACCTTAGTTAAAAAAACTGTTCTGCATCGGTTGATTTTAAGAAGTTTTATTTTTTAAACATTGAGTCTCATAAAATTCATCTGCAATTTTTTACATTTTTTGGAATTTATTATTATGTTTTAGAAAACAATTTTCTTTAATTTTGTAGGTTTATTCATCTTGTTCTTATTATTGAATGGTTTAAAACTAGGGATTTTATTTATTGACAGTATTGGTTCTACAAAGATAAGGCGAGTTTTCCAATTATTTAAACCTTCTTAGATTTTAAGTCGACTTATTTTTCTTAAAATTTTATATAAAAAATAAGAATTTTAGAAAATAAATATCATTTTATAATTGAATCACATAAATAATTTAAAAATAAAAAACATGTTAAAATTAAAAATATAAAAATAATACTGGGGTAGTAAAAATAGGATTCATCTCTTAATTAGGAAATTTTTATGGAGTTTATAATTATATCATATAAAAATTTATAGTATATAGGTACTAATAAAGTTTTTGTATTTTTTTGTTTATATTTTTATGTTTTATTGTTTTTTATTTTTAATTTTTTAATTAATGCGATTTATGTGATTAATTTTTAGGTTTAAATAGATTTAATTCAGTTTCCCGGAAATTATGATGAAATTGATGTGTTTGTAAATTTAAATTTATAAACAATAAAAAAGGTTATTAATTTATAAGTAGTATACTTTTTACTTGTAAATTAATAATTAATTAAATTTAATTTAAAAAAGATTTTCATAATTATTCAAATTCAAATTTGTATCTGTTGGAAATTAAAAAGATTTTAAATATTGGACAAAATGATTTAAATTAGAGCCTTATTGTTAGGATCAACTTCATCTTTTAAATTCTTACCTGACAAATTATTTAAATTATTAAATATTTAAAGTAAGTATTAAATTTAATATTATTTATTATATATGATATTTAATATTACTTGCTAAGGCTTAGGAAATTTAAACAATATATCTTACAACAAGTGGATATTAAAATAGCTATTCTTATTTTACCAAAATTGTTATTTTCATTAGGGCCTATAATTTCACTCTTGTGAAATTAACATCTGTAATAAAATCGTATTTTAATATAAACAAGAGACTTTCTTCGATTATATTATAAAATTGGTGACAGTTTACTAAATATAAATAAGATAAATTAGTTAAAAATTACATTTTTATTTATAAATTTATGATATAATGTTTAATTGTTATCATATTTTATATAAATAAATTGGTTAAAATAAAATATTTACCACCAGCGTCTATATAAACAATTATAATTTGAACTATTTGAGTAAGTAACAAAATTTATTTTTTATACTGTTCGAAATTTTTATTTCTTAAAGGCACAATCAAAGGAAAAAAGAAGTTTGATATTTATTAATTAAATCTTATAAAATTTAATAATAAAATAAACGATATAATATTTTGATTTAATTATGTATTTATTAATAATTAAAATACCTATTTATGAATATGTTTTCAGATTTGGGTTTACATATTATTAAGTCTTATTTTTTAATTTTTTATAAGTTTGTTTAATTTTATGGTGTGATTAGTAATTTTTGTTCTTCTTTTAATTATTGTTATGATAGCTCGTGGTTTATTCTGGTTTGTCCCCATCTTTTAGATTTTTACCCTATTTTTTCTTATCTTTTGGCATCTTCTACGGCTTTTTGCTGCTTTTTTTACTCCTCATATTAATTTACTGAGAAAATTTATTTATAATTATTATATAACATTTGAATAAAATTTAAACATTTTATTTTATAATTCTTAAAAATTTTAAATTGTTACAATATTTAGTTTCAAGTTTTTGAAAATAAAAGGCATTATCTTGTTTTTCATCATACTCATTCATTTTTTCGGTTTAGTATCTTGAAGGATTAGAAGACAATTCAACGGCTGACTTATTTAAAATTCCTACAATAAAATGTTTGTCACCTAATGAACTTTTTTCACTATAAAATCTGTCAATCAATATCCTAATATATATGATGTAATTAAATATTTTTTGTTTTTATTTATTATTATAATTTTATAATTAATTAATTATAAATAAAAAAAAAATAAAAAAAAAGTGGGGCCTTGCCGGAAATCGAATCCGGGGCTATACTACCCTAAAGTACAATTTTTCCACTGAACTACAAGGCCTTGAGTTGATATTTTGTTTTTTTTTTTAATGTTTTTTTAATTTTCTGCCTTTAATTAAACTTAATTTTAAATATCCATTTTTTAAATATGATAATAATATTATTACCTTAATTATATTAAAAAATTATTTAAAATTATTTTAAGAAAAATAAAAAAAATATTTACTTTGACAATTATTCTGGCTTTAAAATACAAAGCGATACCAATGCTCTACTTCTATATGTATCAAAATTATAACACCATGAATCAATTGAATGAAGTGTTATTAATTATAAAGCTAGATCTTCCCATAAAAGTTCTAAATCATCCACTTTTTAGTTTAAATTTAATTTATATATAAAAATTTTGTCAAAAATTTTAGTAAATAAATTATATAAATAAATAAGCTACTTATTTATAAAATTAACAATTACTTATAAAATATATAAATAAAATAAATTTATTACAATTTTTTCTTATTAAATAGTTTAAATGTTTAAGAGATTGCTCAATTCTAGTCTTATCTTCGCTTCTTAGCCCTAATAAACAGTCATATAAATGTTTAGGAGCTTTTCCTTGTTTCAGGTCTTACTGTCCTCCTATATTACTATTTTATGATAAATAATATAATATATTGTAAAAAATATTTTATATTTAAATGCAAAATAAATGTTATTACTTAAATATTTTATTTATATTTATATTTTGTATATATATATAAATATTTTTAAAATACTCGGTATTAATTTCTTCGAAAGAGTCATCAGAATCAGAGTCAAATATTTCCTGCTATTATTCATTTTCTTCTTATGTTTAAAAATCATGTATGTTATCACTTTTTTCACTGTCACTTAAATTATCCTATAAATAAATTTGATCTTAAATTTAATTTTATTGTTTAGCTTATTCTAATATAAAATAATCAGGATAATCATCAAAATTTAAAAAATCGTTATCTTCATTTTTTATATGTGCAGCTTATGGGTCTTATGGAATATCTAACTTTTTTATCATTGTTTTCCAAATTATCTGTATAAAAATTATTTCGATAACTATTTTATATAATCTAAGTTAAATTTTAAATTAAATTAAAATTATTTACCATCGCACTTGTTTTTATATATTCAAACTAAGTATACATATCAAACCTAAATTAAATACCATCTTATACTCTTTGAAATATATCAATTTATTTAAATTATTCTTATTATACAAGTTGGTTTAATATTGTTTTTAGCAAATTGGTTATACCTAAAAATTAATTTTAATAGAATTTAAAATTATTTTTAAACGAAAATATAAATTTTATTAATAAAATTTTTACATTTTTATTTTTATTCAGAACTATGTTTTATAAATTCTTAGTCCTGCCATAATGAAAGAATTTATACAGTAATTTTATTTATTTGCTCTATTAAAAATGATGAATAAATAAATAAATTAAATTAATTAATTAAAAAATAAAAAAAAATTTTAATTTAAATTATACATTAATCAAAAACTTATTAAAATATTTCTGCTAAAATAAATCCTGAATTTAAAGTTAGTGTGTAATTAAAAATGAATTTATTTATCATAATTGATTCAAACTAGTTTTTATCCACATTTTTAAATATCAATAACCAATTTGATGCCAAATTTTTTGAAATTTCTTTTATTTTTTCGATATGATCTTAGATTTTTAAGTTAATTATTTTTTCTTCTTAAATTTTAAATAATTAATTTAAGGAGAAACCTACTATTTTATACTAAGGATAAAACTGCTTTATATTTTATTAAAAAAAATTTTGAAAATGACTCAATTATTTATCTTATGCCATATTTTTTAACTCTAATTCATTTATTATTATTTCTTACTATCCAAGTACTAAAAGTTTTTGTATCAAAGTGGTTAAAAACTAATCTACTTGGTCTCTTTTATAAAAACAATTTAAAATAAATTAAATATTTTAAATAATTTAATTTAAAATTTTTTATTAAAAATATTTTTAATTGATTTTAAATTTTAAAAAAAATAGAAAATTTTTTTTACACTTATTCAAGTTGAGATACTGTAGCCTAAATTATTAGTCTATAATATTTTTAATTTTAGAAAAATGTTTGTTATTATTTATTTTTAGAGAAAGAAAGCATATTATTAGAAATAGACTGTATTTTAATAATTTCATTAATAAAATTATTTTGGATTTCTTGATATTTTGAGTTTTAAGTTAAAAATTAAATTAGATTTGTTAATTCTTGTTTTTTAAGGATTGTATTAATAAAAATTTCGAGAAAGACATTTATTTTGTTAATTGTGTATTTTGTGATTTTTTTTTTTGATTTTTCATTTAATTATAGTAGAATATTATTTAGGATTTCGAATTAAGAAATTTTATCAATTTTTTTCAATAAAATTTCTTCAATTAATTTTATTTCTGTTGGATATAGGTCTTGGAAAATTTTATTGTTAAGAAATAGTTTATGTAAAATTTTGTTTATCACTTATTATAGGATTATTTATGTTTTATTTTATTCTTCATTATTTATTTTTTAGTCATTTTGAGAATCTTTTATACTTGGGTTAAAATCATTCAATTTTTATAAAAATTTTTCAATATTTTCTTGATCTTATAAAAGAGTTATTTCTTCAAGATAATCTTGAATTTCACTATTTTATTCCAAATTTTCCATTTTATTTTTATTTGGTTTTTTTTAATTTGTTTAAATAATTTTTAGGTTAATTTGATTTTACTAGGATATGATAGAAAATTGAGAATTAAGTTAATGTTGATTAATTTAATTATATTTTTTAATTGAGAAAAAAAATTTAGTAAAAAATTTTTCCCAAAATTACATTTTTATATATAAAAAATATTTTAAAATGTAAAATAATAAAAATTAATGCTGAAAATTTTCCATACTTTATTTTCTAAAAATATGAAGTTAATGTAATAATATAATAATTAATATATATAATAGAAATTCAAAAAAAAAAAAAACAAATTAAATCAACTCATATCATATCATATACCCAAGGCTCTATAGCCATTACTTTATAAGCTTCCTCTACTGGAAATATTTCTGGAACTAGGAGCAAATTGATTATTTAAGCTATTATTACTATAAGCTCCTAATTGTCCCATATTATATTAAAGATTTTGTTATAGTTATCTTTTTTTTCTTTGTTCAGGGGGCTCGAAAATTCTTTCGTTTCCGTCTCTTATTTGCTAGTTATTATAATAAGAATCCGAATTTAATTATTATTATTATTTTTATTATTATTAGTTTTGATAGTTGAGTTGAGATCCAGGGTGGTACCTTTGGTCTCTGAGAATTTTATCGCCATCTCTGACTCTTTCTCTTACTTCCTGGAATTCTCTGCCGTCTCCGAATTTTTGATAGTTTTTTGCGACTGTTGAAGATTTTCCGTTTTTGCCTATGGTTGTAGATTGGTACTGTTATTTGTAGGAGTGGGTGGGGTTGGAAGAGTCTGATTTTTAGGCGAAAAATTGGGTTTGTTAGAATCCTTGGAAATTTTAATTTTAATTTTTATTGTTTTTTTTATGGTTATTGGAGAACATTTGAGAGTTGTTTTCGAAAACTTGGTCGAAATCCATGCCGAAATTTCCCATCATTTTTTTTTGCATTTATCTCATTTCTGCAAATGGGTCACCTCCGAATGCTTAATTCATCATGTTGTTCATTCTTTACTCCATTTTTTACATCATTTTACCCATAGAGCCAAATCCGCTTCCGAAAAAATCATCATTATCTTCGAATCTGAAAATTATATAAAAATTTATATAAATAATTTATTTAAACACCTTTTTTATAAATTAAACGAAAGCAATTTTAAAAACATATTTTAAAAATATATTTATAGGTATTTTATAATTTTAACTGCAAACAAAAATTTTATTTTATTTTATTTATTGTATTTATTTTTTATTTTTAATTTTACATGCTCATTGGACCTCCTTGATTTCTTACTGCAATTTAATTTTAATTATTTTATGCACCTATTTATTTTCTATTATTTGTAAATGGGTCAGAAAAAAATCCAAAATTTCTAAATCCAGCTTCAAAAAGTTCATCTTTTCCAAATGCTTCTTCGAATATCTAAAATTTAAAATTATTTAGTCTTTTTTAAGATATTAAAAATTTAGCTATAATATGATTTGATTTATTTAAATTTATTTAGATTTTTAAGTGATAAGGTAATTTAAATAAGCTAATAGTTTTAATTAATAAAAAAAAAAATATTATTTTAAATAAAAATACTTTTTAGGCTCTTTCAAAAGTAAATTCAAAGAATCCGTCGTCAAACATGCTGCTGAAGCCGCCTCCCTTTTAAAAATTTACCAAATAAATTATTAAACAAATATAATAATAAAATAAATAGAAAGGAACATTTATATATTATGAGGTAAAAATTTAAGTTTATAATTTTTTACGAAATTTCTAGAATTATTTGTCTTATATTTAGGTTAATCTTTTTGCCTAAAAAATTGGTCTTAATAATATTCTTATTCAAAATCAGGTTCGCCGTTCGGATAATAGGGGGTGTTATCCCATTCTGGTCTTTTTCCATAATATCTATTATTATTATTTCTTTATTATTATTATTGTTATCTGATTTCGTGGGGATTGACAGTGCCGTGTTTATCGTAGATTTGTCTCTGTTTTTTATCTTATAGAACTGAATAGGCTTCTGAAATTTTTTTGAAGTGTTCTTTGGCGTGCTCTTTGTTTTCTTGGTTTTTGTCGGGGTGCCATTTTAAAGCTTGTTTTTTGTAGGCTTTTTTTATTTCTGCTTCTTGGGCGTTTTTTTGGACTCCTAGGAGGTCGTAGTAGTTATGGTTTTTTACCATTTTTTTTTTTTTTTTTTTTTTTTTTTTTTTTTTTTATTTGTTATTTTTTTTTTTATTTGCTTTTTTTTTTTAAGTTTTTTTTTAAATGGATTAGATAATATAAAAAATGGATTAATAAAATAATTAATTTGGTGAAATTTTTGGAGTTGTTTGTGGGACTTTTTTTATTTCTTATTATTTTTGAATTATGTGTTACTATATAATTATTTAAAGTATGCGAATAATAGCGATATTATATAATAATTTTATGAACATTAATTTTTATTAATTCTTGCAAATGAAGACATAGATAATTAAGGAAATTTCTAAAAATAGATATAAATGATCATTTACTTATTTTAATCATAAAAAAAAAACATAATGTAATTCTAAATTGACCTATATAATTCTAAAGCTTATAATGTAAAAATTTCTATATCTTATATTTAAAAAGAATTTTAAAATCTTTATATATAAATATGTTTATATAATAAAATTAAAATACATAATTTAAGTTATTTTAAATCATTTTTTATTTCTTTTATTTTTAATATGATACTAATCATTAGGATTTTTATTTCCATATCCAATTTAAATACCAGTTCCTTAAATTTAATTGAATTTCTTATCAGCAAATTGGTATCCAGCTTCTAAATCGAACATAGCTTATTTAAAAGCTTTTTCTTATTTTTTTTACCCTTTTTTTAATTTTTATTTATTTTCACCTAACAAAAGCTCATCTTCTCTAAGAATTAAATTATTTTATCTTCTTCCAGGTTTGAATTTAGGAATTGAGTACTATTAAGTAAAAATAATTAATAAATAAATATAAGAAGTACATTTATATTTTGAATTTAATAAAATATAAACAGTTCTTTATTATATTATAAATAAATTAATATAAATATATGCTTTTTTACTCTAAAACCTCTTTAATTAACTTAGAAATTTTTTTTTCTATATAATACAATTGTTCCATCTGCATTAATTGAACAAGAAACTTTCAATAAAGTGTCATTTTTACAAGCAGGGCAGAATTTTTTAGTACTGTCTAAACATTATTCTTTACAGGCAAAACATTCTAAGATAAATCTTTTTGCTCTTCTGATAACCATATTATCTATAGAGAGCAAAGGAATTCCGATTTAAAGAATTACATTCTGAGTAAATAAAAATTAAGTTAAAATAAAATTAGTGATATGTATTATATATGATGATAAAAATTATTAAAAATTTTTAGCAGTTTATAAAAAATTATATTTATTTACTTGCATGGCGTAATCTGCAGTCATACAATAGATACCGATTTATCTGTCTTTTTCTTGTTATTAAGATTTTTTTAAGAATTTTTAAAGATTGTCGGGGTTGATCCACCCTTTGTTATCGTCAAAATCTTGTTTTTATTCGACTTTTTTTTACACTTTAGGTTTAACAGTAACCCAGCCGTCATCATCAACTTATTATTATTAACTATCATTATTTTCCTATTAATTTTCATCTTCTTGGCTATCATAATCTTCTCCTTCATCAGATTCGGTTTCAGAAGCTAAATAATCGTAATCATCAGCTTAATTATTTTTATTTTCATCTTTATTTTCTTAATTATCGTTTGAATTATTTTCTCCGTTTAATTATTTTTTTTCTTCTTCTTCTTATTATTTTTTCTTTTATTCTTCTATTTTTTTTTATTACATTTATCTAAGTTATTCCAAATTTTAAGCTTTAGGAGGTTCTTTTCTCAAAAATTCACCTTTACCTTATTTTATGCATTATTCGTAAGCTACAGCGATTAATTCCATATCAATTTGTGATAAACTGGCATAATCTCCAGTTGCCAAAGCAAATCTCTTAACAAAATTATAGCTTTCTTCTGAGCATTCTCTGAAAAAAAAAGAATTTAAAACAAGAAAAACATATATATATAAAAATAAAGAAAAAAATAATAATAAGTAGTGTTTATTTATTCATGATAAAACTAAAACATTTATTATAATATTTTTTTATATAAATTATATATATATTTTTTATATTTTTTTTACAGTAAGCCGATAGAAAAAGGCAAAGAAGCGAATTTTTCTCTGGCTCTTTTGTCTCTGATTTCTCTGAGTACGTTGGGAGAAGAATAGATATCGTAGGTTTTACTTAAATTTAGAATATCTAGACATCTTATGAACGCGTTGGTATCTATTATTAATTGGGGTTTTTTATCAGTTTGATCTTGTTCTTAGTTGTTTTCGTCGTCCAATTTTTATTTTTCTAGTTGTTCCTAGGTAGGAATTATTATATCTTGGTCCCAGTCTGCCATTTTTGTTTTTGTTTTATGTATTACTTTTTTTATTGGTTTATTTTTGTTTTTTAGTTGTTTGGTTTTTATTTTATTTTATTTGTAGCTTTTTTGCTTTTGGAGAAATAAATGTTTCGCTTTTTTGGTTGTATTTTTAAAAATTTTTTATTTTTATTTTTATTTTTGTAAAAAAATTAATTAGTTGATTAAAGGAGGAATATTTTTGTTTTTTCTAAGATTTTTAATTTAGATCAATCACACAGAACTTAGAGAGTTTTAAATCAAAATTATAATTTAGCTTTTTTTATTCTTTTATAAAAATAATTAAAAATTATAGAAAAAAATAAATGTCTACTACTAACTTTGATAAAGATATTTTTTAATTTAATAAAATTATCAGTTTGTCGATTGAAGAGAATCTTTATTAAATAATGACTTGATATAATATTTTAATTAATAATTTTAAATATATAAATATAAATCTTAATTAAACTTATATAAATAAAATGGTTTTACAAATTATTTTATAAGGAAATTTTTTCACGATTTATTACTATTAGTTTATGAATGTTATTATTTATTTATTTTAATTAGTTAATAATGCCATATTTTATGGTATGTTAAATAAGTTTTAACTTAGGTATTAAATAATTATTTAGCCTATAATAGTGAATACTTAATAATTATTTTACCTTATAAATTAAATTATTATTGAAATATGTTTATTAGATGTATATATAAAATATATATAAAATTGCTATTTTTAATTAATTCTTAATTCTTAATTTTGTTTTTATTTTTTTATTTCCAAAATACTCAGTCAGAGTCAATAAATTATTTTAAATTATTTTTTTCAATTAATTTCATGATATAAGGATTTTAAATTTTATGAAATCCTAATTAAATTGCTAAATCTAAATCCCCATAAACATCAAATGCTTTTCTACATTTTAATCTTAATTTTTTATTGTCTTTTGATTATATTACTTTTAGCTAAAAAAAGAATAAAATTATTAGTAAATGTATTAAATATAAAAAGAAATAAAATTTAATAATTTTGTAAATATAAAAAATAATAATTTAAATTAAAAAATAAATATAAAATAAGGAAATTTTTATAATTTTTCAATTTTACTTCTTTTTCCCCTAGTTGCTAGAAACTGACAGCTATAATTGGGAATTTTAATTTGTCAATAAATTCATCTTCATCATCGTTAAATTCTTATTGTTCTTCATTTATAAAATTATTATTATTATTTTAATATTTTTCATCTTATTCTATATTTTCATTACAATTAAAATTATTTTATATAACAGAATTTTTTTTGGATCTTGAAGGCCCATTAATTTAAATTTGATAATCTTTTATATTAGGAGTTGTTTTTAAAGAGGGGAATTTTTTACAGGTACTTTTTTTTGAAGCTGAAATTTAAAGAGAATTTTTTCTGGTTTCTACGTCATTATCATTATTATTGTTATTATCTGATATAAAAAAATCACAACTTGTATCTATTTCTTATTTGCAAGTTTAGTTTTAATTATTATTATTAATTTCATTATTTTTATCTATATTATTTAATAAATCTTATTTTTATTGACTTTCTTAGGTTGTTTGTTCTGATATTTAATTTTCTATTTTAATTTTTTTTCTACCTGCAGAAATTTTATTTATTTGTTCTTCACTTTCACTTTCTTCACAGTTAAAATCTTCTGTTTACTATTTTTCAAGTTACCTATTTCTTTATTATAGATTTTTAACTGCCAAATATTTACAGAGAAAATCTTTTACTTTAGATCTTTTTACATCAACAACTTCTTTATATTATTTCTTTTATAAATATTTAAATTGCTTAACACCCAAAATAATTTTTTATTAAATAAAATATATAATATAAATAAATATATTAAATTACAATTTTATCTTCTAATTCTTATTTTTATTTTTATGGATGAATTTTATTTTATTGTCCTTTTCCTGTGTATTTTAAATTACTATACACTTATTTTCCATCTTTTTTTAAAACATCTGCGGCTATTAAAACATTTAAAGCATCGTAAACTCTTCGTTTTACATTTTGCTCATCTTTTTACTATAATTTTTAAAATAAAAATAAATTAATAAATAATTTTATATTTGCTTAAAATAATAATCAGAAAAAATAAAATTTTCTTTTTTGGTAGATATTTGGAAATATTAGAAATAAAATTAAGGGTCAAATTAATTTTCTAATATTTAGTCCTAATTGATAATTTTAATTATTATAATGATTATCTTTGAGCAAAATTTAATATTAATAGTAAAAAAACAAAATAAAGAAATTACGTTTTTTGTTTTGTTTTTTTCTAATTTATGTGTATATTGATTTTTGGTTTTTATTTTTTAAGAGTTTAATTTATATTCTTTTTATTAGAATAAAATAAAATATTTTAAAAGCATTTTAGGAATTTTTACAATAAAATATATAAACAAGTATATAAATTTATTTTACTGTTTTATCTGTTGTAATTGTTTTAGCTTTTTCTAATTCATTTATAAGTTTTTCTGCTACTTCTTTATAACTTGTTTTTCCTAACTCACAAACTATGTCTTTTACTTTTAAACTGAGCATTCTTAATCCTTATTAAATAAATAAATTTTAAAAAAAGAAATGGGTAAATAAAATAGTAATTTTTCATTTAAAAATTAATTAATTAATTAATTAAAAAATAATAACAAGTGAAAAAAAAAATATATATATATAATAATTATTAATTATACCTCTAGAACTTCTTGTATTTCCAGAAGGTTCATCGTCATCCATATCTTTCATAGGGGTAATATTTTGATTTATATTATATGATTATGTTTATTATTATATAGTGAAGTTGTTGGGGGTTTAAATGGGGGCCGTACTGGGAGTTATTTTATTAGAAGCAGTTTCTTAATTAGGAGTGCAAATTCTCTATAAATAGTATTATTATTAATTAGGCGTTTATTTATTACTATTTAAATTATTATTATTATTTTGGAAAGTTTCTAGGTTATTAGGATTTTGGTACCTGTTGTTGTTGTTATAAAAATTTGGGTAGAGATTATTGGTATTAGGGGTGTTTTTTTCGGAACTTTCTGATTGTTCTTCTATAGTAGAATTTTGCTGTTAAGATAAATGGTTTTTGAATAGTTGTTTTTTTTTGCTTTTGGGGGGTAAAATTGGACCAGTTTTTTTTTTAATTATATTATTATTTATAATGCTTTGATTGTTGCTTAAATTTCCTATATGACTGTAATTCATGTTTATATTTTGATGATTGTATTAATGAGGTGGTGTAATGGGCATATTTTTCAGAAATTATTAATCAGAATGTAAAAATGTCTAAGGCATAGGGGATTAACAAAAAATGTAGTTTTGGTTTTTGGGGTACTGTTGGTGTTAATTAAAAATTATTGGACTTTCCATAAGAAATTAATTATTTTAGGCTTTTGGCATAGGAGATGCACTCACTGAGTGCATATTATTTGGTTTAGATTTATTTTGTGTAAAAAAATCATCCATATCATTATTTTGCTAAAATTCTTTTTCTATTTATTATTATTAATTATCAAACATCGTTGAGATATTATTATCCATAAATAAATTTTCCTGCTGTTCCTATTCAAAAAATTATTCATCACAACTTTATTTGTGTTAATTTATATTCATAAATGGCTAATTCAAATTTGAATATTTATTTTTTGAGAATGGATCAAGAAAAGGGGAGTTTAATGGGTGAGGATTAAATGGTGATTTTTGCAAACATGGTGAATTTAAATGGCTGTATTCTAAGTATAAAAGTAAATTAAAATAAAATTTAAATATAAATAAATGATTTTACCAGAAAAAGGAAATTTTTTGTTAAAATCATCGTCTTAGTGCATGAGTTCAGAATCTGTATGTTATTATTTTATATTTTTATTAATGGGATAGATATTTGTTTTTTTTTTATATTTTTTGTTAGTGTTTGATAATTTTTATATTTTTATTGTGTTAAGAAAAAAAAGAAAAAAAAGTGAATTTTTTTATAGAATGAAAGCAGTTAAAAATATATTTTTTGGGAAAATTTTATAAAAATAAAATGGAAATTTTCCAATAAAAAATATCTTTATTTATGGATGAATGTTACTTTGGGAAAATTAATGATTTTCTTTTTCTTCAATATTCATATGGTAGGATTTATTCATATTTTTATTTTTTATCAATTTATTTATTTATTTATTTTATTATTAACTTGTTATTGCGCTAATATATTTCGTATATAGATCTAAAGAAAAATAAAATTTATATTAGTCCATAAAATTATGAAGTAAATTGCTAAATTTTTGTGTTTTTTGCTAAATATGTAGAAAAAAAATTTACTGGCCTAATGTGAAAATATCCATTGATTTATAAATTTTACAATCAAATTAAAAATACCGGTATTTTTAAAATTAATAAGTTATAGATTTTTAAATTTAAATATGATACATTAAATAAATTTCGAATTAAAAGCGAATTTAACGAATTTTTAATTTAATATTTTTGATTAGTTTTAAAAAAATTTCATGAAAAGCAATAGATTAAATTTTTCAATTTATTTACTTTACATGCTTGTATAATTTTTATTATTATTAACAATTATCATCATCATGATTAAGTAAGTTGAAATTAATATAATTTAAGAATTTATAAATAATAAAAGAAAATTCTTAATACATATTTAAATGAAATACTTAATATTTATAAAAATAATTTATAAAAAATATTTTTATGATAATGATAAATTATTTTATCCAAACTAAACATTTTTATCTAATAATAGAATAATTTTTCAAAACAAAAGTTATTTCTCATATAAAAAAGAATATTATTTTTCTAATTATAATTTTAGAACACTATATAATTAAAATTATATTAAAAGTATTATTAAATTATTTTATTAAGCTTGCTTCGTATATATTTATTTTTAATATATTTAAAATTATTTTTTTCATTTTCTTTGTCATAAATTTATTTTTTTATTTTCCTACTATTTGTATATTAATTTAGTAATTATGTTTTTTCATTATTAGAATTTAAAGGCAGAATTTCCATCAATTACAACATTTTGTCCATTATATTAACTTCTTTCCCAACTCAAATCATTAATAACAGTTCTTTCAGAAGCAGCTTATTTAACTTTACAACTATACCAAGTGTGGAAATAAACACATCCTATAAATTTTTTTATAATAAGAAAATTAATTTTAATATATAATAATTATTAAAGATAGATGAAAATTTAATAAAATAAGATATTTTAAATATTAATATATAATTTAATTTTTTAGAATTTTATGGTTTTAATAACGTTTTTATGATTTATAGAAATAAATGTTTCAAACATTAATTTAATAACGTATGCATTTAATAGGCCATTCATAATTTTGCATATATAAATCTTTTTGTTTGTTTTAGTAAAAATTAATTAAGTAATTTCTAATTGTATTTTATGGATATCTGTTATATTTTAAGTTAAAAAATTAGGTTAAAAATACCTAAAACAGTGAATACAACTGCATTTCTTCCTCCTTTTTAAATTTATTTGGAATAGTATTTAGTAGGGTCGGTTGTCCACCAGAGTTTAGCCATTTTACTTTTTTTATTTGATTTTTATTGTTTTATATTAGATTTATATGAATTAATGATATATTTCGATTTATATTCAATATTTAATTATATTATGTGAATTATAATTAGGAAGAGATAATATATTAATAAAAAAATTTCTACAGTAAAATTGTAAATAATTACTAATATAAATATTTAAAATTACAATAGTAAATATATAAATGATTAAAATAATTTATATTAGTAGCAAAAAAAAGAAAATTTTAATTTAGTTATAAATTAAAGTAAAAAAAGGGAAAAATAGATTAAAATTTTATTATATTTTCATAATTTCCCGAGTAGTATAACGGTTAGAATATTTGCCTTTCACGCAAGAGATCGGGGTTCGATTCCCCGCTCGGGAGGTGCTACTTTTTTTTTAAAAAATTACTTTGTATTTATTTTTATTTTTAATATATCAATAACTTATTTAAGCTATTTATATAATATTATAATTTAATTATGTTTACTTTCAAATTATATATATTTAGTAAAACTATTTATTAGATAGATAGATAGAAAGATATATTTATTTTATACTATAGTACTTTAATTCAAATAAAATTTATTTAATTTTTTTAAATTACTATATATGTACCTTATATTATGTAAATAAAAAAAAGGAATATAATATATTTAAAAGAATATTTTTTATTTACTTAATTATTTATAGGTATTTAATATTTTTATTAATTAAATTAATTATTTAAGCAGAAGTATTAGTAATTGAGTATACTAAGAACTAAATTGATAAATTTATAATTTTCTTAGTTGTTTTATTGTGGCAATTAAAAAATAAAATAATCATAAAATTTAATATAACAAAATTATATTTTTAGCCTGGAAAAAAAAAAATTGATGAGAAAACTTGTAACTGCTGATATTTTACCTTTAATTTACAATTATTTAAGATCTATTGGACTTAAATCCTTTGCTGAAAAGTTGAATAATATGAGTGGATTAAATTTAGATGAATAGGTAAATAATTTCGGCATTTTTCTTATTTTTTTTTGATTTTATTTTATTTATTTTTTTGATTTTAATTTAAAAACTATTTATAGGAAGGTATCTTGTCTTCTAAAAAGCTTTAGAAAATAGTCAAATTCTATATAAAAAATAATGAGTAACTATTATATAATTAAAATGTTAAATTTACTGATATTTTAAAGAAGTTTTTAACCATAATTTAACATTTTTAGAAAATTATTAGAATAATTCTAATAATCAGATTTATAAGAAATCGAAGATGAAGAGGAAGAAGAAGAAGTTTAGGAATAATAAAAAAATAAAAACAAATCTAAAAAATAGAAATAAAATAAAATGAATGGAGTTTAAAAAAAATCTGTTGCCGAAAGTAGTGAGGAAGAGTCTGAAGAGGAAGAAGAAGAAGTTGTTAAATAGAAAAATAGTAAAAAAAATAAAAAATAAAATAAAATTGAGAAAAAAAGATAATAAGAAGATTCTGAAGAAGATGAAGATGAAGAAGAAGAATAAGTTATTGTTTAAAAAAAACCATAAAAAAAAGTTAAAGTCGCTTAAAATGTTGATGATGTTACTGATACTGATTAAACCACTGGAGCCAAATTTTTCTCTAGAATTGATGAGTCCAGAATTGACTCTTTGAGAGATGAATTAAAAGATAATACTTTTGAGGTAAAAAATTTAAAAAATATGTTTAATTTAAAATTTTTTAAATATTAAAATTTATGTTTAGCTATTTATTTGATGAAATATGCGTATTTTTAATTTATATTAATATATTTTATTTTTTTAGGCCAAATAAAAATTCGGAAAAGGAGGAGATGAACACGGAAGAAGTGGATGGGAAAGATTAAAAGATAAAAGAGGTAAAGAATTTAAAAAAGAAAAGGGTAAATTAAAAAATAAAGCTTTTTGTGGAGGAGCTTCCATTGATGTTAATGCCAGAAATGGAATCAAATTATGCTGAAAATAAAAAAATATATTAAAAAATTTGGAAATATATTAATAAAATGGATCAATGAAAGATACTTGAAAAAAGTTTCTAAATTATTTTAATAAAATTTGGAAATTAATTTGAGTTTAATTTCATGTTATCTATTATTTGTATAAAAATAATTAATTGGATAAAAAATATGATAAAAATACTTATTTAAAAATAAAAATTGATTTTTCTGATTTAAATTAGTTATAATATATGATTGTTAGCTTAATTTTATCAACTATTTGTGCTATTTATACTAATATTTTTAATTTTATAATATTAATATTTATTAATATAATATAAAATTAGTATTTATAATATACATTATTGCTATTTTACTTTTCTTTTAACTTTTCAAAAAATTAATGGAGGCCATTTATCTATCTCTTTATTAAATCTAATAAAATAATGGTATTATATAAAAATGACTTCTTATCTAAATTAAATATCTTAATTTAATAATCGAGATAAGAGAGCCTAATAATCATGTTAATTTTTATATGATATTATATTTATTTATAAGTTAAATTTGTGATAGTAATTTGTGAATAATTAATTATATTTAACATAATTTATTAGTAAGAATGAACACTTTAGCTATAATAATATCGGGTTATAAGTTTAATATAATATTTATTTAGTAGCAAGATTCGATAATATGTGGTAAGAATATCAATAAAATAATAATTTGTGATAATAAAAATAAAAATAAAATAAAAAATAAAATATTTTTACAATTATATTAATTATATAAGAATAGAGAAATGTAAAATTAAATATACTAATCGACTTCATAATATGTACCTGATAATTATGATGAATCGATGACAGTTGAGGAATTAATTGCTAATGTTTTCAATGATGAAAGAAAATTTAACAGAGTTATGAAAGGTAAAAAATATATTATGTTACAAAAATTTTAAAGTTTTTTGATAAAAATTATGTTGCTTAAATTTATTTATATTTTTATTTTAAATATAAAGAAATAATTCAGCTGACATCTTTGCCTGAAGAAATGTATGATGTTTAAATTAATAAAACTAGCTTAGGGTTGAAAATAAAAGTAAAGTTATTTGATAAATTTAAGTTTCTAGTATTAAATTTTTGTTAAATATAATTAAAATTTAAATTAAAATATTTAATTAAATTTTTTTTTTTTATATCAGATTGGGGTGAAACCAGTCGCATTGAGCAAATATGGGTTAAAAAATTTTAATGAAGGTAAAACTGTAAATTTTGACATACTTTTAAATGAGAATTTCCCTTATGAAGCTCCAAAAATATTTTGCATGACTAGGGTAAAATAAATAATTTAAAAATAAAAATTTTATTTAAATTTGAATAAAAAATAATTTTTGGCAAAAATTATTTTATTTGTTATACTTATTAATATTTTATTATATAAAGTTTGTTTAACCAAGCTTAATGGATAGTAGAGATCTTTTAGAAGATATTTTATAAAAACCTTATGTTAGTTCAGTTTTATTGGATGATATAGTTTAATAAATTCCTGATTTAATTGTAAAATAATATTTATTTGATAAATTAAAATAAATACTTAAAAATAATAGTTTAAATTATTTTTTATGTTTTTTGAAAAAGAAAGACATAAAAAGTCAGATCACAGACTATGATTTCTTGATTTAACTCGGAGATTATTATATCGGTGATGATTATTCTCTAGCCGATTTTGAATCATATCCTAATACTTTTTTATTTAATGCTGTGGAAATTATATAAAAATCTAAATAATTTGAAAGGTATATATTATAATAAATTTGTTGATAAATAATTAGATTATTAAATCTTAATTAAAAATTAAATTTTATTATAAACTAGGATATTAGTTGTTACGGAGTCAAATTTGCTGAGTTTTTAGGCAGATTTTTAAAATCCATATAATAATTAAGTTAGCAGATTAGTAAATTTTTACAGTTTAAGTTTATTCGAAGAAATTAAAGAAGAAAAGATTTTTGGAAAAGATGTTATAATTATAAAATGGCAAAATGACCATAAAAAGCAGAGTTCACAATTTTCTGAAGTAATTTTTTAAATTAGTGAGAGGGAGAAATTTTTGCAGAAATTTTAAGCATAGCTGTAATTAGTTGGCAAGGTAAAATAGCACAGATAAAATAAATAAGGATTTAATTTAGAAGATGTGACAGCTAAATAATATGATAATATGGATATTGATTAAATTGTAGAAAATATTTAGATTTTGGAAAATTAATTGGAAGTTGAATTAGATGTTAATAGTATTACTACATTAATTAATTTATATGGAAAAGCAATAGAATATTTGTCAGCAAAAGGAGATGAATAGTTTAAATTTTTTATGGATAGAATGTAAGATTTTTTGAGTAAAGAGGATATTTAGGCTGTTTTATAATATGACAGAGATGGTAAATATTATTATTAAATTATTTATAATATAAAAAGTTTATATTAATTTAAAAATAACTTTTTTACTTTACAAATTTATTAAATATATAAAAAATGTTTGTTTTTAGATAAAAATAAGGATAAGTCACGATAAAAATTAAAATAAGGAGATGATATTGAAAATAAAAAATAAAATAATACAAATCTATAATCTTAGGATAATACCCATAGTGTATTTGATGATTATGATGAGGTATAGGGAAATTAATAAAAAGTTTAGCAATTTACTTTCGTTAATTAAGCTATCAACTTTGCTGATAAAAAGAGGTAAATATAAATATAAATTAATTTTACTAAATTTAAACAATGCTTTATTAAAATATAATAATAATATTTATATTTATATTAATAAAATAAATAAGGTATAAATTGGTTGACAAAAATCAATTTTTTGGATAATTTACTAAATTTATGTATTTTGATACTGATAAAAAATTAAGGATATAGGAAATAAAATTTGATTAAAGAAATTTGAAAGATTTTGTTTCTTAAAAATAGAATTTATTAAATATTTTAGCTAATAGAGTAAATGTTTTGACTTAAATTTACCAGATAAATTAAGAAAATTTAAGTCTAGTTTTAGGTTCAGGGCTTTGTAATTTAAAAGATTTTTATTTGTAATTTAAAAGAAAGCATAATTAAAAGGATTTATTATGGATAATTAAAACTGTTATTAGTCATTAAAAGTTACTTTTATAAGTATAAGATGATTTTATTATGTAAATTTTGCCACAGAATTTTGTTTTCGAAGGTGAGTTTTTTATGTTTTGTTTTCGATTATTATATATTATTTAATTTTTTTTTATTTTTTTATTTTTTAATTATATTATTATTTTTTTTTAGAAATAGAAGGTGAATACAGAAAATATTAAATTAAACTTGTAGATTTAAATTTTATTCATTAAAATGAGTTTGTTAACAAAGCATATTTTTCAGATGATTTTATAGAAAAGCTTAAATAAGGTGAAAATTTGACTCATGAAGATAAAATTAAATAATTTATATTTTCTTTGGGAAGAAGTATTTAAAGGCTTATTATGAATAGCCAAAATGATTAAAAAGATCAATAAAAATTTTTGAAAAAAAACATTATTTAGTTTTTAGAGGAAAGTGAGTTTAAAGATACTTATGAATATCTTTTTTATTTTTTAAAAAAAATTTTGATAAAATAATAATATTCAAGTATTTAGCAATTAGAAGACGACTTATTTAATCATAAATAAATAAGTTAAGAATAAATTTAGAATGAAAATGAAGAAATACAGTAAAATTACTAAAAATAATAAGTTTAGGAAAATGAAGAGAATCAATAAAAATAGGAAGAAAACAGTGAGGACGAAAAAGATGATAGCGAGGAATTTGAGGATAAAAAATAAGAAAAATAAAGAAATGGAAAAGAAGAAAATCATGAAATAAAATAGGAGGGAAATAAATCAGATAAAAAAAAGCCTAAAAGAACTAGAAAAAGCAAAAAATCAAAGAAATTACAATTATCAAAAGAAGATAAAAGTAAAGAAAAGGAAGTAAAAAATAAAGAAGTTTAGGACAATAGTAATGAAAAAGAACAATAAGAAAATGAAAAAGAATAAAAAAATGAAGATTAGTAGTAGAAATAAGAATAAGATAATGAAGAATAAAAATAAGAAAAATAAAATTAAGAAAAAGATGAAGAATAAAATTAAAAATAAGAAAATTAAGATAAAGAATTAGAGAAATAAAATAAAGAAGAAGGAGAATAAGAAAATAAAAATTAAATTTAAAATTAAGAATAAAATTAAGATAAAGAATTAGAAAATTAAAATTAAAATTAAGAAATAAAAAATTAAGAATAAGAATAATAAGAGGAAATAGACAGAGAAGAGTATAATAAATTAAAGAATGAAGTTATAGATTAGAAATTTTTTGGAGACGAAAACGGTGTTATAAATTAGGTATTTTAACATAGTATTAAAAGTTTATTAAAGAAATTATTTGATTAAGAAATGGAAATTGATGATATTGAAGATATAAAAAGAAAATATAAAATTTAGCATGAACATATTTTAGAAGGCTTTGTGTATAATATATACCCGTTTTTTTAGCATATTGAACTGTGTTAGTAAAAAAATGATTTGAAAACTTTGATATAGGAATTAGATACTTAGTTTAATAAAAATGAAAGTAAAAGCGAGGATTTACTTGGATTGGAAGATGTGATTATTATATATATTATATTATTATATTATATTATTTAATATATAAAATTAATAAAGATAGCAGTATAATTTTTTTTACTTTATTTAAGGAAGAATAAGATAATGACGAAGAATTAGGTAAAGGTAGAGTAAGCGAAAATTTGAAAAAGGGAATTAAATTAATAATTGAGTTATTTAAAAATAAAAATCCAAATGTTGATGAATTAAGAAATTTATTATAAGATTTTGATTTGAAAGAAATTAATAAAATTGAGAGAAATGAAAGTGATTTATTGGCATTGATTTTAATTTTGTAGTTTATAATTTTAACTGAACTTGGATTTGAGAATCTGGGTATCGAGTTGGTTGAGGCTATCTTGTAGGAAATATAGGAGGGAAAAATAAAAATTTTTAACGAAATTTAAGAGTCCAATTTCCATTTTATTTTGGGATATTTATACTATTAATAAAGGGATTAAAAATCATTGATTCATGTAAAAATATTCTTTATTTTTATTATTAATATATATTTATACTTATTTTTTATATTTAAAATTTTTTACTCTTTTAGTTTAAAAAATCATACATGATACGATGTTAGGTGTATGGAAAAACATCTGTTTTTAGTTTAGGGGCTCTATAATTTATAGCAATTTCATTGAATAATAATTAATAAAATGACATTTCTATTAGTTTATTTAGTTATATAATAAATAATTTACAGACTTTGGAAAGAAAATAGTAAACGGCAATTTAGATTCTAAAAAGTATGATTGCTTATTCAAAACTGCTTTTTAATTCTGATAAAAAATGTAAAAAATATTATTTATTTAATTTTCTAATTAAAACCTTTTTATAACTTTTGAATATTTTATGAATGATTTTTTTTTTAATTTATAGAAGAAGCATTTTAAATAGCTGAGTAAACAGTTTAAATGTTTAAAGATAGATATTCTTAAAATACAGTTTAGAATTAAATTTATTTAGTAGAAATTTATTAACTTTTTGCAAATTTATACTTGTATAATAATGAGGTTGACAAGGCTAAAATTTATTTTCAAAAAATAAATGACGTTTTTTAAACCTAATTCAAAGATTTACATCCTTATAAGGCTGCTATATATTATTAAATTGGAACAATTTATGTGGGTTTAGAAAACTTAGAAGTAGGTCTGTAATAATTAAGCGAAGCTTTAAATTTAAGGTATTTTTTTAAATAGAAAATTAAAAATTTTTTTATTTATATTTTAATAAAAAATATATTCAATATTATTATTAGAACAAAGATATATGGTGAAAATCACAAATCTGTGGTTTAAAGCTACATGCAAATAGGATATACATATTATAACATAGGCGATTTAAATTAAGCTATAAAATATTTTTAAAAATCTTAGCAGATTCAAGAAAGTTTAGATAAAAATAGTATAGATTTATTGACAATTTACGAAATGATTTAAAAATGTTTGATAAAAACAAATTAGACTAATTTAACTTGGGAAACAATTTAAAATTAATAAGATATTTTTGAAAAATTTAAAAACAGTAAATAAAACTAATATTTGAGATTTTTAGATAGAAAAGTCAAATGTTTAGAAATTATGAAATAAGATGTTGAGGTAATTAAAATATAATAGCAAATAGTGGACATTATGAAACAACAATTTGACGACATTAAATAAAAAGAAAATAAGGATTTTAATTTGTATTATGCTTAAAAAATAGTTTAATTATCATTAAAGTAAATAAAAATTATAATAATTAATGTTTTATATTTTCATGTTTTAACTTTACAACACAATTTAATCAAAAATCAAAAATATGTTAAAAATTTAAGTTATAAAAATAATTATTATTATTTAAATTTAAAAATCTTGAATGAGATTAATAACATTTGTATTTTTATTTAATATAGGATTTTAAATTAAACTTAATATTTATTTAATATAAACTATAAAATTGTATTTTTAATTTATAAAAAGACTTGAAAAAGACCCAGAATAGTTAGAAAAAGCCATTGATTAGTAATAAGAAGCAATTGATATAGTGAAAAAATTTTTAGGTGAAGATAATATGTAGTTAGTAAAATTATACAGAGTTATAAGTAAAAATTTGGTATAAGTAGGAAAAGCTGAAGAAAGTGTTTAATTTATAATTGAAGGTTTATAAATTTTGCAAGAAAAAAATGTTTAAGATGATGAAATTTTGGTATTAATAAAAGATTTAGCTTTTATTTGTAAAACTTTAATGGAATAAGATTAAATAGAAGTCGCATTTTAGATAAATGAAGTTATCAATAATCATTTGTTAGTACTTTTTGGAGAAGATTCGCCTGTTTTAGAGGTAGCAAATTAAATGATTTCTAGCACTTTTAATTAAGAATGAAAGAAAATATTTATTTGCTTTAATGTTGAAATATTTTTTATAAATAAAGAGTTTAAAAATTAATTTATACAAAAATTAATAAACTAATCGATTTTTTTATATTAAAAAAACCATTTGTGTTTATAACTTATATATATAAGGCTAATAAAAATTATGTTAGGAATATGAATATAAAATAAAATATGAAATAAAATTAAACTGTCATTTTTTTATTCGAATATCTTAATTTAAGATAATTATTTTAATGAAGTTATTTAGACATAAACTCTTTGATTATAATATATCAAATTTTAATAATATGAATTACAATTTTGTGAGATTTTATTTAATAATAAAGTGGTTGTATAAATATTTATTGTATGAGCTAGAAAAATTAAGCATAATTAGAGACTTACAATAATTTTAATTTTTTAAATACTTAAACATAACAGCAAACAAATTTTATATTAAAGAGAAAATAAATTTAATAAGAAAAATAATTCTAATTTTTGGTAATTATTAATTAATAAAGTCGCTTGAAATAAAAATAAAAGATAAAATTCCATAAAAAAAATAAAAATATTTATAAATAAAATAAAAAACTAAAAAACTTTTATATTAAATATTAAATGGGACAAGCATTCGGATGTGGTGCAAGTGAAGCGTAATTAAATAGTAATTTATAGGTAGTAAGAGATGATATGTATAAATAACAAGAAAGAAAAGACTAGAAATACAATTTTTTATAGGGAAATACAATTAATAATATAAATAATATTTAAGATTAGCCAAGAGAAAATATACAAAATTAAACCTAATTTTCTCCATAAAATTTTTAATAGTAAATGGGGTAATCATATTAGCAAAGTTAGAATATAAACTAAAGTTTATTTAATAGTCAAGTTAACGGTGATTGTATATATTACAATAACAATCTAAATAATAATAATTATAATAATAGTAATAATAATTTCAATAGTAATAATATGAATCAATACTAATAATTTTAGTAGCCTTAATAGTTATTTAATAATTAAAATGATTTATAAAGAAGTTAGAACTTGAATTAGTATGAAAAAAGAAAGTAATATTTAGCTAGTATTGTAAATTAGGCAGCAACTTTAACATTAAGAGTAATATCTTCTGCAAGTTTGTAAAAAGGTTAAATGATTAATATAAATGCATAAGGGCTTTAGGAAAGTGATAGAATGGATAAAGGTATTATGTATAAAAATAAATTTAAAAATTATTATTATTTATATGTATATATTTGAAATTATACTTTTTCATTATTACATTTATTTAAAAATTAAAAATTTATTTAGAGATTATCAATTATCGTTAAAAATATAATTTATAATAATTTTATATATTATAAAAATATATATTGTAATATTTTTTATTATAATGTTTATATTTATTTATAATAAATATTAATTAGATGGGAATGTATATTTTGGTACAGTAAAATATGAATAATATTAAAATGAAAATGGGATTTTAATAGATAGTGATAAAATATAAAACGATTTTATTTTGCCGTGTGTTGATGAAGAAACTAATTAAAAACATATAGGAAGACATTTTTAAATTTATTTTGATGAATTTACACATATGTATAATATACAAGATTTTGGGTTAGGATTAGGGGTTTTTTTAAAATTAGTTCAACCTATTTTGCTTAAGGTAATATTATAAATAGCTTAACTAAATGTGCAATATATTTTATTTTATTTAATTCATGATTTTGTTATTTATAAATAATTTGTATATAAAGGAAAATTACTTGTTCTCTATAGGGCATTTATTTATGGTAATTTAAAGTATAAAAAATGAATCGTATGGTAGTATAATTAATTTGAAAATATACGGTAAATTAATGATAAATAATTTTTATATAATAATTTGTCAATAATCTCAATAATCTTTGTTAGAATTTTTATTTAGATAATAAATATAGTTAAAAACTAATTATTTATTTTTGAATTAGATATAAATGGGAATATAGAACAAAGAGAAGTAAATAGTAATTAAATAAAGTAATTGAAAATTGGCAGAAGTTCTAAAAATGACATATTTTTTGAAGAAGATGTTTTATTAAGCAAAATTCATTGCTATATATAATTTGACTTTTCTAATTATTAATGGTATTTACTTGATAATAAAAGTACTAATGGTACATGGATTTACCTACAAGATCCCTTAGTTATAGAAAGCGGAATGATATTTAAATGTAATTAAACTATATTTTAAGCAATTGTTTCTTGATTTATAATTACAAAATTTATATAAACTAACTGTATATTCTTATCTATATTTATATTAATATATATTTATAAAAATATAATAAAATATAAATCTATATGCTTATAAATGTATAAATTTTCTTTCACTTTAATAAATTTTTTATAAAATTTAGCTTTATATAAAACATATAGTTATAATAATATAAAATAAATTTTATTTAAATATTACTTTATAAAATATATTCGAAATAAATTCACTAATTGTCATTTTTGATTTTTCATGTATCTTACATATCTTTTATATTTTCCTGATTGCTGAAATAGTTTTTATTGTTATTCTTTCATTATTTTTTCTTATTCGGCATTGTAGGTATCAAGATTATTTTTAATCCATAATTATAAAGAAACCAAAAAATCTTTTTCATCTTATTCTATTTTCTATTTTTTATAAAATTAATAGTATAAAATGATTTATATTATTTATTTTTTACATTCCATTTCTTATCATTCAATTTTAAAGATTTTTAAGTTGCAATATATTTATCTTCAGTTGTAAACTCTTCTTTTTTAATTGTGTATTTTATAAACCATCTTTATAATTAATTTTAATTAAATAAATTAAAAAACATATCGAAATTTTATCAATTAGACTTAGTTACCTAATTTTTTTTATGAAGTAATTTGAAATTGTATAAGGTAAAATAATTATTTAAATTATTAAAATTTGATTTAATTTTGGTTTGCTCCAACCACCTTCTATATTAACTTCTTTTTCAACTTCTTCGATGATTTATTCTTTGTTCTTGACAAAATAATTTTTTTTAATATTATAAAAAAAAATATTTAAATATTATTATTAAAAAGTGAAATAATATATATTATTTTACTTTTTTATTTTTTGGATCATTAAATCTCAAATTTACTTCTCTTTTAAAGGTGTCTGATTATTATACCATTTTTAAAGCTCTTTAATACATTGTCTTTCTGCCAAAATATTAGAGACTTGACATTAATAGTATAAAAATAGTGATTACAAAAGAAGGATCTATTTGAGGAAGATAGTATGCTTTATAATAATTATAGTAATGATGCATTTAGTTATATTCAGGATGATCTAAAAAAAAATCATATGATTTTCTTATTTCTGGGTCATTTAATGTCTCATATGCTGCATTTATACGCCTATAAGTACAAATAAATAGAGTTTATATTAAATTGATTATATTAAAACAGCTTTATTAAAACTTAATTTTAATAATTTTAAATAAGAATTTTTTAATTTTTAAATATTAATTACTATTATAATCCTTAGGTATCTTTTATATCAGAATATCTTTACATATCAGGGTGATACTTTCTAGATAATTTTCTGTATGATTTTTTTATTTCATCTATAGTTGCATCTCTTTTTTAAAAATATAATATAAATTATAAATAAAATTTAAGTGGTTAATATATGTGTAAATATTCAATTAAAACTTTTTCAATAACCTTGTTAATTCTAATTCGGTATAACAATTATATTTTCCGCAAAATTTATCTTAAATTGAAGCTTCTGTTATTTTTAATAAAGCAACTATTAAAATCAACAAAAATGTTATATTCATTCTTATCTAATAATTATTTTAGTTACTTAAATTTTATAATTTGCTTTTTCTGATTTATATACTAAAAAATTATTATTTTAAATTAAAATTTTAAATATTTTTTTTTTATTCTTGTTTTTTCAATTTTTTATTTTCAATAAATTAATTTTGAAGGTAATAATTATAGTGAAATTATAATTTTATTAAAACTTAATATTATGTAAGCTAGTATTTAAAAATAATTTATAATATAACGACAATTATTTAAATGTACAAGGGTGCTATACTTTTATTTTTTATAATATAAGTCCCAAATATTAGTTTTATTAATAAATTATTCATAAAATTTAATCAAAGATTAATATTATATTTATTTTTATTCATTAAAATATCTTTTTTATATGTTTTGATATGTATTAAATAAAAAGTTATATTTTTATAACTACTATTCATTTTTAAATTTGAAATGTTATAGAGCATAAATTTCTTTTTATTTACTAAAATTTGTTTATACTGATGGAATATATTTATTAATAATAAAAAATTTATCATTTCATATATTTTAAATTATATTCTAATATAATATATAAAAAAAGAAATTTTAAAAATCAAATTAGATTTACTTTAAATTTACTTTTATAAATTCAGATGACATAATTAAATAATAAAAAAATTTTTTTTTTTTTTTATTGAATTTTAGTAAATATAATATAAAAATTAAGCTTAAAATTTGTTTTAATATTTTATTATATACAATTTCATAAATATTAGAAATTAGGATACAAAGCAAGATTTAAATAATTACATTAAAAAATATTAATATATAAAAAAAAATAATTAGAATCAAAAAAATAAATTTTTAAATTGTTTACTTTAAGATGTTTAATTAAGTCATAGGCAAAGATTTTACAACAAATAAGTTAAAAATAAATAACTAATTGGATTCTTAAATTTAAGAAGATAAGACAATTTTATAAAAAGTTACTAATTTGAAAAAAGGTTAAGATTTTAATGATAAATAGGCTGCAAAAATAATTTAAAAGGTTATATAAAATTTTAGTGTTATTGGTGTTGATTTTTTAAATGATTTAAGGCAATATTGTAATTAGCTTTTGGGCCCTGAATGTTAAATTCTGTACTTTTCAAAAGATAAAAAGTGTTTTAAATTTACTTCTACGGAAAATAATGAGAAATATTTGATTTTTACTTACTCACATTTAGAGTTTGTTATTTTTTAGTCATAGTGCAAAAGAGAAGGAAAAATTGAAGAATATTAGGAAAGCTAGGAAATGCCAACTGAAAAAAATAAGGAAATTTAATAAAAATATCCTTAAATAGTAAATTTCAAAAGAGATATAGCAGTTTCTGACTAGGTTTTGGAATGTATTTATAATAAAATTTTAAATGTATTTTATAATTTTTGTTTTTATTTTTTAAAATTGTGAAATTTTAGGTTTGTTTTCTCATATAAATGATAAAATTAATCTTTCCAATAATGATAATGAATAGGAAATAAAAAAAATATTTAATGAATTGATTGAAAAATTAAATAATGAATTTGGTAAAGAATGGCAAATATTTAGATATTAAAAGGGCTGGGCTTATTATATAATATCTGCCGAAAATGACAATAAGAGTATATTATTTTAATATTTAAATGTGTATTATATAGTATTTTAAACTTACGAGGAAAGAGATGATTGAATTATTAATTTAAATAAAATTAAATATTTTATATTATAAAAAAAAAAATTGTTCGACTATTATTTTTTTAATTTTTTATATTTTTATTTATTTTATAATATAAATTAATAATATAAAGTATACAATTTTTAGTTTAAAAAGCCAAAAAAACGTAAACTTAAATAAAAAAAAAATTATTTTTAGTATTTTTAAAATGTTTTTATATATTAAATATAATAGGTTTCAGTTATTTTAAAAATAAATTTATAATAAAAAATGAAAAATTATTATATATAATATATGGAAACACAACACGTAATTTATTAGATTATTTTGATTTATTATTATTTCTCCTTGTTTTTTTTTTTTTTCTATATATAATTTTTATTAAAAATAAATTAATTTTTTTCTTAAAAAATTTGAAATAAACAAAATAAAAATATAAGAAATGAAAAAGAAGTTATAGTTTGTTTTTGTAGTATTATTTTAATTATTGTTTATTTTAATATAAGCAGCATAAAGAGAGTATTATGATATTTTAGAAATAAAATAAAATGCAAGTGAAAAAGAAATAAAAAAGGCTTATAGAAAATTATCGGCAATTTATCATCCAGATTATTACAAAGGCGAAGACGCAAATGAAAAAATGTCTAGAATTAACGTAGGTAAAAAATAAAATTGATAATAAAGAATTTTAGGAAAAATTTTGAAGTATTAATAGTATATTTATTATTTTTGAAATCAAAATTAGATATAATTTAAATATTTTTTTTTTAGTATATAATGATTATATTTAAAATATAATGGTATAATTTTAATAACAATTTAAAAAGCATATGAAGTTTTATCTGATCCTGATAAAAGGAGAAAATATGATTAATATGGAGAAGAAGGTCTAAAAGAGTAGCCAAAATAATAACATAATCCATTTTCAAGGTATTAATTAATTTTAATTTAAAATCTTAAATAAACGATTTTATTATATATTTTTATAAAAAGGAGAATAATGCAAATAATTAAAAATTAGCTTAAATAGTTTTTATTAAATAAGAATTAAATATAAAAAAATTCGGAAACTTATTATTTTTATGATTAAGACAATTAATTAAATTTTTATATTTTTTTTCAACAGTTTTTTCAGATAAGATTAAGGGGAAAAAAAGGGGCCTTAATTATTAATAAAAGTATAAGTTAGTTTAGAAGACATTTATATAGGTAGAGAAATTCCAGTTTATTTGACTAAAAGAATAATTTGTCCACACTGTAGAGGGTCAGGGGCCGACGACCCTGATGATTTGAAACAGTGTCCTTATTGTAGAGGAAAAGGTTTCACAGTTAAATAATAATAAGTTATGTTTGGGTTTACTTAATAGGTTTAGGTTGAGTGTGATCATTGTAGGGGAAAAGGGAAAATTAGCAAAACTAAATGTAGAGTTTGTAGAGGGCAAAAGGTATTTTATATATATAAATTTATAATTATATATTTATTTATATTTTTGTATATTTATTATATATTTATTATATATTTAGATATATTTATATTTATATATTTACATATATTTATATTAATTATGTTTTTTATATTTATATAAAATTTTTTTTAAATTATTTAGTTTTTTATATTAATTATGGTTAATATTTTTTAAAATTGGCTAGATTATTAATGGGCATGATAATTTATCCTTTTATGTTGAGAAAGGGATTAAAGATGGATATGAGGTGGTAAGATTAAAATAAAAAATTAAATAAATAATAAGTTTTTGTAGTGAAAATATTTTTTTATTAATTTTAAGAAATATGAAAATGCAGGAGATGATTACGATGGTTAGGGAAGTTCAGATATAGTATTTTAGATAATTTAAATTCCACATAAAGTTTTTGAAAGAATAGATAATAATTTGTACACTACTATAACAATTAGTTTAGAAGAAGCTTTACTAGGATTTAAGAAAAAAATTAAGCATTTGGATGGACATTTTGTAAAAATAGATAAATAAAATGTTACTTAACCAGATGAAGTATAGAAATTTAAAGGGGAGGGAATGCCTTAACATGAATTTTCATCAAATTATGGGGATTTGTTTGTAACTTATAAAGTAGAATTTCCTACATCATTTAGTTCTGAATAATTAAAGTGTAAAATATTATTTTTTTTTATAAAAAATTTGCGAATGAGTAAATTAATTGAAAATAATGTTTTAAAATTAATTATATTTTTATAGTATGGGAAGAATTTTTCTAAGCTGGGGAGTGAAAATAAAAAAGTAGAAAAAAATAATCTAATAAATAGTTTTCATATATTTATAATTTATTTAATTAATGATTATTATAACAATAATAAATTTGTTAATTTTAATTTATAAAATTTGTAGATTTTTAATATTTAATTTTATTAATAAAGGGTAATAAAAAATTAATTAATATTTTTCATATTTTTATTTTACTTTTTAATTATTCAATATTTTGTTAGTAAATATCAAGTATCATTTAACAGTTGTCACAATAACCAGGTTAGTTATACAAAATTAAACATGTTGATTCTCCTTGATTTGGGTACCTTAAACAATTATTATGAGCTTTTTTTAGACATTTTTTCCACTCTTCCAATTTAATTTTTTGAAATTTTTCATTTATAAAATGTTCTTATTATTAGTTATCTTATTATTCTTACGATATTTAATTATTTTTATTATTCTTATTTTTATTATTTATTTCTTAGAATTAAGAATTTGAGCTAGAAGTGTCATTTTGGTCTAATTTTTATTACAATTTTTAAAAAATTTGTTGTTGTATATTATTTATTTGTTGAATATTTTTTTGAAAGTCTTCAAGGTCAAAAAATGTATTACTTTATTTTATTTTTAGAATTAATTGTTATTATTATTAATGCTGAGGTTTGCTTTATGTCAACTTATAATCGTTATTTTGAAACTATATCACGTAAGCATAATTTTTAATTTATTTTAAACTTTTTTACAATTATTCTTTGTTATGAGGGAACTTAAAAATTTCAATTAAAATTTATTAAATATCTTGAGAATTTGCCATTAACTACTTTTGCTACATAATTTCAGAAGTATCTTAGGAAATATGATTAGTAAATTAGCCTAAATTTTTAAGTTCCTAACCTATATCTATTAAATTTTAGGCTATATTTTGTTTTTATTATTCTTGTTGATAATTATCAAAATTAAGTTATTTTGACTTTTAAAATTATTATACTAATTTTTCTAATCTAGATTACGTTTAATATATAGGATAGTTATAACTACTATTTTAATTTATTTTTTAATTTTTTTATAAGTTATTGTCCAAATTTTAATTAATTTAAAATATTAGGTATTTCAAAACTAATTATATTTTAGGAACTTATTATATTTTATGATCATGAAAATCGTACATGCAGTCTAAACATGTGACTTGGAAAAATAATTTACAGTTTTTATCGAAACATATTCTGTCAATATTTTGATTATGTTCTTGACAAATGGGGAATTAATAGCTTTCTAGTTATTTTATTAGAGACATATTATTTTTAAGTTTATTATTGTTTTAAAATTATTTATTTATTAATATATAAGAAATAGGATTTATTAGAATTATTTGATTTTTAATTGAAAATTAATAATAATTTAAATGATGGTTTTAAAAGATACTTTTAAACGAACTATTAAAAATTTTTTGTGAATAAAATAAAAATTATATAATTTTTATTAAATAAAATATTATTGAATGATACCAAAATATAATTATATATTTTTATTTTTATTAATATAATAATATTTTTAATCATTTTTGTTCAAAATATATATTTTTATGTATTTTTTATTTTTATTATAAGATTTCATGTTTTATTTCATAAACCTTCTGTGGCTTATTTTTTAACAATATCTTTATTATTTGTATTAAATTAGTTTTCAGTGGATTCGGCACTTGAGGCTAAGGTTGAAGATTTAGAATTAATTAATTATTAAGCTTAATCGATATATTAGGCTCCAGACCATCTATTATAATTTTTTAATATAAATTAAGATAAATATCAAATTTTTTTTAAAATTTTCGATTTTTCCTAGATATAATAATAAATAAAAAATTTTTTCTGATTTTATTTACCTTTAATGTGTTAATTGGTCAACATTATGTTTAGCTTCTTTTCTTTATACTTTTTCGACATAGGCAATCATTTTTCTTTTTCCGAAATCTTTTGCTAATTTTTCGGATTTCAAGGCAGTTGAGTGGAAACCGGCTAATGTGATAAATTACCAACAATATCCTAATTTTCCTAAATCATCGCTGAAACTGGCTATTTATTTATCATCCATATCAAAAGCAGACCAATTGAAAGAGGGTGATAAATTATAGGCTAAGAATTTGTTAGGCCAGTCTTATTTGACTAATTTTGCGAATTTTTCGGCTAAAGCGACAGAAGGGGAAGGAGTTTCCATCCAAACCTTTATAATTGAAAATAATTTTAAATATTAAAATAAATTTTATTTTTAAATTTTTCATATTTGCTTATTTATTTCGTTTTTAATTATAATTTATTTCTTTAATTATTTTATATCTAGATTATTTTTATATTTTTATATTTTTATATTTACCATATCAGAATATTTTAAGAATTCTCTGGCTCTTCTGGCACATAATTCTACACAACCTTTAATTAAGTAGAATCCTTCTTCGGATCTCAAAGCTTCCCAGTCAAAAGCAAATTCGAAGCCATTTTCATGGGCGAATTTTTAAGCTTAGACTAAAGACATATCATAAACAATAGAATTCCATTTTTCAATTAACTGATAAAAAATTAATATACATAATTTTTACAAAAATTAAATTTATAAAAATTGATAAAGTTTTAATTATTTTAATTCTTTTTATTACCATTTATTAAGTTTTTCCTTGGAAATTTTATTAAATTTACATAATACCGGCTTCGGGATAAGTACATTATTTATTTTTATATAAACCTAAAATAAAAGGTTAATCAATGGGATCTATATTAGAATCAATTAATTTGGCTGATAAGGCGTCAATTCTAGATAAAATAACTAAAGGAGTATTTAATATATCTGCTTATAATCTACTGGCAATTAATCTGCTAATATTCTCTCTGGCAGAAACAATAACTTTTCCTCCCATGTGACCTGATAAAATATTTATATTTTATATTTAATAAAAATGTTATTATATATTTATTTTTTATATAATATATATTTAATATATTAATTTTATTAAATTGAATACCGCATTTTTTATTTCCGGGTCTTTAATCTTCAATGTGAATTCCAGAGGCTCCAGCTTCGATAAATAATTTAGTTAATTTCATGGTACTGGTGACACCTCCAAATCCTTTAAATTAATAAAAATTAATAATTAATGATTTTATAATAATATAATTGTTTTTAAATTTTTCAAAATAATTTTCATAAATATAGTTAAAATTAATAAAAAATTTATAGTATAAAATTGTAGAAATGTATGAAATTATAATATAATATATAGAAATATAATACCTGCATCGGCATCGGCAATGATAGGGCACATATAATCAATTTTAGGGGTAGATTTTCTTTATTCTTCAGTCATGTTAGCTCTTGCTTAGTTTTGAATTCTGTCCTAAATGAGTAGAGTAAAAAAATATATTTTTAAACATTTGACAGTTTTTTTTATTTAATTTTATTTTATTTTTGACTTTATATTTTTTTATTTTAGAAAAAAAAATTTAAATAAAAATTACTTGTAATAACAATCCTTTAAATAATTAATCAACTTTATTAGGGACGGTATCTGCAGGATAATCAGCGAAATCGGGTCCGGGCTCGTTGGTAGTAGAGGCAGTGGAAGACGATTACCTTTTAAAAAACAAGTATTTTAATTATTATAATAATTTTTATTGTATAAAAAAAAGATTTGGACTGACGAAAATGTTTTAAGTTAGTTTACAAATATATAAATATATAAATTAATTAATAAAAATTTTAATAAAAATTTAATTTTTTTAATTACCAGCCACTGACATAGATAGTTTTTAAATATTTGGCGTAATTGGCGGCTTAGACAGTGTCAAGGGCGCCCATGGTAGGGTGGCCCTCTCCTCTTTGTCTGGCGCCCTCTAAGAAATCGAATAATTTTTGACTTAATAATTGAGAGGGGTAGTTGATGGGAATAGACTGTTGTAATTCTGCTACTTGTTTGGCTGAGTAGGGTCTGGAAATTTCTTTGAATCTGGGCAAGTCGAAAAATTGTTGAACTCTTTGGGTTCTTTCTTTTAAAATTTCGGTTTCTTCTTGTCCTTTGAAAGAGATGTTGGCCATGTTTTTTTGTTTTTTGTTTTTTATTTGGTTTTCGGATTTTTTTGGTTTATTTATTTTTTTTTTGTTTTTTTTTTTTTTTTAATTTTTTTTATTTTTTAAAAATATATTTTACTTAATTGACAATAGTTCATTTTAAATATGGGAACTGATTTCTAAACTTTATTGCGATTTATTTTATTTTTAATTTTTTTTTTTGTAATTGTTTTGATTTAATTTGATTGTAATTTAATATAGAGTTGGGTTTGATTTTTAATTTTTTTTGTTAATTTAGGAATGTTTTGAATAACAAAAAATTGTTATATTTGGTTTTTTCTTTAGAAAAAATATTAAAATAGGGAATTTTTTATAAGAAAAAAAGTGTAATCTTTTAATAATATTATAACACTCATTTTAATAATACTTTAGTTAATTTTATTAAGGCAAATTAAAATAAATGACGAATATAAATATTTATGTAACATTTAATCTATAATATTTATTATTAGCTTTACTTTAATTAAATTAAATTGATACATATACTCATGAGGTTATCTAAATATGGCCTTAATTCATGAAAAATTTTGTTTACTTTTATTCCTAAAATTTATGCCCAGTTGGTTTTAAAATAATAAACCGAATTTTTTTAAAAATTAATTAAAAATTATATAAAATATTAGTCGTTTCAAATCGATTTAATAGTTTTTATAGGTATTTATAAATTTTATTATAATTGAAAAAATTTATTGATCTAATTTTGCTTAAAAATTATTTTTTATTTCATTGAAAGAGAATTTAATTAAAAATAGTTGAGAATATTTAAATAAATAATTGATTAAATAGCAACTATTCTTTATAAATCACTCACATATAAATATTTGAGCCTTATTTTATTTATTATATTATATTAATTAAATAAAATAATTTAAAAAAAATAAAAAAAATAAAATTAGTTATGTTAACAGCTGCTTTACAAGGATTACATAATATTTTTAAAAAAGAAGAGGAATAAGTTATTATAAATGTTACTGGTTTTGGTCATTTTCCAGGAGTAAAAGATAATCCAACAAAATTTTTCGTAGAAAATTTGACAGAATAAGAAAAAAAATAATATAATATAGAAAATAATGATATTTTAGAGGTTAACATTGATGCGGTTTAAGAATATTATAAAAATAATTTTCCTAAAATTTTGAAAAAAATAAATAAAAATAAAAAAATAAAAATTTATAATATTCATTTAGGAATAGATGGTATTTTAATTTTTTAATTTTAATAAATTTATTTTTAGTATATATTTTATTATTTTTTTATTTTACTAGCCAAATCTGATAATATTAGACTAGAATAATTTGCTTATAATAAAGCCGATTTTAGGGTGCCAGATACTAATAATAATTAATTAAAAAATGAGAAAATTTTTGGAAATTATGAGTTGGATGAAGCTATTAAAACTAATATTTAAACATCAAAGATTTAAAAAAATTTATAAAATTAATAAATTGACATCAATTTATCGACTGGTAAAATTGTTTTAAAAATTTATAAGTTTTAATATTTTTTTAATCTTTTAATTAATTTTAATGAAAAAAAAACTATATATTTTTCTATATATATATATTTTATTTTAGATCCTGGTAGGTATATTTGTAATTATGTGTATTTTTATGGTTTATATTTTAGAGAATAGAATTAGATTTAGAGATAATTCGATACTATTTTTATTCATGTTTGCAATTATGATAAAATAAACTATGAAAATTAGAAAAAGAAATTATTAGCAATTTTTGAAGAAATCAGTAAAGGAACTTTATTAATATAATGATAATAAAAGTTTTACTAAAAATTATTAACGGATGTTTATATATATATACAATTTTTAAACTACTTATTGAAGTTTATATATTTACAATTTTTAAAACTCTTTTAAATATAAATATACTTATAGTTAATATTACAAGATTCATGTTAAATATATTCAATTGGAATCAAAATTTTGAAAATAATCGGATTTTTGAAAGTAAGAACTATATTATGTTTATTTTTTTTTATCTTCTCTTTTTAATATAAATTGAATATCTTTTTTTAATTTTTCATATATTTCTTTTTCTGACTTTGTATTTATTCTAATTTTAAATAAAGTTTAATTAAAATTTTACAAATTTATTTAAATATATATATAAAAAATATATTATAGATTTTTAAATTACCCTCTTTGATTAAATATTTTGGTTATATTATGAATAAATTCTATTTTCTTATCATTTTTATAAATACTTTAATCTTCTAAAATTTGTGTTAATATTTAAATATCAATATCATCCCAATCTTATTTTTCTTAAATAGTTAAAAATTTATCTATTTATTTAATTTTTTTAATTTAAATACTAATATAAAACTTATATAAATACTTGTTTTTAGAGAATTTTGGAATTAGTCGAAAAATTAAAGTTCTTATTCTAAAATTTATGTTGTGCTCGCAATTTTTTCATCAAAATTTGAACTAAATTCTAAAAAACTTTTATTTAATTCATCATTTTCCTAATTTTAAATAGTTTATTTTTTTAAATCATTTTATTTTAATAACTTTTAAGTTTCAATTTAATTTTCGTTTATTAATTATTGATATGTGGTTTTTTCTTATTATTTTTATTAATATTCTTTATTTTATTCTAGTAAATAATAAAATTTCAAATAATTTTTTTAATAATGAAATTAAAAATAAAATTTTATTTTTACCTTTATTAGATAAATTAGTTTTTAGTAACCCTATTTAATTAATCTTTTATTTTAAGTTATTTAAATAAAATAATTACTTTTTTAATTCAAGACTATTTGAGCTTTTTTATTTACTTGATTATGTATTTTATAAATTTTAGTATTAATTTTATTTAAAATTTATGCTAATTTTTTCTAAATTTCTAGAAACATTCATATAATATTTACTATTTTTTTAAGATTCATAATTTACTTTAATTAGATTTTATTAAAGCTCTTAAAACTAATTAACACAACTTTTCTGTTTTTCATTTTTCATTTTTTTTTTTTGCAAATTTATTTTATATTTTATGATTATCATAGTATTTAATAAAAAATCATATTGTTTAAATAAATAAAAATATTTTTATGGCGGAAATATTTGATTAAAATAATTTGGAAAACAAATATAAATTTATTAAATATTAAAATAAAAAATTTTGAAG